>PVIJ01000272.1:0-280328 GCA_004024925.1 Scalopus aquaticus
CATCCGTAAGTCCACCTTGGCCTTTCACTAGCTCACGTACCCTTGCGAGGAGGCCGCAGCCCGCCATGGTGAAGGGGTCAAGGTGCTTGATGCCCCTTGGACTCACCCCCATCAGAGCCCCATCCCCTGACTTCTAAGGGTCGGCTCACGTGCTTGGGCGCCTCCCTGTTGGGGTCAGGGCCGGTGGCTTCCACCTTAGTTCTACAGGAGCTTGCTTCTGGGCAGAGCCCAGTGAAAACGAAAAGAAACTAGCTGGAGGTGGAAGCCACTTTAGGTGGTGTCGATGAAACTGAATGTTCGGGAAGGAGAAGAACCAAAATCATTCATTGTTTCTGTGCGCAAAGAAACACATGTATATGTGGGTGTGTCTGTGCGTGTCCATGCATCTGAGGTGTGTAGACAGGTGTACCTGTGGCTTTGCGCGTGTGTGCTGTATCCCCGTGTATGTCACACACGTATTTTCACCTGCGTGCGTGAAAGCAGGCACGAGTCCTCAGCCCAGCCTCCCGGATTCTCAGCACAGCCACGCCACCTCAGCACACACACACGCACACGCAGTTCATGTGCTCACAGCTCAAAGGGACACATAAGGACTTGGAACCAATTTTCAGCAAACACGGATGGATGTTTCCTTCCGGGCCACCTGCAGAGCCTGTGCAGCTGGTGACGCAGTGAGGGCACCTGCCACCTAATGCTTCTTCCATCACGCTTGACAACAGAGATGAGTGAGAAAATAGCAGCAGACTCAGCTGGCCATCTCTTTCATCCCGTCTTCCGTGTCAGGGCCAATGAGTTCAGACCAAGAGTCAGCGGCACACGAGGTGCCATGGGGCTTGGGCACCTGCCGCAGCCTGTGCCCGGCCGGCTGGCGCGTGCTCTGTGAGCACGACAGAAAGCAAGTCCACATGGCCGCAGTAGGTGCCAGGAGCTGAGGCTAAGTCCTTTCCGAGGTAGACTCATGCCCAGCGGGTGCTGGCTATGCTTGGGTTTTCCGGGTCCCTTGTCCTGTGTAAATCCATCTTTAAAAAGGAAACCCTCATCCACACCTACCCTAAAGACTGGACGCATTACCCTCCCATTCTCTCGGAGGGCACCGCAGAGCTGCTCCGTGTTCCGCACATTTCATTTGTTTATGCCCTAGAACAATAGAAGAAGGGAGGCAGAATGTGGGTTGTTGTTTTTTAACAAATGAGGAAAATGAGAACACAGAGGTAAAGTTAATTTCCCAGAATTACTCATGACATGCTTTGAAAAGCGATGGTAATTTTGAAGCAGGTATTTATTCCAAACCAAAATACAGTAGAGCAGAAAAACAAGGGACTCAGAGGCGGGAGGTCTCTAAGTGTGTCCACACACAACGCTAGGGCTGGGGTGAGTCCTTGGTTTCCCTGGGACTGATCCTTGCATTGCTAAGAAGGAAACATCTGCGTGTGGACTGTGCCAGGGAGGGGCTGCGTGGAGGAACTTTGTCAGTTATGAAGTGTTCGCTCCTGCGCAGGATGGCTACCGCCAAGGTATTCGTGATCATCTGCTCTGATTGTTGTTCTTTTGAAGCCAATCTGACAGAGTTTGAAGCCTGAGGCTGAATTTATGGTACCACTAGGATACATCAGCTCCTAATGTCCCCATGCAGAGGAGACCAGATGATACACTCATAAATCACACACCGGTTCAATCTTTCATTGTAACTTACCATTGGTGGGTGAAAATAACCCCTGTTGCTTTGATTAAGGATACTAACCCTTGAAGTTTTAATGAGAGATGGGGAGATGGGCACTTTCATTAAAAACATGTTGAATAAAATGGAAATGTTTTTCATTTCCTTGGAAATCACTGCCTGTGGAGAAGTCATCCTATTGTGTATAAAACAATGGATGATGAGCTCTGATACAGGAGTTGTCACCTGAATACTCTGTATGAGTGGTTTTTTCTATTTACAGGAGGATTGTGTTCCAAAAGTTCACTTCTAAGTTGGCTATTTGAAATTTGTAACTCATGCTCCACGGAAAAACATATTATTCATATGGGCCCAGCCCACTAATGATTGTGAAATCACAGTGTGGACAAAATGTGAGAGTGATAATTCTGCTGCATTTTTGGAGGAAAAGGAATTGTGTGGATTAGCATGCTTATCTGGTTACTGTTCTTCAGGGAAATGTATTCCTTAATGGTTACCGGGATGCCATGAGTAGGGGGAGGAAACCCCTGGCCAATGACTGTGATGGTCTTTTTGCACAGGACAAGATGGGATCTCCCACCCTTTAGCTGCCATGACATTACAGAGAAAGAAGAAAATGTCCCACCCGGACTTTGGGGCCCAGCACAGGACCCTCCTATATATAGGACATTCATAATTTAGATGTTTCTAGGGCAGGGAGTGACGATAATGTATTTCCTAATTTCTGTTTTTGTCTATAGACACATAAGACCAGTGGTCTTTATAAGATCTAAAGAGCAGAAGACACAGCCTGGTCCCAGGATAGGTAGCCTTGTTATTATGGCAGCCAAGTTGGCCTTTTCAGGCTTTACATTCAGATCCTCAAATGGAAGAAAATAATCTGAGAAATTAATGTTTCTGCATGAGGCAGACACACTATCAAGGGATATTTATTGAGGAAGAGAAAAGGAAAAAAGTACTTCATTGTAGATGCTTTTATAGATATGGACTGGCCATTTAATTTAGCTTGAGCTGACCTCACCCCTACCTTTCCATTGCTATTTTTGTAACTATGATGGCTATGACCTGGGCTGGCCCTGAACTATCACTAGAGAAGATAAGATCAGACCTAGTCCACCCAGAAGCTGTCAAATGCAAACCATGAGAGGCAGGAAGGAGACTGAATAGTTTTGGAATTGAAGGCTGGGCTAATACCAGAGCTCAGGAAAATATTTAGCGCTTCAAGGGTTAGACCAGTTGGAAAGCAGAGAAAGTTGAGCCCCTCAGTGTAGATAAAGGTATCCAAGAGTTGTTGGATCTGAACTGGCTTGTAGGTGCCCAGGTGAACTCCCCTACTTACTGTTTATGCTTTGGCAACCAGATAATACGGGATCCTGAGAAGAGGCCAGGAAGAGAGCCTTTCCACAGCAGGGTCAGAATTAGCTAGAGGTTAGAATTGTTCTACCTGCAAAGATCTGGATCCAGTCAGTTTCTGGTGGGCTCAGGAACTTATCAGTCACATTTTGGAAAACACATTTTGTTCTAAGGGATTGTACTTGATCCCCAACCAGGTAGGTGAACTAAGGCCCCAATAAGAGAGTAAGTTAAGGCAAAGAGAGGTGAAGTCAAAGTGTGCATGGATGTGAGTGTCAGTCAGCAGTTTCAAATGATGATCAAAAGAAGCCAAGGAAACCAGCAGATGAAGAATGAAAACTAGAAACATTCTGGGCTTTGGTTCCAAGACAATTTAATCACGAGGGACGTGGTGGCCTCACACCCTTAACAATTATATATACCCAGAAGCAAATACAATCCCTTAGTGCAGTGTTTTCTAAAGTGTGACTGATAAGTTCCTGGGCCCACCATGAACTGACTGGATCCAGATCTTTGCACCAAATCCCATGCAAGCAAATATGTAATGTTCACTGTTATCCCCCCAAAACACTCTTGTCCACATTTAAGTAAATGGCCTCATCACTGACTTGCTTGTCCAGACCATAAAGCTAGGGGTCACCTGTGATTCGATGCTTACCCCCACGTGCCACCACAATGCCAACAGAGAAAAGAACAGGGCTCTCTCCAAAGTATACCCACTTCTTGCCGCTTCTACCACCTCCCATTCAGCACCGTGACTTCCTTTGGACAGATGCATGTGCTTCGCTCCTCCTGCTTCCGTTCTCTCTGCCTTCTATTCTCTGCTGGAGGCCAGAGTCATGCTGTGTCACCTCTAAACCTTTCCTGGGCCATCTTCAGTGAAGCTCAAAGAATCTAGTCACCCTTAGTGTAGCTCGAGATCTTTTGCCCTGAGTCTAATGCCTACATCTGATCTGATCCCCTCCCAACATCATCTTAAGTCAACTGCCTCTCTCTTGCTATGCTCTGATCTCACTGGTCTATTAGTTTCTGGAGTAGGTGTAGTCTACCTTGGGGCGAGAACGTTCTTCCAGAACTTTCTCTTGCCTGGACCATTTTCACCCACTATGTATGACTGTCTTTCTCGGATTTCAGGCATTTCCTTCAATGAGACCTCCTTAGAAAGGTTTTATCTGAACAACCTCTCCCCCACCCCAGGTGAATTTCCTGACCCACAATTCTCAACAGCAGCAGCAGCACTTCATGTCCTTTGTAGCATCCACAATAACGTGTACTCATTTTAGTCATTACGTTTTTTTTTTTCTTAAGTACCCATCCTTCTAAATCCCCTTTAGAAGCTAAGCTCTTTGAGGATAGGATCCCTTCCCTTTGTTTCACCCTTGTATCTTCGACACTTTGAACAGTACCCCCTACTTAGGCATACCCTTAAAGACTTGTTAAATACCCAGTGAAGTAATCTGATTAATACCATCAGAGGTCTCCAGAGATTACACAGCATGCACCATACTTCATGCACGTGTCCTCAGCCATCCGTTCAGACCCTTCACCTACGATCTTTCTCCATTATCTTGGTGCTGTAGCCATAGCAATCACTAGGCAACCTCTAAATGGAAAGTCCTCTCTCAGAATAATGCTTCCACCTGGAATATTTTGCCCATGTCCTTGTCCTCCTCGAGATCTCAAGCATTGTGTCTTCCCAGCCTACTCCAAGGGGATCAGCTCACCCCCTCCTGCCTCCTTCTAGTTACTTCACCATAGCATGACCCCCAGTATGGAGCTGTCTGTGTCTCCCCTCCCCAACTCTGCTGTCCTTGGCTTTTATGTGCCTCGGGACATATCGTTTGTCACCAAGTCACCAAAATCTAGCACCTAACATAGCACATAATTGGTACTCAGAAAAAAATCGTCAAATAAATAAATGAATGAATAAATAGGCCTGCCTCTCTCAAAGGTTCTTAGACTAACTGTATTAGGCTACTCTATTTTTTTTTAGTCTTACTAAAGTCAATATGTTGATAATTTTATACTAGAAATTCAATATGGCATATAGGGTGAATTGACATGATGTAAGCCTTGCTACTAAAATTATATGTAATAGCATAATTATACCTGGCATCAGATAATTAGGTGTGCTAAGTGACTTTAAAAGGTTTTAGGTGCATTTTCACTAATGGTTGACTCTTGGTAATCTTGGGCATTTTTAATATCACCAATTGACATGTAACTTGGTGATGATCCATTTTAGCTGTAAGAGCCTCATATCCCGCCGCTCGTTGGTTTTCTCGCTGTTAGTGCAGCAGATGTTACTTTAGGCATCCATTACCCTGGACGGCGTCGGTCAGAGGGAACTGGGGGATAATCTCAGGACTTCTGCTCTCCTGGTAAAACAAACGTGTACAAGTGGCTGCATTTGTCTCAGCTTGGAGAACATGAATTTTCAAATAATTTTGGCCGTAATCTTTCCCTTGCCATGTCCTTTATCAGTTCCATAAAACAATAACAAATACTAATGATCCTTTTGTGCCTTACAAAGTTGAAGCTTCCTCCCTCTGGCGTTCTCTGTGAGAGTGACAGAAAACCTCAAAGATAGAAAACCTCAAAGAGAAAAATGAGTGTATTGAGGGTGAGGTGGTTCCAGTTGATGTAGGAAGTGAACAGCTTTGCGTAGAACCTATAACTCAGGAATACATTTCTGCACAAAAGTATTAATACTGTATGGCATCTGAAATGCCCTAGAAGGATTATAAGGTACGTAGTCCCTAACCTTCCGTTTATTGTTGCCACTTAAAAATTACTTAGTACTACTGGGATGTAGGCAAGTAGAATACGAGAAAAATAATTTTGAAGACATTACAGGTAAAGGCTGGATCAAGGCAACCTGCAGGAATGTTGAGGCACCCAGAGGTTAGCCACGAGGAAAGCAGTCTCAGCATTAGGTCGAAAAGGAGGAAAGTGTTGCTGGAACTTGGAGGAGGAACCCAGGGCACAGCTAGATCGGGCAGGTTACAGCTTTCAGAAGTGCAGCTATAAGGAGGAAACGGGGGAGTATCTATCTCATCCTGGGTGTCCAAGGAATGCAGAGTCAACTCACACAAAGGTGGGGATGAGGGAGAGACAAGAGGGAAATAACCAGCTAAATCCTATAGTTCTAATTAGCGTAATACTGCCACACACCTCTTCTAAACCTTGCCCACCTCCAAGATGATTTTCTCTGCTACCCTGTTTTTCTGAAGTCCTGCCGTTGAGAACCAGCAGCCTAGAAAGGTATCATTTAAATTGAATGTTCCTCTAATGTCCCTTTTGTGATCTTTGTTATTCAGATTGTTTACATAGACCAAGGGTCACCAATTACTTTGCCCCTAGAGCTAGATTGTGGAATGCCAGGAAATTGCTTTCAGTGATACTGCAAATTAAAAACCAGAGTCACAAAACCTCAAAAGACATTGATTATCCCGTCTGCTACTTGATGGGAGGTCAGGTGCCTTCCATATTAACTCTCCTATCTGTAAGCCCAGGAAAGAATTTTCTCTAGTTTGAGGAACAAATGCACTTTATTTCTAATGTAGATAAATTGTCCAGATATCATGCATCTACTTTTATTAAAAAATAACCTTTTTTTGCATGTGCGATCATTCTGTCTTATATCCGTCATTTTGACTAAATCAGGACAAAGTGAGGAATGAATTAATAATCTATAATACATATTTTTATAAGTGAAATTGTCCATTACACCATCCTTGCTTAAAAAGATGATTTCTGGTATTCTACTTACTGAGTTTCTACATTTATTCCATTAGTATCTCAATCTCAGCTTTATGTTTATTCAATTTCCTGGAATAATATTGATAATCTCTAGAAAATTTTCTGCTCCATTCGGTTTCATTTGTTCAAGCATTTTTTGATTAGCCCTTTTTTTCAGCTAGTTTTGCTCTTTCTCAGTGCTTTCTCGTACTTAACTCTCTTGATAAAAATCACATGAGCAATATATTTGTGTCCTTTGATCACTGAGTGCATTGTTGTTTTATTTAATTTATAATTCTCCTAATTTTTATTTCAGTAATGTAATGTTCCTCTAGAGAATAATAATAACAATAATAGGTATTTGGCTAATATTGGGATCCAATTAAATTAGTTAGTACTGCGAATGCCTTAAGCATTCACCCAAATTTTAGCCTTAACTTTGGTTTTTGGTTGTTTTCCCACAGAGATTATACATTGAGTCCATATTTCTCTGCCTGATATTCCAGTGTTGAGCTCAATTCTACTGACAGGAAGATTATAGTATAATAAGACTCCCCACATCGTGTCCTGCCCAGCCGTCTCCACTGAGCCTCACTCTTGTTTAGCCGCCTCCTCTCGAGTGTCTGATGGGAACCTTGGACTGAGCTTCTCTCTAGCCAAATCTGAATTCCCTCCTCTGGCCGCCTGTGCTGCGCCCCTAGTGCTCTCTTCCCCCGTAAATGACAGCTCACCCTCCATGTGGTCAGGCCCAATCCTCGGTACACCCTGGGCTGCTCTTTATCCATCACATTTCACAACCATCCTTCAGAAAGACCCATTGGTTCCAACCTCAAAATATATGCAGACCCACCACCCTCACCCAAACCTCTGTTTTCTCTTGCCCACTGTAATCATCAGTAGCTTCCTAATTGGCCTCACTCCTCCCAACCCCTCCTACCCCCAATGCTGGCCTCAGTATGTCAGAATGACACTCCACCCCTGCTCAAAACCCTCCCAAGAGGCTTTGCATATGACTCAGAGGAAAAGCAGAAGACCTTACAGATCACTTGCAGAAGGTCCAAATGATTTGTCCTGGCTACTCTTGAACCTGATCCCTTCTGTCCTCACCTTGCTCAGGTGTGCAGGTCATCGCAGTCTCCACGGTGCTCTGAGAACATGCCAAACCTCTCTTCATTTCTGACTGTCGTACATACTGTTCTCTCTTCCTAGAATCTGCCCCAGCACTCCAGCAGCAGGCTGCCCTTCTCCTTCCACGTGTCTACCCCAGTGTCACCTCATCAGAAAACCCTTTCCCCCTTCCCTATTGGAAAGAGAAAGCCCTAGGTCATCCCGATTGCTTTTGCTGCTCTTGCTGCCTGTTCACCCCCTCACCTTCCTTAATGTGCATGCCCCTCATGTCCAGTTACACATTCCTTACTGTGATGCCTCCCCACTAGAATATGAGTCCCATGGGGGCACGACATTTGCCTCTTATGCTCCCGGCTGCACCCCAGTGTGACATCAGTGAGTGGCATTGATAGTTACGAAGTGTTTACAGGGTGAGTAGATAAAGGTGCAGAAATGACCGTTGTTGAATGTGTAAGACAGAATGGCTGTGCAGGACTTAGGAGACTGCATGGAGGTGTGAGAAATGACTTTTGACTGTAAAGATCAAGGCAGGCTCAAACCCGAGGAACCTCTGGTCTACTTTTTGATAGAACAAAGGCTGACAGCACTGTGGTTTAAAGCTTCCTGTCAAATCCTGACCTTGCCACTTAAAAGTCTGGTGACCTTTGGCAAGTCTCTACATTTTTGACCCTTCTGTTCTGCTAGCTGGAATTATGATCAGTGAACAGCACTCTAGAACTGAGGTGAAGCCTGAGGGGTTAATACATGTCTGTGTTTCCCTGGGACCTGCCAGGAGAGGCAGATCCCAATGCTCCATGCTGGTTGGACAGCGAAGACTGGAGGAGGCGCCCTGGGGGCAGAGAGGAGGGAAAGTGGTAGAAGAGGCAGGGAGGCCCAGGACATGGCCTTTGAAGAGCAGAATGGTCTGATCTTTCTGGACATGAGGGGCGTGCACAGGGCACATGAGACCAGGATGAAGAGGGTGGTTGTGGCCAGACAGTGGTGGACCCCGACAGCAGCCACAAATGTGAATTTATCCACAGCCACCAAGGGTCATTGAACGATCTTATGGAGTGTGTGGCTACAACGATGTGATCAGAATAAACTGAGTCCAGTCAGTGTGAAGGAAGGATTAAGATGTCAATGGAGGGCCTCCCCTGTGGCGCAGCGGTTGAGCGCTGCACTGTGGAGCTGTCGGCAGCGGCGACGCGAGTTCGACGCCCGGCCGGGGAGAGTCCCACATGGTGAGGCAGACCACTCCTGCCCCACCCGCTGCTCCCCTCAGCAGTGTACTTCTGGTCTGCCTGTTCTGCTCCCCACTCTGTCTCTGGTGAACCCTCTCGCTGCCCCACGCCTCTGGCTTGTACCCCAGCTTGTATGTAAAAAAAAAAAAATTTTAAATTTAAGATGTCAATGGACAAGTCATTACTATTGCATGGGGTTGAAAATAAGACAAACCTGACTTCCAGCCCCAGCTCGCCAGCATTCTGGCAAGTTACCTAATCTGTCTTCCCATCTGCCTCCAGGAGTCAGTAATGCTGCCTACATGACAAAGATGATAAAAAGATTAAGTGAGATAATAGATATAAAAAGTTTAGACTGTTCTGATAAATGGAAAGTAACCTGTTTTCCCTTAGCTATTTTCAGAGCCTCATTAGCTAGTGATACTGGGAGAGAAAGAAAAGAGAAGATTCTAAAGATATTCTGCAGATAGATGCAAAAGGGCTCAGATGTTGCAATTGCTTAGATTTGAAGAGGATTCTAATGTTTTGCTCTTATGCGCATGCCCCAAGCAGAGTTCTTAATTGCAAGGCAGAGAGTCTGCTCTAAATGGATCAAATGTTTAATCCTACCTAACTCATAAACTCTTCAGAAAGGTCACAGAGTCAGACTTGGACACTGTTCGCCAGGAATATCGCACAAAGCCTGCTGCTCAGCCCCTCCTGTTGCCATGGTGAGCAGATACCGCAGTTCTGTCCTGTATTAATATTGTGATGGTCCTGACTGATGGAGATGTTGTACGTCCTGACATTGCAATGACCCTGGCTGATGGAAAGGTGGGGCAACTGAGATAGAGCAACTTAAGTTATCAAGCACTTGTTTAGGAAGACACTGATACCAGACATGCAAAAGCAAGGGCAGATAAAACCTGGCGGTGCGGAGAGGCGGCGCCTAAGTCAAAATGAACAGATGGTCCTAATACGCCGCCTCTGGAAAGTGGTGCAAATATCGGCTCCGAAGTCCAGGCAGTTTGAGATGCTTGTGGACTCCACACCCGTGGTCCTGAAGCTTCTCCTCTGAGGGGAAGTCCACGGCTCAACTAGACCCTGGGAGACAAACAGAAGCCTTTCATCACCTCCAACTCTGGGGTCATGGCAGGAGGAGCGAGTGTCTCTCAGCACAGTTACTGGTGCACCTGTCCATGCCTGGGGCATGCTGATGGGGTGGGACATGAGTCAGGGTGCTATGCTGCACTAACCAGACCAGTTGTGGATGAGCCACAACGTGCAGGATCTCCCACAATTCATAGGGCCTTCATGGCTCTTCCGGGTGTAGAAACATGGCGGTTGATGGACTTCCACGGCTCACAGCAGACGGCTCCAGTGGCCAGCTCTCCTTCTTAACACCAGAACTGTACAAGGAAGAGAATCTGGGGAGACTTAGTTTCAGATTAGCTAAGTTGACATACCACAGTTGTAAGAATTTCCACTCATTAATATTTGCATTTTATGAGTTATCTCTATATAGAATATTAGTAGACATTGGACCACAAGAAAATCTCCTCTTGGATGACATTTCTCAGGATTTTGACTAAAAACAGCTTTGGATAAATTTTGGCCACAAAATTTAAAATTTCCCAATTAATCCCTCAAGCACATTACTTGTATCTGAGTGTCTTTGATACACTGGTCAACAAATTTCTACAAAAGTCATATTACTGAAATAAAATTAGTCATTTCCTATCCATTTGTATGTGCTCAGCACAAATATGACAGTCAAATTCTAATTTTGGCTCTAGTTTTTTTCAATCTACAATAAATGGATGTTTACATCATGAAATGCATGCCAATGGTAATAGGCCTATGGTTAATACCTATAAAAAATCAAGTCATAGACTTCTTCTTAGATTTCTCTGCTTGTCTTTTGTACAGCTGTTCAGGAGCATCTCTGGGGAGTGGCCAGCAGTAGTCAGCCAGCAGTGTAGTGGACCATTTTCCCTGGTATCTTGGTTCCATTGATGCGATATCTTGATGAAAACGTTCGCCATGTTCATCACTAACCATACCACAGTTTTCAGGGAAGAAATCCAGATGGGAATGAAAGAAGTGGGTCTTTAGGGACATATTGCAACCAAGTTTCTGATACTGCATCAGCATGTCTTCTACTAATTCCTTGTAGTTTTCTGCCCTAATATTCCCGAGAAAGTTTGTAGACACTAGGCGAAAAGCATGCCATGCTTGTTTCACCCTGCAGCAAGTTGTTGAACCGGTCATCTCAATGCAGACGGAATGTTTGGGTAGACTGTTCTTGACTTCTTTTGCTTCGTTACTCCACTGGAAAGAGGAAGAACCAAGCAGAAGTAACAGTCTTTTATGTAGTGGCTTGGCTCTCCACACCATGGGGACTGCAAACGGCATTGATGGTCATTTGCCATTTACCCACTGTGTAAGCTGTGTTGGACATGTAGCACAGCATATATGCGGGGCCCAAGGCTTGTCTTGGTCACCAACTTTGCATCCCAAGTCAAGATTTTAAGGCTTCTCCACTTGAGAAGTGATACTATTCTTCTGGTTGGCAAATGTCATCTCCCCACAAAGAGAGCAGAAACTGTCCACGCTATTAATGCACTTTCGAGGCACTACTGTTCTGTATTGTGCCTAAATGGATAAAATCATAACAGTTCTATGGAACAGTAGTTTAAACTGTCTCACACTAAGTCTGAAGTATTTTCAATGCTCAACCTTTCCGACAGGGCTTTATATAGCGCACTGCTGACGTCAGCTTACTTCAGCAGCCACCTGGCAGTAGTATTGCATTGCATCAGAAAATGATGGGATCAACTCTGGATGATGTGTGCATGATGGTATGATGCAATGCAATGCAATATTACATCGTTCTAGGCTGATTTATGATGTTGTTGCAGTCCTGCTGGATAAATTTACATGGTGAAACGTATAAAATGAATTATGTGAAATATCTTCAAAACGAGAGCTAATAAAAAATTTTCAGGGTTATAGTCATGTTCAGCACACCAAGATACTACAGATTAGGGCATTTTTAAGTCAGTAATGATTTCACTGTTGACCAGTGTTACCTGCAGACAGCACTGAGGGAGGAGTGGAGCCTCTTAAACCGGGGAAAATGCACTGAGTCGCGGTGAGCTAAGGTCACTGTTTTGCCCCCTGTGCCTGCAGATGAGTCCTGGGTGCTGTCGGGAGGCTGGTTAGCAGCTTCTAAGGTGCTCCAGTACCTTGCCCTCATTTACCTTTGAACTCTACCTTTGTTTATGGAAGCTCATTGTCCATCGTCTATCCTTGTTCCTCTTCCATACTTCTAACCTCAGACAATTATCTCTCTGTCAGAGGATTTCCCCTCTCTCGCTCATTAAGCTAGGAGACTAGAAAGAGGGAAAAAAGAAACTTTCTTTGAAAGCCACTTTCTTCTGGAAGCCCTTGAGTGATGGACTTTTAGTGATCTATCACTTTCTTCTTGGTAAAATGAGGCTGGGGGTCAGAATCATCTATTCATAAGAAAACTGGAACTTCAAAGACCATCTTCTCTTTAGAAACTTAAGACCTCCTGTCTGATTCTGATCTGAGGTTGCAATTTTTTCTTTTTTCCCCATATTATGTAATAAAGCAATCACACCAATAATAGCGTAAGTTACATGCTGACTACATTTTGAGTTCTGTGAAGAACAATGGTTTCTTTGCACATACTCTAAAAAGCTACTTCTAGGCATATGTCTTGCAAAATATAGAGGGAAGACATGTGGATTGATGGACAAATGGATTGGTGGATGAGTAGGTGGATAGATACATATATTGAATGTCAGAGAGAAAGATACTATTTGAAATCATTTGCTTCTTATTCCTTTTTAACACCAAGGATCAACTTTTTCAAGTTTAGAAAGAGATGTCCACCAAAGAAATCTTACTTATGAAATAAAATCTCTCTGGCTTTCTCTATACATATATTGAAGTTATAACCTTCAGAAAGTTCTGGAATTTGAGAATTTGGAATGAAATCATAAAACATTCATAGTTCAGACCTCTCATTTTACATATAGGGAATTGAGACTCTGAGAGTGTCAGTGATGGACTTAAGTCTAGAAAACAAATTTTCAACATATATTTTGTAAGACTTACTGCTTTCTGCTATGCCACATGGAGAAATTCAGGCCTAAGCAACTTGTATGTAAAGTAGTCTCATTTGATCAAGCACTGTGCAAATGTTAATGCTAGAATACAAATGATGTGATTAGTGAGTTGGTAGACTTAGCTCTTCATTTGTACCAAATCATATTATACCTCCAAGATTCTGGCCTCTTTAAACCACTGTGTGGGACTGGATATTTAGTGTTTTAAATGTGAGCATGGCATTAAGACTATATATTTTTTAAAGTTCTCTTTTAGAAATACATACTGAGATGTTTTTAGATGAGATGATCTGATGTCAGGGATGATGAATTCGCTTCGAAATAAAATAGCGTTGGGGAAAAATAATGAAACAAGACTACCCTTATCTGATAATTATTGTGGACTGGATGAAACACACTTAGAAACTTACTATACTCTTTCCTCTACTTCTGCTAATGTGGGAGATTTTTCATAACAGAAAGCTAACTTCAAAAACCACTAGCAATGGAATATTAAGATGATGAGCATAGACTCTGGAGAATTCATTCTGGAACTGTCACTTATTAGTTCTCTGACTGTCAAATGTTTATAAAGTTGCTTCTTCATAGGGTTGTAAAACTTAAGTGACATAATACATGTAAACTCCAAATCACCACATTTGTGACCACTCAAATTTTACCAGATATATTCTTACCATTATCACTATTTGAAATAAAAACGCCTTAATGCCATAGCGTTCCGTTCCCCCCGACACCTACTGCAGTGGTTAAAAAGGAAATTTTAAATAAACAGAAGAAGTGAGGCCCATCGCCCCAGGTGTCGTGATCAAAAGAACACTCACTGAAGTTTCAAATGGCTTCCACACTGGAAGTGAAAAGGCTAGGCTGTAGGGTGCAGAAAGGAGATGACACGGTCTTGATTATAAAGATGAACTTGACCAAAATCAAATTGATCTGCTGTCTTGCTGATGTCTGCTGAGACGTGGGCACCAGAGGTGACTTTGGCCCAGGACTGTGGACACCAGTCACTGCAAAAGGACTCACTCAGCATTAACTGCCTTAGGCTCCTCTGCTTCTGCTGGAGCAGAGAGAACTCTTGTCCTCCATTCTCCATCCACAGTTGACCTTCTCATCTTTTCTTTATGGAGAAGTTAAGCAGATGGGGAGACCAGAGGATTTGTCTGCCAGGGCTAGGCTGGAAGAGGGAAGGCTCTAGCAAGGATGCTCTTAGCCACAGTAGAGGAACCAGTACTTTATTCATAATGTAGACCCCTTTCAAATAAAAAGTCAAGATCTGTTGCCTTGCATTTGGGGGGAGTCATCAGTATTTTGCCTGTGCCCATTTCAAACACTGTGGGCATGGGGAAACAAAACCTGGTATTGGCAATTCACAGACACATTGGTAAATGCAAAACAGTCATCACCCTGTGAAGGGAGATCAAAGTCTTTAAAATATTGCAGGAGTCTGTACACTGTCTGGACAGCCAGCACTGTCACCCCACCCACGTTACGTGGCCTCTTGCCCTGCCTCTCCTACTACTTCCATTGCCATCCCACATGCTCAGGCCTGACCCAGCTTCAAGGTCTTCGTGCTTGCTTTTTCTCTACCCCAAACACTGACCCTTCAGCTATCTCCCTGACTTGCCTCCTAGTGTTTGATCAAATACAACCCTTTTGAATTGGGGTCTCCTGACAAAAGATGAATGCAGCAGATCACTGTCTGACCCTGCATTCCATATCCCTTCTCTCTGCTTTGTGATGCTGCATAATGTGTCATCTTTTAGCATACTGTGTAATTTAGTTTGTTGTGACCCACCCACAGGGCAGGCATGTATTTTTATGTTACCTGGCAGATAGTCAGTATTAAATAAATATCTGCTTAATGGAAAGAATGATTGTGAATGAACGAGCAAGGGAAATAAGTACTGAAAAGTAGTGTAAAACTGTGGACAAGATGTTGCTCCTCATGTTTGACTGGCAAAAGCCAGTGCCCACCCCACCTCTCCTGTCTAGTCCCAGCTTTCTGTGGAGGATCTGGTTTACCCCAGATTTGCCGCAGTGACAGGTGTTCCCTTTCTGGGAGACCTGCCATGGGATCTTTTCCTTAACCCCCAGGACAAGACCCTCTTCTCAGTTCAGTGAGCCCGACGGTCACACGAAAGCCACACATGAGTGGGGCTGCAGGGACAGGAACCTGGCGCGGGGCCGTGGAGTTTTCAGACCTGAGCAGGATTTCGTGTCACCCCCATCAGTTGTTAAATGTCTTAGGAAAAGGCTTACCTGAGATGATAAAGCATCCATTTAAACTATTTTACAAAAATATTCAAAAGAAGACAGTTTTATTAATCTAAGTGCATAGAAGCAACTCAGGCTGTACGCAAAGCATTTCCAATCGAGGTGTCCTCGCTTTGCTCCCTGAACACATAAAGTGCATTTACTATGGAGGCATTTACTTGCCTAAACTGTTTCAGTGTAATGTTTTAGAAACAAAAATCTGTGCTTTCTTAAGAAAGTCAAAAATAATCTTTATGTAACAGTTGAAACACATATCAGGTTATTTAGGAAACTTTCTCCTGAAGGACTAAGAGTCTCAACCCACCTCAGTCTTCCATGGTGTTCCATCCCCACGTCCATGCCGTCGTCTGTTATAAAACTCTGCAGTGGCTTCTGCAGGATAAGGCTCAGCATGTAAAGTAGATGAGGAGGCACAGTCTTGCCTTGAACTCCTTCTTCCCTTCACCAGTGTGCTCTCATCACAGCCAGCTGGGGCCTGTAAGTCCTGTGTTTAAATACCAGTGTTTTTAAAGACTCTACATAGGACCTATCTGTTGGACTACAATTTATATCAATTTTCCATTGTAAAAAGAAAACTCTCAAGAATAAGATCTGTCAGAAGGTGACAGCTGTTTTTTGTTAGATGTCGATTTAAGTAAACAGTTAAGACAGTGGAGCTTTTACTAAGATGATTTAATAAAGCTCATTAATGTTGTTGATTTACATAGCTGACCGGAATAGAATACAAAACTCATCTCTGCTCTCCAGTAATAGGCCATCAAAATAAATTGATGTATTAAATGCACTACCAAGGTTAAGTTTCAATTCTAACTGTAATCCAACTTGCTAAGACAGATACCATAAAGAAAGAAATACTGAGAAATAATTTACATTTTTTCTCCTTTGTTTCTAACCCATGCAAAGTGCTGTGTCTGCCTCATTAGGAAAGGATTAATAACATTTTCAGTGTTATGAAAAAAATAAGATTGAGTTATTTTTGAGATGATAGATCACAGCTATTAAATTAATCAATATAAAAGCCAATGAATAGTTAGAGCAAAGCTCAAGCTCTCAGAAAACTTCCCCTGGTCTCTATCAGTGAAATCCATAAGAGTGAGTCGGCAGGAAAGCATATGACTCAGCAAAAGTCACGCCTGTGTCTGAACTGTGATTCATACAATTCTGAGCCCCGGAGCACCACCACTTCAGCATTTGCTGTTTTCTACTTCTGTGCTCAGCTTTCACTTCTAATTCACATGTTGGTTGAAGATGTCATACTTGATGCATGTGATTTTTGTGCGTATTAAGGTCTCTTCAACTCTATGGAATAAGAAGATGAAGGGTGGGGGGAGATGTAATTTACATTTAATTCTAGTAGTTCTGATCATTGATAACTTAGCCTTGCCTGTAAAACTTGTAAAATGTGAGAATTAAACTCTGAACGGTAATAAGAAAATAATTGACCATTTCTGCTGAGTGTTTATTTGACTGAATATTAACTTGAAAACTATCCAGAGTCATTTCTGAACACCAGCTCCTTTCCTCCTCCCAGCAAGCCCAGGGGGACTCCCGGTCCTGTGGCAGAGCTGAGGGAGTCCTTGGCACAGGAGACCCCAGGCAGAGCTTCGTGCTCCTCAGGGAGAGCACCTGACAGACGCCTCCACTCCACCCCTGCGCCATGATGCCTTTCGCATAGTACTAATAATAGGGCAGTATTATGCAATGTAAAAACTGAATCCTGAAAGAACATGGGTTTGGGAGTAGGCAAGATGAGTTCAGGTTAAAGCTGTGCCCCAAAGGAAGAGTGTGAACTTGAGCAAGTTATTTAAGCCTCATCCACCTCGAGTGTAAAATGAACTTAATAAAACAGGGCCAGGTAAATGGCTTACCTGACTCGAGTGCCCTTTGTCTCCCTTCTGTGGCGCTGTTTCTTCTACTCACCTCTGTCTCCCTGGCCCCTTGGACCCCTCTTCCACTTTCCTGTATGCCAGCTGTTGTGAAACTCCACTCTTAAAAAAAAAAAAAAGATTTATTTGTGTATACAAGAGCTGGGGTGTAGGCCAGAGGTGTGGGGTGGTGAGAGGGTTCACTGGAGACAGAGTAGGGAGCAGAACAGGCAGATTGACTGAAATACACTGCTGAGGGGAGCAGCGGGTGAGGCAGGAGAGGTCTGCTGCGCCATGTGGGAAGCTCCCTGGCCGGGGATGGAACTCGTGCTGCAGAGACGGCTGATCATTTCATAGTGCTGAGACTTAACCCCTTGCGCCACCAGGGAGGCCCCAAAACTCCACTCTTTATACACAGAGAACCTGCAAAGTGCTCAGGAAAATCTGTAAATGGCCATGGTTGTGCAGGGCCTACTATTATGGATGCCAAAACCAGCTAACCAATGAGGGTGAGATCTAAGAAAAGTCTTAAATCAGGTTGGGGGCCATTGTTGGTAGAACTTGTTTTTCTGTACATTTGCATTTCCCAAAGTACACTACTGATATTAATAGGAGTTCAAAAAAAGCGGGGGAAATAAACAAAGTTAGACAGGACTTCTTATGACCTGAAGACTGAATGGTGAATCTCCTGGCAATGTAGTATGCAATGTTTCAAACAAATCTAAAGGAGACCCCTCTATTTTTTTTTATTTTCTCAGATCATCTTGCAGGACTAGTATTTAGCAGGGGACAAAATTGGGATGTTTTTGCACTAGAGTGGCACCAGTTCATCAGTGTAGGACTCAACACTTGCGGATTGTTTCTGGGACTTGTGGAGTGGACGAGACTAGCCCCTGGCCTCTGGTTCCTTTGTGGAGTTGGAACACGAGCTCTTTGAGGAAGCTGCAGCCTGGCCAGACTGTACAACAGAACTGGGTTGTACCTAGAACTCGAGAAGTGAAAGCCCATTCGTGGGTTTATCTTATTCTCCTCCTGAGATATAGAAATGCTCGCCACTAGTCCTTAGGCCATTAAGAGTGGTGTAAAAAAGTCTCAGTTGTGGTTGCATGTGGGTCAGAGGCTTGAGAAAGATTTGAGAAAATAATGCCAGAGGAGAAACATAGTGTATCCAAGTGCTATTTAAAGAGTAACCAAAGTGATAAGTCTATGATAAGCCCCTATTAGTATCTACCCACCCCAGTCTTAATCTGATGATGTTTTAACTGAGCAGACATGTATGGTGGAGCAGGTTGTATACTGCACAACTCCAAGGGTGCACATACTTCAAGAATGGTGATTGTAGAATGTGATTATGATCTGAACTTGCCAGCATAACCTCTTTGGTCATACACAATGGTTCTGGGCATTAACCTCAGGGACTGAGTAAACTAAAAGTGTGTTCTTCCTAAGTATTATCTTGGTCTTTTGGGCTGTGCCTAGTTTGTTCACTAAGCAGATTTCTTAAAGTTAGGGACAAAAAAAAAATCTAACTGTCCAGTGAAGTAGCTAAAACCACACAAAAAATGAATTAAAAATAGCATAAAATATGATTTGGGTAATTTAATTATGAACTTTTAAATTATAGAATCTTTGGAATATCTCGGTATTTCTCTATTTTTCCATGTTTCCAAGACATTCTTTTCCCTTGTTACTTTACTCTGTGTAGACAAGAGGATCCACCCAGTTTTCACTTGCCAACTCTCTGCCAAAACGTGGGAATTGAATATCTGCTGAAGTTTCAGGATTCGACTGTGTCTGAGTCTTTGCCACAAAGAGTTCTAAATTGTACACAGTATCTGGTTCTGTCAGTCACCTCTAGCCCTAGGCTCTTTAGAAGTCCTCAACCTTCTGTACCTCAGTTTCTCTATTTCTAAAATGAAGCTGAAGAAAAGGACCTCCAAGATTGAAGATGAATGTGGAGTGATAAATTACTGTAAAGTGCTTTTCAAAGGAAAGTGTGCCGTGAATGCTTAATAATAATCTTTTCAATATTGAAGACTTAAAGATAAATTAGGCAGCCCTTTTGTCTCTTCCAAGAACAAAGATAGAATCTGTATTTAGGTGTCAGTCTAATTAGGGCAATAAGTACTTATTAGTTGATTCAGTCTGAAAAATGTGTTCTAATTGCCCACTTGGTAAAATTTATACTTTTCTAGAAATTTGGGAGTCCTTTATTTTGGTTATTTTCAATATTAAAGATTTATTTAGGAGGAAGATATTGATTTCTAACCAAAAGGCAATTTCTTCATTATCTGTAATTGTGAAATCTTGAGAATGGAGGATTTTTAAAGTGTGGTCCAAATTATTAACTCAGCGATGTTACATAACTCAAATCGTGTGTGTGTGTGTGTGTGTGTGTGTACATATATATGTGTAAAGCAAAGTTATAAGTGCTTAATTGTGTTAAAAATAACTTTAAGATTAAAATAGATTAAAAATGTCATCTGTGTGTCCCAGACAGGGACTCAGCAAATTGGGAACATTGAAAATTACTTCGTGTGACAAAAGCTTGTGGGGGAAGTCTTTGTCTTTGCAGCATAGCTTGTGGCTTTGAAAGCTGAGAGCCTGGTTTTGCCAGAGTAGCATGTGTATGTGGATAGTTTTCTATTCATCTATAGGGACTTTTTCCTGTCAATATATACAAATGTTTATTACTATAAATAAATATAACTTAACTGATTCGACAACTGTGAATTTTTAAATGTCGCTTCTTTTGAGACCAAAGCCAATATTTAAACTTCTAGGTGGAGAAGTCTCCATCCAATTCTGGTGCAGGAAGGATTTCTGCATGCTGTGATTCAGCAAGTTGGGTGTCCGAAATTGTTGTGCATGCAGGAGACTGAGGGGCTGGGAGAGGGAGGCAGGGACAAAGGGGGCATAACATCTGATCTGACACCCTGTGAGAATCCTCACTGAGATTTTCTAGAACCAAGAATGACAGAACTGCCAGAGGGTTAAAGTCTTTTCTGTCTTTAATAAAAGCCAAGCCTTGTCTTTCTATTTCCTGGCCTGCATTAAAGGACTAGAAACTAGATGAATAGTGAGATTTCTTCCAGTTCTGGGATCTTTGATTGTAATCTCAATATCATTGTCCCAGACTGGGGTGCTTGGCAAAATAAAAAATTTACGTTTGTTAGTGATCAGGTCTTTTGGAGAGGCTGATGCCCGCTGGGCTTGGAGCATGAGAGGGAGTGTGTGGGCATCAGCCTGGGAGACACAAGCTTGCAGGCAAAGCTGGAGCAGAAATTGGAGTGAGTTGAAAAAGAACAATTCTCATTTTGTTTTGCTTTAGAAGAGAGACCTGCCCCCAGAGTTCAAGATTATAATGACTCAGTGGATATTCAAATATGGTTATTTCTTCCTTTTTCATTAAGCCTTTTAAATGCAGAGATCTATAAAGCTTTGAGATTTGAAAGGTTGGTTTGAAAGGTTTGAGACTTTAGAGAAAAAGAACACAGTGACATGAGACCAAAATGATGTAAGGTGATGACTTCAGCATCAGAACACTGTTGCTAAGGTAGACCTGTTTTTCTCTCTAATCCAGATGGAAGGCTAAATAATTGCCCATTTCTGGTAAAGACTATATCCATGACACGATCCCTTTTCTGTAGCAGATAAAACAAAGCCAGATGCTTTCTCTTTGCACAAATTATTTTAAAAATAAAGATAAAAAATGTTAGAGAATATAGCACACATCTTTGGAAGAAAATTCTGAATGTTTTCTAGATGTTTGAAATTTTAATTTATTAAAAATATATCCTGAAATCTAAATGGGTATCAGACTGAGATAGTTGAAAGAGTCAACCTGAAAAAGAGGTGGCAGCATTTTGAATTTAGAGGAAAGGGAGGCAGGGAAGCATCTAGAAGAGCAAAGAAAGCACAGTAGTGCTAGCGTTCTTGACACAGCAAAGTATTGGGTTTGAAGACAAAAAGAAGTCACTGTTTTAGGGCTGCTGACTGATCTGCACTTGAATAATGGTTTATACGAGCAGTGCAGAGAACAGGCCATAGCTGAGAAATACTATTAAAGACAAATACTGTGTGTTTTCACTCCTTTGTGTAAGATAAAGAGAAAATAAACGAACAAGCTAAACAGAACAAAAGCAAACTCTGAGGCTCAGGAACAAAATGGCGGTTTCCACGCGTGAGGCGATGGGGAGACCAGCTACAAGGCTCAGGTGCTGCTCGAGGCTGGGCGCTAGGCTTTTGGTTGCATGCGTCATGTCACATGACGGTGCTGCACCCCCTGAACCCTCTATAATGCAGCAAACCAGTATTGCCCCAAATAAAAAAAGTTAAATAAAAAAAAGAGTAAGAAACAAGAGTGGAGTTCAGCCACAGACGAATGGCGGGCTGGGCACACCAGTCTCGCCCACAGAGATGCCTTCCCAGAGTCTGCATCTTGGGTTTTAGAACAGGCTTCTCACGACATCACAGGACACATGTCCTCCACATGTCTCTGCTGAGAGGCCTTCTCGGTGCGGCCTGTCCCGCCCACACGACATAAGTTGCAAGAATTCCCTGCAGCTCTGCCTTAGACTCTTGGATGCGCTCGCCAAATTCTGCTTTTCCATTCTTTTCCTTAACACCTAACACCTTCTAATTCACTCTATAATTTTTCGGTTATATTTACAGCCTGTGTTGAGTTACGCTAAAGAAAAGGGGCCCGAAGCCAGGCTTCCTGGGGTGAGTAGGATCCACCGCTGACCGTCTGCTGCCTGCGAAAGGTGACAACCGCCCAGGTAAATTTTTTCATCTGCGAGATTGGGGTACGCTGTGCTCAACACGTAGTAACTGTTAGGTGTGTGTTTCATGTAAATGGACTCTGCTTCTCCGGTAGCCCCCAATACATGGGGCACTCCCAAGAAGTGCTTTGTCGTGGGCAGCTTTGGGTAGGGGAAAGAGATTTTCCAGAGATTTCTATTTTTGTTCAAACATAGGATTCAGGCAGGTTTCAGATTTGAAAGGGCAGCTGTGCCCAGAGGTCACTGAACAGCCACCAGGAGCCCTCTGCTGGCCAGAAAACCTGGGCAAATGGTCTGCTAGGTCTGATGGAAGGAGGGCTGTGAGGGCCGGGCCAGCCAGGAGATCTGGAGCTGCTGGGCCTTCCAGGTAAGCAGGGTTCTGGGGAATGAATAGGAAGTGGCATGATAGATGGCTCACACGTTGTTGGCAAAATTGAAAGCCTTGATAAAATAATAAAACCCATCCTATAAAAGATGTTGAGGGAATGAGGTAAGCAGATATGGAACTGGCCCAAAAGTTGGGAAAGAAAAGCAATGAGTTATCTGGGTCAGGGTTTCCCAAAATAGATTCCCCCCTTTCCGAAACTGTACTAGTTAGCTGTTTTTGAGTTAAAGTACCTGGTGGTAAAATAAGTTCTCGAACATGGCAAATTCACAAAGCACATTCCTAGAATAAAAATTCTGGGCAGCCCTTTGGTGGAAGTACATATTTATTTAGTTATGACAACATTTGGTTATAATTGCTTGCAATTGGTTATTACAACATTTCCTAAATGTGTTTGACTGTGGATCCTTTCTTTGGGAACATCTGGAGCCTGGTGTCCATAGATCTCTCTTGGGAAATTACTGTACAATTCTTTTCTTTCCTGTGGTTTCATTTATTATATTTTTTTCTTTTTTTTTGAGATAACATTGAGGTTTATTAAGGTGTACAACACTATATATGTTTGAGAGGTATAAGATCACACTGCTTCAGATGTCTGTTACCGTACCATACCTACCACCAAAGCACCCATGTTCCTCCCTAAAGAATGAGTGAAATCATACTGTGTGTTATTTCGTTTTGTATCATCCTCCTCCGCTCTGATCCATGTTGTCACAAATGGTGATGTCTTGTCTTTTTTAAAGCCGCATAGTATTCCATTGTGTATCTGTATCATACCTTCTTAATCCATTGCATAATTCTTTAAGCTCCATTCTTAAATACCAGGGTCAGGTCTGTGGCTCACTCATCTTTATACTTTGCATGGCTCAGTCAGGACCAATAGATAACAAGTATCTGCTAAATCCTGCAGTTTATGCAGGTGGTCCAGAAAGAAACATCTATAGGTCTTTGCTGAAAATTAGTTAAAAGTCTTTATCTGTCCCTTCAAGTTGTGATCAGGTGATGGGAGTAAGAACATTGAAAAGAGTTTTATCAAAGAATTTGTATTATCGTAAGTCAAAACCGGTTTATTTTTAAAATGCAGACTTGTAAATCAGAGTTGCACTAACACACATGCTGGACTTAATCTGTTTCCCACTGAAACCCATCCTTCCCCTTAGAATGACAACGTCTTCTCTAGCCCATGAGTTCATATAGTCCCACTGTCACAGACACTCAGCCACGAGCTCTCCCAGGTCTGTTTTCTCAGACCCACCGATCTCTGAACCATTTGAAAAGGAGGTTTACCCATTCCATTTTCTAGGGAGGGGGTATCAGGGATAGAGGGTGAGCATTTTTTTTCTACTTTATCATTTTGTTTTGTTTCAAAAATAAAGTAAGCTATGTATTGAATTTTAATAAAAGAAAGAAAGAGTTATGGGCAGGAGCCCATGCCGGCATGCCCTGCCCTCCTAGTCTTCTTCTGGACTTTTCTTTTTCCATGTGCCTTTTTGAGTTCATCATAAGTCAGAAAAGTAAAGAGCCTTTCTAGGGGTCTGGTTGCTCATAGGATGCCATAGAAACATAAAATCCTCACTTTGCAACTGTACTCACTGGCAGGAAGCGCCCACGTTGTCTTCTTTTTTTTATTTTATTTTTTTGTAAAGATTTATATATTTATACATACAAGCTGGGGTACAGGCCAGAGGCGTGGGGCGGCGAGAGGGTTCACCAGAGACAGAGCGGGGAGCAGAACAGGCAGATCAGAAACACACTGCTGAGGGGAGCAGCGGGCGAGGCAGGAGAGGTCTGCTGCGCCATGTGGGAATCTCCCCGGCCGGGCGTTGAACTCGCGTGGCAGCTGCTGAACAGCTCCACAGCGCAGCGCTTAACCGCTGCGCCACCAGGGAGGCCCCCAAGTTGTCTTCTTGATCCATGACTTTGACTCTTACCTGCCATCTACCTGGCATCTAGTGACCTAATGACCTTGGAAGCTCCTTAGGAAGCAACACTCCAGCATGGATGCTTGACCTTGTGTCTCAAACATGGCTTCCTACTTAACCTGTACTTTGTTGCATCCTCACCTTTTATTCATTTATAATCATCAGTCCCATATGCCAGCTCCTGTAATAGGCACTTGGAATTTATCAACGACCAAAGCAGATAAAGACCCCTGCATCTAGGGTGCTTACATTCTAGTGGAAGAAGCAAACAACAAACAATAAGCATCAAATATGTGCTGAGACAAAAGGGGGTAAGTGTTCTGGAAAAGAAAGGAGCGTTAGAGCACGTTAGTAGATCTCCTGTCATTCAATTGCCACTAGCCCCTCTACAGTGTGACCGCACAGCTGGAAGATGGACAGAAGGGAAAAAAATGGAAAAACCTTTCTAGTGCTCCAAAAGGAGAGAGAACGTGCCAGTCACCCCTGGCCTTTCAGATTTGGAGGCTTCTCTTCTCTAAAGAACACCGCTTTAATATAAAGAGGTGGAGACGGGGTCAGAAAGTACTCATCCTCTAATACAGGTGGGGGTCAAACGATAGTGAACAGAGAGTTGGTTTGGGGCGGCGAGGTCACTCCCCAAGAAGCCTAAAAGACAGTGAGGATGAGTTGTAGAAAATACATCTTTCTTTAACAAAAACGATGCCCTTGTTTTCAGAATTCTCTGCTTGGAAAGGCTAATGGTCCCCGGCAGGTTCACCTTCCCATCAATACCTGACAGTATCCACATCCTGCTTGTCTCATCATGTCCTTCTCTTCTGGTCCACAAGTGCCTGAAATTCTGGGGGACCTTAGTCTTCACCCATATCTCAAAGACTTGTTTTCAAGCGACCTACTTCAGGGCTGGAACTGTCAGGTCACCTATCTCTGCAACTGACCTGGCCTTCTCTGTGCAACCTCAAATGCCCTCGCATCTCAGGACAGGAGGCCAGATGCAACTATCACTCCAGAAAAAAGCCAAAGGGCAGCTGAAGATGGCCGTCTTTCGAGACCTTCACCTTAGTGTCATGGTTCCCAAACTGAGCCATAAAGCACCCCAGGAATGTGCAGTGAGCTCACAGAAGTTCCATGGGTTGTTTTTCATTTCTCGGGGGAGATATGACAATCCTCAACACTTGTCTAACACTGTGAAGCTACTAGTTCAAGGTGATTCACTTTTAGTGTTAGAGCCACACTGCCTTTCTTGCAAGGATATCATATATCTTTGCAAAGTCGGGCTTTCAGCAGTTGCTGAGGCAAAGGCAAGTACCACACAAAAATCAATGTGGAACAGGAAATGGTGGTTCAGACTTGTGCTTTCAATCAAATTTCAAGCTTTGAGAACCGTATGCAGCGCCCGTTGGGCTGCCTGTCCATTAGTAAGTGATTGGGGTTATTTAAGAATGAAATAAAAATACTGTTTTTTTTCTTTAAAATTTTTTGTATTCACTTTTCAAAGAGCTATGAGGTTGTTAAAACATAATCACTTACTAAGTTACTGGGACTGAGTTGCTTAATAAATGGAACCTTTACGTATTTCTTTTAGCTTAGCAGCATGATGAAATAATGATTGAACATCAAGAGCACCATGGACCAAGAAAATTTAGAAGTCTCTGCCTTAGTCCATTACCACATTATTTTAACACAATAATCATCCCTCTTCAGTGAAATCTCAAGAGAATTCTAGAACCTAGAATATTGGTGATGGTAACAGCAATAGTAGTAATAGTAGCACCAAACATATTACTTGTCATGTTCTGTGCAAAGGGTTTCTCAGACATGATTGCATTTACATACTCTATGCAATTTATGTCATTCTATTTTCCATAACTCAGAAAATGTTAGTCCTGTTTTTACCCAGAGTCTTTTGCCTCGATCCCCATAACAACAAAGCTGAGAACCAGTTGACCTTTCTTGTGATAGATACAGTTGAAAATACTAGAACTTTTTTTTCTGACAATAATAAAACCAATTTTCATTCCCTGCTGCATTGTCAACAATCCACACGTTAAAAGAAAAAAAAAAACCTATCAGTCTATTCTAAAGTATGCAACTTTTCTCTAGAATACTAAATAAAAACCCATCACGCAAAATTAATTCATCTTGGCTCCATGCTAGCTCTGCGGAGGATGAAAACTCTAGTGCAGGCCCTCTGCTCTCCAGAGACTTGCAATAGGTTTACACTTGAAAGAGCTAGAGGAGAAAAAACAGCAGTAGCTACCCAAGGGCTGAGTGGACAAGTATAGGTTAGAGATACCATATTGAAAGAGAGTGAATTATTGCAGACCAGGCCCATCTGCAGCTTGTCTTCCTGCCTCCTTCCTCTGTCCCGTGTTCTGAACAACCTTCTCCTTTCCACCCTCTCTCCTGGAAAGTCAACACTTCCATCTGTTCTAGGATACCTATCTTTTTTCCACTCAAAGGAAGACTTTGTTTCTATGGAAATCACCTCCATTTTAAACATCATCAGAAATTAATCTCTCTCTTGCCTCTAAGTTTGCTAACTTTAGTTTACCTAACAAAGGAGATGAGTTCGTGACTGTATTGTGCCTTTTTGGCTTTTATATTATTTCTCCTCTCCCTTTTCCAACTAACATTTGTTTTTAAAAAACATGTGGTCTGCATCATCTCTGTGGCTTCACTATTAGTGCTTTGCATGAGCCCTCATTTGTCTTTGCCACTTTATTGCTAGTGCTATTCTCGTTTATCCTTTTAACCACACAACTATTTAGTAAGCATCTGCTGTTATAGTACTGTGTGTTGTAGGTACTGTGGGTAAGTTGATAAGCAAGAAATACATGGCCATTTCTCTCATAGAGACTTAGGGAGGCATGGAAACAAGAAGGACATATACATTGGACTATGATGACTGCTATGATGAACAAAATGTTGTGCTGGTCAGGGGAGACTTCCTGGAAGAGGCAGTATATACATTGAATATTGCTGGGTGGAAAGATGTTAGAGAGGTGGGAAAGAAATAAAAGATGTTTACAGCAGAAGGAATCCAGATTCTGCATTAGAATGGACCTAACACATTCCAAGATTGACAGTTTGTTTAGTAATACTGATCATGAAGTAGGAGGGAAATGAGTTCAAGAAGAGTGATAACAGCATATACTCAGGACATTTATACACAAGACATTTATCCTGAAGGTTGTGGTGTTATGACTGAATGACTTTATGAAGATAATGGCATGATAACATTTGTGCTTTTCAAACATCAATTTGTCTGTGGTGTGGTGAATAGAGTGAAAAGCGAGAGGTACCTTGGTGGTGAGGGTTTGAATTAGGGACACAGCAGTGAAGAGGAAGAGAAGTGGATTTGAGGCAGGAATTTATAGGACTTAGGAGTACTGGGCCATCGTCAGGAGAAAAAGCATGCCTCCAAGGTGAAGGCTCCATTCACTGAAGTGGGAAATATAAAAGAAATGTATTTCAGTAGAATAAAAACTTAATTTGGGACAAGGTAAAAATCAGTTATCATTGGCACATTTAAATAAAGAATTGGGCTTAGAGGTCATGAGAAAGTGATGGAGTTCTAGATCTTGAATTTTTCAACCTGTAGTAGGAAATTAACAACTTACATTGATTGGACAAATCCAAAGATGGCGTCTTTTCTTTTAATTCCTCTGGCCACTTCTTTTACTCTGACATAGTTGATGATAATCTTTTTTTTTTATTTTTTTTAAGATTCATTTATTTATGCATACAAGCTGGGGTACAGGCCAGAGGTGTGAGGCGGTGAGAGGGTTCACTAGAGACAGAGTGGGGAGCAGAACAGGCAGATCTACGGAAATACACTGCTGAGGGGAGTAGCAGGCCAGGCAGGATGGGTCTGCCACACCATGTGGGAATCTCCCCGACTGGGCGTTGAACTCGCGTCACCACTGCCAACAGCACCACAGCTCAGCGCTTTACCTCTGCGCCACCAGGGAGGCCCGTAGTTGATAATCTTTCTTGACACTTTTTCTGCTTGGTTTTTCCAATCATTTTCCTTCCTGTTTAGTATATCATAACTTCAGTAAACATTAAGGTTTTCAAGACTTTCCATATTAAGTTACAGAAGGAGAAAGATGAGAGAGAAGGGGCAAAGGGAGAAAAGGGAGAAAGAGGAGAAGAGAGAAAGAAAAATCAAAAAGTCCAGCTTCCAGCTTGGATCCCCAGTACATTTTATTGATACATTCATTAATCCAATACTATTTATTATAGGGAATCTTCTCTCCTGTGCCAGGTACATACTAGGTTCGATCCTGGACAGACAAGGGTGATTTCTGATGCTGACACACTGATCAAGACAGTATTAAGTAATCAACCAACTAAAAGCATCACTGTACCCTGTAAAAAGGGCTTTAAAGTGAACATCTATAAAGTTTTGCTATCCAGAGTAGTGCACAGACCAGCCACTTCAGCATCACCTGGGAGCTTGTTAGCATAGCAGACTCTCAGTACCCACCAAAGAACCACTGAGCTAGAATGTACAAGTTAACAAGATCTCTGGGGAATTTGCCTGCACAGTATGTTTGCAATGCCTTGCTCTAGAGCATACGGACTCTGAGAGAAAACAACAGGTGGACCTGAACTCACCTTGGAGGTCAGCGGAGGGTTCCCTGAAGAAACGGCCTCTGATGGGCCAAAGAGATAGGCAGAGGTGGATGGCACGGGACCTTGTCGGCCATGTTAGAAACTTTCATCTTTTTCCTGAGGGCAACCCAAAGATAGTTCAAGGCTAGAGTAGTCAGCTGATGATTCCATAACAAAATAGCTCATCTGCTGAGTGACTTAAATAACAGAAATGTCTTTCTCATCGTTCTGGAAGCTGTTAAGTCTGAAGTCAGCGTGCCAGCGTGTTTAGGTCTGATGGCTCTTCCTGGCTTGTAGACAACCGCCGTGTTGACAGAAAAAGGATCTCTCTCACTGACATCTTTTCTTCTAAGGACATTAATCCCATCATGAGGGACCCACTTTTATAACCTATATGCCCTCCCAAGGCCTCATCTCCAAATACTGGGATGTAGGGTTTCAATAGATATACCAGGGGCTGGGGATATGATTTAGTCCATAGCAAATATTTTAAGCAAAGGAGTGTGGAATAGTCAAGAGTTCTGTTTTGGGATTATTATTTTGGCTGACGTGTAAAACAGGGATTGATGAGTATAGGCAGGGGACTAGCTAAGAGTCTATTTTAATGGTCCTGGTGAAAGACACTGACAGCTTGGACAGTGCTGCACTGTGGAGATGGAGCAGTGTGAAACATTTCTAAATATTTAGCTGCTAACCTTGAAGGACTCTGATAATGGATTTCATGGAGTGGTTGGGGAGATAGGGTCAGGGACCACAGCGGGGGGGAGGGGGTGTGACGTGGGCAGCTGGGTGGGTATAGCGTCAATTCTTGAGATAGGAATTAAGAAATTAGCAAATGTATGCATGGCATCTTTCTCAATGCAGTGAACATGGAGAAATAACAATAAGCATCCCAGTCAGGGCCTCCCTGGTGGCACAACGGGTTAAGTGCAGCACTGTGGACTGTCTGGAGCCGCTGAGGCGTAGGTTTAGTCCCAGGCCAGGGAGATTCCCACATGGCGCAGCAGACCTCTTCTGTCTCCCTGCTGCTCCCCTTAGTAGTGTGCTTTAGTCGGTCTCTCTGTTCTGCTCCCCACTCTGTCTCTGGTGAATCCTCTCACCGCCCTACATCTCTGGCCTGCACCCCAGATTGTATGCATAAATAAATAAATCTTTAAAAAAAAGAATCTCCGTCAGTTAATGAGCTTTTACCACAGGCCAGCTGCTCTATAGGTGGTTTATATACATTATCTGAATGAATGTGCCCTACAGACCTTTCCTTCTGAAACGGGAAGATCACATTGTTAAGGGTTTAATGGTCTGGTAAAATGCACAGTGCAGGATGCTTTCACAGGCGAAGCACATCAGAGAAGGCAACGTGAATGAGGAAGCCATGACAGAAGGGGGCTGGCAGCAGAGGTCTAAAGTTCGGGTAAGATTTCATTACGTGACCACAGGTCTGGACGGGCTGCGGGTTCCAGGTGCTGGACATGAGCGCAACTCCATCAGAAAGTCACTGGGTAGACAGTGGAGCAGAAGTTGACCAGAATGAGAAGGGTCAGATTAAGCGGGATCTTGAAAGTCTGTAGTTTGGATTTTATAGAGAGAAGAATCTGAACGTGAACATGATTTTTACATAATTTAGGAAAACCCTCTGCTGACGGGAGCTTGAACACGGGGCAGCTGGAGTCCCAGAAGCCAACTCATTAGCATTTGTACGATCCAAGTAATAGGTCAGGAATCTGGATGAGAGGGGCAGAAAAATCAACAGAATTTTTATTGGATGAAAATTGGGAGGACGCGTCCAAGATGACTTAAGGTTCAGAAAGGAAACCAAGGGGATGCTTGTTTCAAAATCACAGTCAGCGGAAGGTCAGGGAAAGGAGAGCCGTGCTGGGCAGGTCCATTTAGAGTCGCGAGCATGTTACTAAAAATGACTTTCTACACGGTTGGCCCCAGAGGTCATTTAAACTTCCAGAAAAAAAATCTAGTAAACAAAAAGCCTGCAAGGTATGCTATCTGATGGATATCCACTGGGATGAAAACGAACATTTTCAGTATTCATTTTGAGGGGTATAAATGGTGGGATTCTCTTGAAGAAATAGCCTGCAAATCGTATGAAACCTCATGCTTTTAAAATGTGTTTGGGGCCTTCCCGGTGGCGCAGCGGTTAAGCGCTGCGCTGTGGAGCTGTTGGCAGCGGCGACGCGAGTTCGACGCCCGGCCGGGGAGAATCCCACATGGCGCGGCAGACCTCTCCTGCCTTGCCCGCTGCTCCCCTCAGCAGTGTACTTCTGATCTGCCTGTTCTGCTCCCCACTCTGTCTCTGGTGAACCCTCTCGCCGCCCCACGCCTCTGGCCTGTACCCCAACTTGTATGTATAAATAAAAAATAAATCTTTAAAAAAAATAAAATAAAATAAAATGTGTTTGGCTGGAGTGGCACGGTCGCATGCTTTCGTAGATGTGAACCCATGCCCCTAAAGCATGCACAGTGCTGCAGGCCCACATGACCTCCGCAAACATCATAACAAAAAAATGCAAGGGGCGAAATCAAAAGAAACCATCACGTTCCACCCCAGCTATGACTTCACCGCAGAGGGATTGAACAGTCGCTGAAAAACAATAGTGCAACCTTTCAACCCGCTTTGGTCTAGTGTTGTAATCATGACATTTGATTTTTGTAATTCACGATGTCTTTAGTGAGAGGAAAACGTGTGCTTTCTGTGTGTGCTGAATGCCAGATGGTTTTTTTCAAAGCATGCAGGAGTGCTGTTGACTAGGAAAAAAATAAATAACGCTTCTGAACCTTTCCAGCTCTCTTTTCTTGCTCTAGCTCAGGCAGCTTCAGCGCCTCCTAAATATTTTCCGGGAAGGGCACCTGTGGTATGCCACTCGGGCTCAGCCATAAACATCATCCGGGGCTGGTGGCTTTGTTGATGACAATATGGGCCACGCACCATGTTTATCAGGTGGCACCTGAGACAGTGAAGACACACTTAATCCCCTCATGGGTGTCTTCCATGAGGACTAAAGGAGAATGTATAGATACCAGTTGTAGTGTTGAGAATGCCCCAAGTGAAGTCCCCAGTGGCCTGAAAACTTAGACGAGAGAGCTGTGAACTCCATCATTAGCCACTGCAGTAACAGATGTTCTCCAGGAAAGCGGTGTGTGCTCGGGCAGAGGCATGTTTTGATTTTGAACATGCACTTGGGCTAACATGTTCTTCCTCACTAATGGAAATCACATGGAGATGTTTTGCGAGGTCTTCATTGCCGTGGCAGACATTGGATTGTTTTCCCTCTAAGAAAAAATACACGCTTTGTCAAATGGGATAATGAGTTCAGTTTCACGTCCAACCTGGATTTCTCTGGACTCTATGGAGTTCTGTCTCCTCCGAAGTATTTCTAGTGCAGCCACAAGCTTCGGGCTGGCTGTCTTCGAGGGTGTTCACTCGAGCTGCCCCTCTCTCTGCTCTGCCAATTATGTGCCACTTTGTCTTGGTGCTGGGATTGCTTTCTTCTGAGAGGGAAATTCCTCTTTCATCAGTATGGATGCACTGTTTTCGCACACTGCAAGTGCTGTGTTGCTGTGTCAGTCATCCTATTAGGGCCAGTTTCAGAGGAGTAGGGCTGACGAACTAGCTGGGGATTGGCCGCCCAGGGCTGGGAGGGATTTGTCGGAAGGAAGGGCTGCAGCTTTACAGCAACAGAGTTTAGACTGTCTTTGCTTCATCATCTGAAGGCAAAATTTTCCAGATACGGCAGACGACTCACAGCGTACAATAAACAGGGGATGAGGGCTATTTACGTGGAAATCTCTTCCTCATGATGCAGCGGAGAAGCCCGGGCCGCTTGAGCCTGCCAGATGTCCCTGGGGTTACTGTAAGTGGGAACGAGGCGAGGCAGAGCTAAACAAGGTAGGAAAATCACCCCCCCCCCTTCTTCTTCTTCTTCTTTTTTTTTTTTTGGTGAATGTTTAAAGAGTTTGCTGCGGTATGCTGCATTCCATGTGCCTTGCTTAGGGAAGCCAGGGAAACCGGATTCCACTAATTCAAATGTAACACTTGCAGGGAACCCTGGAGCTTTACGTAACATTTTGATTTGAGAAAAAAAGAAATGGCAAAGCTTGAATCTATGCCGCCTGTTTGGGGTGAGGCACAAAACGAGTTTGCTTTTTTTTTACCTTCCAAAGAACAGATCCACTTATTATTCATCAGAAACCATTTGCGTGGTCAAGAGCGTTCTTATTTTCCTGTTAGAGCAAATTTTCACACAGCCATTAGTTAGCTCCCCAATAAATAAAGTTTACATTGTTCCTCTGATTTGAAAACAGACTGGTGATTAAGAAAAAAAATGCACGGTAAAATAACCATTGGTGGAATGGTTAGCCAGAAATATGTCTACTTAGTGGAAATGGGGGCCCTACCTGCCTCCACAAAGACGTGGTTTTCATTGACTTTCAAAAGCGCATTTTTAACAAACCAGTGAGAGGTAGCTTTTTGACAAGTTTTCGATACTGTAGTGTTCCATGTTTACATTTCTCTTCCTGGCATGTCTGAGTCTTTGTTTCCAGCTTAAAAGTGGAACCATTATATTCAAAAGTAAAGCTGGGTTAATAATGCTTACTGCAATTATCTGATCTTTATGCATTTTTAATGAGAACACACAGCCAGCAGAATAATTTAATGAGGGCAGGCTAGCTTTTAAAGCTGTGTTTTCACTGTGCTGAACCATATCAACTTTCTCTCCGAGAAGCAGCAGTGAGAAATGATGAAGAAGATTTATTTTTAACACAGTTGGCCCAAGAGAAGGGAAGGATAGATTTGTTAAAGAATTCTTTCTGCCCTTTTCCGTTTTGAATTTCTCCCAGGCAGGAGGAAACTGTGCTTTTTTGTTAGGCCTCAGAAGCATGTGTTTACAATAAATGTGTAACATTTTTAGAATAGTTAGCAAGCACTGAAGCGAGGACAAAAAATCCGAGTTGTCTAACTACCACCGCCGACAGTGTCCTTCGAGAAACATCACTGTCCTTTCAGAAGACAAAGGTTCAGTGGGAACGACATCTATTAATTGGGTACTGTGTGCATTTTCGGGAAAATAAAGTACATAGAAAAAGGAGGATGTTCTCCCCATCTTTTCAATAAGATGAAGTTTCTCCAGTTAGGCTGGCTGCCTGTTTTGTGAGAATCCGTAGCAGCACTCATTCCAATGAGGGCAATGCCACGTAGATCCTTCTAGACCCACTGTTTTTACTTTCAAGGAGACGTGCAGGACACTAGCCCAGAACTTCTGACGTCATCTGCCAACTATTTCTGCTGTGTGTTCTTTTATTCGGGCTTGGGGCGAGGACAATTTTGTTATGTCTTGGCCAGGGACATTCTAACTCCCACTTGGCAGGTCCTGAGTTATGTCTTCATGTTTTTTCCTCCTTCCTGGACCCTTCACGGCCTCCCGCATAAATAGGGCACCTCCCTTCTCCTTACCTGCCTCAGGTCGGGCGGGCTGGGGCAGGTTTCCAAAAGGGCTCTGGCTGTGCTGGCAGAAGGTGGTGGGGAGCAGAGCAGGGCTCTGCTTCTCACCCCACCTCCCCGGTGCAGCTGGCACTGCCACATGGATGGACAGTCCTTGTGGCCTCATTGCCAGGTCCCCCTGGAGCCACTTCTTAGGGCCCAGGTTATGCCAGCAAGTTCACAGCCAGTTGTGATGGTGGCAACAGCTGCTTTCATACAAAGAGTTCCATGCCCTAGTGCGGAAGGGCCGCAGGAAAGGGGGTGCACTACTGCAGGCCCTTACACCTGTAGCACAGGTGGCAACCATGGTCCCTGAGATGGAGTGGGGGTGGGGGAGCCCTGGAATAAGGAGCCTTTTAAGAAAGACTTTCCATTAGAACAGACTGGAGTTCTCGGGAGTTCCCAGTTCTAGTTTGGGTCTCCCTTTGGGCTGCCTGTGTATCCTGGAGCAAGCACCGACCTCAATTTTTCTCTCTTAGTCGCACTGAGTAATACTTGCCACACTTTCCCTGATAATTCGAGCATTTTGAGAGGCCTTGACCTTGTACCAGAAAAAAAAAAAGTTGTTTGTCTTTGGGCACAGGGAACTATTTAAAGTACAGTGGGATAAAACCTCAGCATTAATGAAACTTGACAGAGGTCTTAGGGTAGCAAGCTATGGAGTCTTAGATACAGGAGCTTCACTCTGTGCTCATGAAGATTTCCTGTTTGTCCTTAGACCAACACATCCAGGCTCCAAGGCAGGCAGAGCCCTGTCGTCTGCACGTTTTCCATCGATCTTGTACAACGTTCTGCAGACCAGACTGCTTCAGACATAGGCCGTGTAGGGCCCAGAGCATTCGGTGCTGTTTTTCTTTGACTTTCGTGTCCCATTTGTGAACGCGGGGGAGTGGATAAGAGCAAAAATAAAAAGGAAAGAAGAAAAATAGGCTTGCGAAATCTACTGGTTATGCAGCTTGAGTGGTTAACAGCCTGCCTTCTCTCTGCTAGTTGTTTTAATTTGCTGTTGCTATGGTGAAAACAAATCAATATCACATGGCTTCCAGCCAGTCCCGAGCTCAGGGAGCGCCATGGAAATTCAAGATCAGGTACTCAAGATTCCGAGCAAGAGGTGGGAGAAGAGGATTTTGATATTGAGCCGGAGAGAATTCCTGATGGTGGACGCTGGGCTTAATCTTGCATGTGCGTTTCCCTTTCTCCTGCGCTCTCCTGCTGAGAGCAGGGGAAGTGGGGAGGAAGGCAGACTGATTTGTTTACAGTTTCCAGAAAGGCAAATATTTGCTCAGCGTAGAGGTGGCTTGGTAACACTGCCAGGGGCTCACGGGGAAAAAAATCACGAAAAGGTGGTGGCACAACCAGGGGGCATGTCATTTGTTGAAAATGGAGTTTAGGGAGCTCTTAACAGCTCCAGGTGCAGCTGCGCACCAGCACTGGGGGGGCAGAAACAGTTGCCACCGCCGCTGTGTCAGACAGACAGGGAAACCTGGCTGCCGGGAGCAGGTGGGCAGCTGAGGCGAGGGGGGCTGTGGAAGGTGCAGAAGGAGGAACAGCAGAGTCAGCAAGTAACCAGGTTGGGGAAGCTGTCGGACCAAAGTGAAGTCTAAGGCGTGGGCAAGACTGGGCAACAAGACTGGGCTCCCTTCACAGAAGCCGCCCAAGGCCCAGCCTGAAGGCCCGGCGGGGAAGAGAGGACGCGACTGTGGAGAGAGGGAAAGGGGCCTGCGCCCGGCATCCTTTCCGGAGTGGTTAACTGCTCTGGGTGGGCACCGATGCGTGCGGCCTGGGGGGTGGGCAAGGAACTGGTTATTTCAGGCTTTGGCTTTTCTTCCAAGAGTGAGGTAGGGAGACCTGGGCTTTAGAAATTAGTTGCAGTACAGTTGTTGTTTTCTCCAGTTTTTTACTCAACTCAGTTTTGGTTTTGTTGTTGTTGTTTTTGTTTGTTTAACGTACACACTGTCAGTTGCAGCTGCGGTCACATTCGTAGTGAGAAGCCGAGGCGGGATCAGGGCTAGGCCCAGCCGTCCTCACGGTTTGGGTGAAGCTGGTCCCACCTGGTCGCTCGAGGCTGGAGGCAGGTCTGAGAGGGTGAGGCCAGAGGGTTTCTTCCGTGCCGCCGAGCGGTAGGGCGGGTGGACGTGCTTTTGACTGGCTGCTCCTCTCACGTGGCAGAAAAGCGGACGCACCGATCGACCTTCATGCTCTGACAAAGGGCGTATTGTCTCGGGCTTCTCGGATGGGGTGTTCCATCAATCAGTCAACAAGTGTTTATTAAACACCTCTTGGGTTCCCTGGCATTTGCTATTTGGTTAGAGTAAGTCCATTAACCATGTCGACCCAAAATAAGGCACAGGGACAAAAAGATGCAAAATTGTAAGTTTTCAGGCTTCTCATAATAACTTTGTTGGCTAACATTATGTTCCTGTTGTTAGCCATCAGATATTAGGAGACAGTCTTGGGGAGGGAGAGGAGGGGAGAATCAGGGAAGGAGATTTGCGTTTTTAATATCTCCGTGAACCTTCTTCACCTGTATATGTCTCAGCATAAGTGCTATTTAAGCAACATAGGAAGATAAGAGGTGAGCAATAAACATCTGAGATGCCGCCCAGGAAACCCCAAAATATAAGGCTGCTGAGAACAACCCCCAACCCAGCAAGCTGAGATTCAGCCCCGGAGAGACTGGGGAACATAGGTGAGTCATCTAGAAAGGCTTAAGCACCCAGCGACAAAAGGAAACCCTAGACCCTCTCAGCACTTCTGAGCTCGGGGGGGCCCGGGAAGCCCAGTGCAATTATCTCTGGGTCCCCATCTCCAGGGAGGAAACCTGATGCCTCCCCGGGGGGATTAAACTTACCCCCTCTCTTTTTTTCTTAAAAGCAGAGTTACTTTTAAAAATCCACCTCTCTTTTAAAACATGAAGTTTGTATTTGCTTTTGCTTTTCTGCCTAACACCAGAATCAGCATGGAGGTAAGGGAACCCACTGGGGGGACAGCCGGGGAAGGAGACAGAGGATGAATCAAGCTTTTTTTTTTTTGGTTTGTTTTCAGTTTTTTAATTGTTATTTTTATTTATGTCTTTTACATTACTGTGTATTCCCGTAGGTTTCCCACCACCAATTCACCGTGAACCATCACCACAGTCCCCTGTGCTCCCTTCTCCCCCATTCTGAGCCCCAATCCTGCCCCCTCTCTTTGACAATGGAATACTATTCAGCATTCAAAAAAGATAAACACATGCAATTCGCAGCAACATGGATGGAACTAGAAGGGATCATGCTCAGCGAAATAAGTCAAAAGGAAAAAGAAAAATACCGACTGGTCTCACTTGTAACAGGAATATAGGGGAGCCAAATACAAGAGCGACAATCAGCGAGGGAGGGAGGGAGGAGGATTGGGGCTCAGGATGAATCAAGCTTTAGCTCTGGGGTTTGGCAGGCAGATGGGCAGGTTTGCAGGTTTATGAGCATCTTCGGAAAGCTGGTGGCTGTGCAAGAGCTGCGGGGGTGGTTGGCCACCTCAGAGGACAGGAGGAGGAGGCAGAACCAGGAAACCCTACAGGTCCCTAGTCCTAAACTTTGTAATCCACAATCGCTGGGGAACAAAGATACTTACAAACAAGATAAGAACAGGTCAGCACACAAATGTCTTTGGAAGGATAATTAACATATGTATAGCTCCTTCTGTGTTACAAAGGGCTTTCACAGGCATTATCTCAATTAACAGTTCAAACAGAGCTTTAAAAACAGGCATCTAAAACTAGAGCACTCACACGAGGGTGTGCTAGGTCGAATTCCTGGAGGAGGCCAGTTGGAAACTGGATTTTTACATTTTTGATTCATTGCGTTTTTCAGAGGTTAATTCACTTGAATTTTGAGACACTTCAAGTGTTCCTGTTACATGTGTGCCTGTCACTCACTACCTACTGTCCCCAGATGCTTTCTTGGACAACAAATGCATTTATAAGTAGATATTGGGGCCACAGGCAGCCTGGGAGGGTTTGATTGGCCTTTACTTTCACAGCTCCGATGACGCAGAGGCATTGGAGGACAAAACCTTCACTGGCTCCATGCCCGTTGCAGCCCAGCCACACAGTAGCCAGGTGACTGTGACTGTGGCTAGCAGAGAGATGCTTCTAGAACATAAAATCCACTAATGGTTTTGCGTAGCCTGAAGACTGTGCAGAAACCAAAGTCAACAATGAAACTAAAATTCAAAGTATTCCATCACCTCCTGAGAGCATCTCACTGCATGCTCTTAAGCGTGTGAAAGGAAGAGAGGAAAAAACGAGTATTTCCATGGCCTCAGTTATAAGCTCAGTACTTGGCACACATAGCTCATGCAATTCTAATCTTAGAAGAAATTCACAAAGTTAATGTTACCCCCGCAAAGTTTGTGTTGACAAGAAGTTCTGAGAGGCTCAGTAACACACCTATGATCTCACAGGTAATACCTGTCAAAACCAGTGTTTAAACTCAGGCCCACCAGACCCCCAGTTCCTATAGGCAGGGGGCAGTATGTTTTTAGCTAAGCAAATAAAATGGAGAAATAAATAATTCATTTGCAGAAAGACATAAAAACTCAAAGTGGAAGTAGGAAGTTAATTCTTTTAGCAATCTTAAATAGGTTACATAGTTCACGTGAGGTTACATAAATACTAGGTGTAATCATAATAGTAAAGGCTGATACACATATATCCTTTGAGTTCTTATGCTTAATTATCTCTTTTAATGGTTAAAGGATCCCCCTCTTGTATGCATCTCATAAATTAAATAAAATCTGAATTTGAGAGAGGTTAAGAAATGTGCTAAAAAATTTCATGACCCAAAAAGTGAAAAACTAGTCCTCAAAATGATAGGAATCCATGCATATGATATTTAATGAGATAAAGCAGTCTTGAGATGAAATTACACTGCAGTCTGACTTGGATTTTTCTTGTAATGGATGTTGCATGGTGGAGGAGAGCCCAGTCCCAGCAATTTTGGGAAGGCAGTAATGTTTTTAATTAAGATATTGAATTATTTTAAAAATCTATAAATTTCTGGCATCCTAGATGCAGTCTTCAATTAATCAACCGAGAAGTATTGGTGAAGCAGATATTATGTCGATGATTTACTACTTGTAATTTTAAATGCTCTGGGAGTTCAGGAAAGTAGAACTTCGTTTGGACTGGGGTAGTAAATAAGGCTTCGTGGAGAACATTACCTCTTAGCTCTGAATAGCTGTGTATTGTCTAGTTGAATGTTTCTAAAGTGGATTGTCTACACCCCAAATCTAAGGCAAGATCACTAGGTAAGGAAAGGAAATAATTGAACTTACACCTTATATATAATTTAACTCATCTTTTCAAAATGTCAGTATTCACGTAGGTTTGATAACGTGTGTAACATATACTGTGTTGTTCTGCATGTAGAGCATTTGTAAGTAACTAGCCTTCCGGTCACTATAATGGTTGATCCTGCGCAAAAGTTTTCTCTGATGGGGTAAGTGATCAGAATAAGCTTGGCGAGGACAATAGTCAAAATTAGAGAAAGGAAGATCATCTCAGAAGGAGGAAGAACGTGAAGTGATGTAGTGGCCAGTGTAGAAACTTGACTTTGGAGAAATAGCGGTGAAATATTGGGGGGCAGTGGGAAATAAGGTTAGAGACAGTGGGGACAGGTCAGAATATGGGAGACCTGAGGAGTCCTGAGGTTAATTTTTGTGGCTATAACATCACACCTCATGCTTTGTAGGATTCTATATGGGACTTGGAGTGGGGCTAGGGGTTAAATTATAATAAGCGATGCCGCAGGCCAGAAAATATTAGCAGTATTCTAGGCGTGGTGTGGGAAGGAGTTGGGTCAGATGGCAGGGTGAGGATGGACAAGAAAGGGCAAATCCAAAATGCATCTTGAGGGGTAAACTGAAAGAAGCCAGTGAGAGCGAACAAAAGCCAAACTGACAGTGGAGTTTCTAGCGGGAGTGCTCTAAATGGAGTGTGACAGAAATAGGGGGTGGATGGGAAAAAGGGCCGGTCAGTGGAAAGGGGCTGGGGGGACGAGAGAGATGAGTATTGGGAGCAGTGTTTTTAGCTCATGATGGGACAACCAAGGGGGGTGTTCCATGGACTTTCTTCAGGGTGGGGATAGAGGAGCCATGAGGCCCCAGGATGCACATGCTCAGCGAGACGCATCTGCCGTGGCTGGGGGTGAGGGTGCTTGGGGATCCCAGGAAGAGGGGAACACGCAGGTGACCGAGGATGAGCCCTGGGAAGATCTGTAGGGGCCTCTATGGGAAGAAGAGCTAGCACAAAATAAAAATAAATAAAACAGGGAAGTAATGGCCCCCAAAGGAACAAAATTGTCAACCGAGAAATGAGTGACCCAGACTGTTCCACACGGTCTCTGCGGTCCCGTGGGATGACGGGGCCACATCCTAGCCTGCATCGCCCCGCTGCTCAGCTGAGGCGTGCTCTTGGCGGCAGGTGATGGTTCCCTGTCTTGGTTAGAACCACAGACCAGTGAGTGGCAAAGGGGGCCTGTTTGGCTCTGTCTTGTACCTGCACACATGGGGATCCTATTTAGTTGTAGATTCTGACTTAGCAGATCCAGAGAGGGCCCAAGATCCTGCATTTCTAACACACTCCCAGAGGCCAAGGTGCTGCTCACCTGAGCCCCGGAGCCCAGCACGCTCTGCTGTGACAGTTGCCAATGGCGGCAGCGCACTGTAACTGGGGGGGTTTCAAGGAGCGTGCCCTAAGACTGGGGCCAGCACCGACCCCCGAAACAGCTGGCCTAGCCTGGCGGCCCAGACTGAGCTGAGGCTGAACTAATGCGCCTCGAGCCACAATGGCTGTTTCTCCTTGGGCAGACCCAGGTGATTTGCTTCCCCTGGTGATTTGCTCGCTGCCTCCAGGGAGGGCCGGAGTGTTTGTTTACATGCCCGCTCCGGAGACACTGTTTCCTACAGCATATGTGTCCTCGCGCAATCACCCTTAGGTTCTTTTTTTTTATTTATTTTTCAAAGATTTATTTTATTTTTGCATACAAGCAGGGGTACAGGTCAGAGGCGTAGGGCGGCGAGAGGGTTCACCAGAGACAGAGTGGGGAGCAGAACAGGCAGATCGATGGAAATACACTGCTGAGGGGAGCAGCGGGCGAGGCAGGAGAGGTCTGCCGCACTATGTGGGAATCTCCCGGGCTGAGCGTTGAACTCGTCGCGCTGCCGACAGCTCCACAGCGCAGCGCTTAACCACTGCGCCACCAGGGAGGCCCCCACCCTTAGGTTCTTTTTACTCTCCATAGTGGTCAAAGCTGGAGCCTGTGAGTCTGACCAGCCTCCTTTGGTCCTCACACCCTGTCGGTTAGTTCAGGAAACTGACAAACTCATGATTTCCCTTAAGAAGTCAATTGATACCATTTTCACCAGAGAATATAAAGAGTGTCAATAAAGTGATATGCACCATTAAAATGACATCTGTTTAGGGCCTCCCTGGTGGCACAACGGGTTAAGGCTCTGCCTATGATGCTATCCACAGCCACTGCAGCAGGAGTTTGATCCCCGGCCAGGGAGCTTCCCACATGGCGCAGCAGACTTCTCCTGTCTCCCCCCACTGCTCAGCAGTGTACTTCAGTCAATCTGCCTGTTCTGCTCCCCACTCTGTCTCTGGTGAATCCTCTCACCCCCCTCACCTCTGGCTGAGACCCCAGTTCTTCCATGCATAAATAAATAAATCTTAAAAAAATGTTTTGAAAAAAAATCACATCTGTTTAAAAATGCTGGCTTCACAGTCTTGTAATATCAATCAAGACGTTGTTGGAAAAGCTCCCTCTCTGAGAGCGTAGCCTCAGCGAATGTCCCGATATGACTGTGGACAGACTTCTATCTGGTTGTAAGTCTTTCATCTTGCTTTGTGTCCATCTGTCCTCCCTCCCCTCCAGGGCTTCATTTTCCCGTGTCACTCATGCGGCTCTTTTGTAGAGCCAAGAGTCTAGCTAAACTAATTTAGAGGAGCCTTCTCTGCCCAGATACCCATTTAGTCCACACACAGATGGCTGGTATTTTTATACATTTTCAATTTACCAATAACCTTTTAGGAATGAAAGGGAACAAGTGTTTATTGGGTTTATTGAGTGCCTACTAGATGCCAAGCTCTCTGCGGAGAGCTTTATATACATCAACTCAGTGAAGCCTTTTTACAAAAAAATGAAAGTGGGGAGGCTGAGTTACCTGCCAAGGTGACAGTGACAGGTGACAGCAGAGGGTGAGCCCCATTTGTGGTCCTCGGTGGCACTTGCTTGGGAGTTGCCCCAAAAGAGGGGTTGCTTTAAAAAGAAGTCCTCTGGCATCTGTATGTATTGTTAACAGAATTCACTCGTTAAATGGAACACAAACAAGCAATCACAGGCATAGTGTGCAGGCAGGAGTTCGGTTTTAGCCAGGAATTCCTCCTCACAAAGGGACTTGGGACGTAGCCAGGGCTGGCTAGAGTCTCTTCTCCATTATTTGTTGTGATTTGTTGGTCCTTATTCCTGCATCTCCTGTAAGCGTGTGTGTGTGTGTGTGTGTGTGTGTGTGTGTGTGTGTGTGTGTGTGTGTTGTATGTGGAAACTTAAAGGCCTTAGTGAGTCTCAACTTAGACATACCGTAAATAAAGCGTGTGTAAAAGCACGCCGTCAGCTACAAGGCCTGCATAGAGTGACACACTTGGTGGTGCAGCCTTTGCTCCCTCCATGAGAATTCCTGGAAATTCCTTTTCTTCTCCATTGACTTCCTGCTTCAGTGCGCTGCTGTTGCCTTTATTCCAGCACCGCCCCCACGCCAGTCTCCACCAAGGTACATGGCTTTCTCTCTACCTGCTCAAGGATTTCAGTTCCTACTAAAGATCCTCTCAGGGCTACTCTTACTGACTCGCTCCAACTGTTCCTGAACCAGCGCGAGCTCTCTCCTCTGGGTTCTCTCATCTCTGCCAAGACTGTGTCTGACAACCCTACTAAATGGCACAGGTTGGTGGGGTTCTAGTCGCACCTGATTCTGACACCCCTGAGGAAGTCCATCATTTGAACCCCAAAGTATCAGCTTTCTGGCAACCACCACAAAGACCATCCCCTCAGGAAACAAAACAAACCCTATCTCTAGAGTTTCCCTTTTTCTTTTTAAAGTTCCCAGTTGCCAGTAGGCTGCAATTAAGAGGCAGGATCAAAGGGACTAGCTGCCTGGGGCTGCTGGGACCTACTTGAGCTTTGGACTTTTTAACTCTCTACTTCCCACAACCTGCTCTCCTAGCTGCAGCTTTATTTCCCTAGGTGCTCCGGTATCAGGACTGTCAGCCCCTCAGAGGGCTGTTTCTCAGGGCTCAGAATTCTGAGTGCCCCATCTCTCTGAGGTCCACTCGACAGACAAAAACCACCACTGAAGATGAAAGTCAGAAGGGGCCCCCCAAGTTGAAAGGAATGGGAAGGGGGATCACTTAGCACAAAGCAGGTCCACTCTCTCCTTCAGGCCTGGCAAGAGGCTTTCACTTGCTGCTTGCCCATCTCTGTTGACTGTACAATCTCTACCTCATGACACATACAACCAGAAAATTTTGTTACAGAATTCTTCCTGGTACCATAATGAAATAGGGTTCCCCGTGACCTTCACTTCTCAGCCCTTGTTCAGGCCCTTGGACTGAGTAACCCTAAATTAGTCAAATACCTCTTCAGCAGGCAAGCCCGTTCATGTACTTAAAGATAGTAACCAAGTGTCCTCTGATAGGAGCAGTTGGCGCCACCCTTTTCAGGATATGATGCTTTTGTTTGTGCAACCCAGGACACTCAGTATTTCGGGCAGCTCTGTCTCAGCGTGGACCCACATCACTCTTACACTTAAACTTGAGCCACCTGTTACGGAGAGAGGGGTAGGAGTCTCCATGTTCCCTCAGCTCTGCTCAGGCCTGTGCATGGTGGAGAAAAGCTGATGGGTGGAGGTGAGGTGAGGAGCACGGGACAGAATCTTCCCCCAAGGCAGGGGTTGCTTTAATATTGTCTGCAGTGTTAACAATAGATTCTAGAGAACTCCAGAAATAATTCACAGATGCTGGGCATTGACTTACAAAGCTATCAGTAGGGGATGATCGATCGATTGATCGATTGGTAGGTAGGTAGGCAGACCAGTTTCATAGAGAGGTAGATGACAAATGATAGGTAAGATAAATAGGTGATGGATAATGTCTGTATATCTATCTATATGTGTGTATATAGTTTTCTAGATTAATATATACAGATGTACATAGATGCATATAGCTACATATAAATAGCTACCTAGATTAATATTACATAGAGATACAGATAGAGGGAGGTAGAGATTTACATATGTGTACACACATGCAGATAGAGACGTAGGTAGGTAGATAACCTGTGCATAATTTGAATACCACATGGAGGCAATTTCCAGAGATGAAATACATGTTTTGGGTTTTCTTTTTGGCTTAACAAAAGGGTACTCATTTGAGCAGTAGCTGTGTGTCCTCCTGAAGTCTCTGTGGCTCTCAGCATAGTCCTCAGCAGCTCGGAGACACATTCCGCCATGAGTAGATGCCAAGGTCACCGAAGGAACTAATTAATCCTCGCTCCAGTCAGCAGCAGTCTGCACACACCTACCTCCTTCCTCAGGAGAGGGAGAAGCCAGGAAGGGTTTTCTCCCCCAGTTCCGCTCAGGCCTACTCAGGGACAACCTGAACAAACAAAGAAAGGGGGCAGGAGGGCTAGTAAACCATTTCCCTGAGTAGCTGGCCGGGTTTTCATCTAGAAAAAGCCTGCTCTAATGCACTCGAACATGAGTTGAGACAAACCCTCTCGTAGGAAAATTCCCAGGTTGATATTTAACCTAAAGACCCCCAGGCTCCTGCGCTGTCAGAAGCCCTGCCTTTTCTTTCTTTTTTTTTTTCTTTACCACTGGTTTTACTGGTGCCCTGTAAACTAGCCCGCTCTCTGGCCTGCTGAAAATTTGCCTTTTCTATTAAAACTACAAATTTTGTTGTTGGTCACTAAAGAGTATGAATTCCTATCCCCTTCCTTCCAACTTTGGGTAAATTTTACATGGTATAAACCAGACCACACTAAATAATTGATCAGAAAAACATTGGCTAAGAGTGATTTTTTTTTTTGGAAACATTGACAGCCAATAACCCAACATGGGAAGCTGGAGAAGTTGCCACTTGAAACATGGTGGGTACGAGAGTTAATATTAGTCCTCTTCGTCTAATTCAAGTTGGGGCTTGAGTTAATTGCTCTGCAGCTGGATTTTTTTTAATCGTTTATTTTTAATTTTTTAAAGATTTATTTATGCATACAAGTTGGGGTACAGATCAGAGGCGTAGGGCAGCAAGAGGGTTCACCAGAGACAGAGTGGGGAGCAGAACAGGCAGATAGACGGAAATACACTGCTGAGGGGAGCAGTGGGCGAGGCAAGAGAGGTCTGCCGCGCCATGTGGGAAGCTCTCTGGCTGGGCATCGAACTCTCATCGCTGCTGCCGACAGCTCCACAGCGCAGCGCTTCACCACTGCGCCACCAGGAAGGCCCTGGAGCTGTGGATTTTTATTTGATGTTCTAGTTGCTTCTTCCTGCGTGTTCGTGTTCGTGTGGAAGGTCAGGGAGAGCACTGACATGACCTGTGGGCTCTGTCAGAACTACAGTGGAGCCTCCACCCTAGAGCTGGCATTCTAGCTCTCTGCTTCTGCCTTTTAGCCCTTGGTTCCTCCCTGGGTCGCACCCCCACCCCCACCCCAAGCTGCTGAGCAGAAGGGGCATCGGCTGGGGAGTTCGTTTCCCATTACAGTTTGGCAGAACACAGCAAATCCCAGAGTTAGGTTTGTGACACTCTCCATGACGCTCACTGGTTAAAAACAGAAGAAAAAAATCAAAACCATATGTTCAGTACAATGTCAGACTTCTGGCGAACGTTTCGCTATTAAATGATAAGCACTGACCTATCGAGGTATTTGAAAGCTTTGGGAATAGGAGCCGACCTGCTCGGGCCAGAGGATGAGGCAGGTAGAGGGAGGGGATTCTGTTTGCTTCCTTTCTCAAAATGGCATGCTGCTGGAATTCTTCCAGCTCCTAATGGGGGAAGCAGAACAAGACTGCATTTACTGACTTACTTCCCTCCTTCACATATTCCTCTTCCCCTCACATTTTCAGGATTGAAAATTAGAAACACTTTTCTCCTACACACAAAATTACTCCTTCTCACACACTTTCTTTTTTCCCTGCTTTGAAATGACAATTGCTCCCAGAAAAGGCTTTTCTAAGAAGACAGGCTCTCCTGGCCAGAACAGTCAAAGGGTTAATTTAAAATGTCCCCAACTACTTAGATGCAGGAGCTAGAAGGGAGAGGAGGCAGCCTTTGGAGAAGGGGGGAAGGTGGCCACTGAAAGGGAACCCGGGGGGGTTTCCAGGGTCCTACTAATAGGTTGTTTCTCAACCTGGCTGTGGGTTACGTGACTGTATTCACTTCGGGAAAGTCCAGTGCATTGGACACAGGATATGCATTCTTTTCTCGCTTTAATGCAGTCATTAAAATCTAGCTGGTGGGGGCCTCCCTGGTGGTACAAGGGGTTAAGTCCCAGCACTATGAAGCTGTCTGCAGCCACTGCAGCACGAGTTCATTTCTATCCCAGCACCCCGGCCAGGGAGCTGACCCACATGGCGCAGCAGACCTCTCTTGTCTTGCCCACTGCTCCCCTCAGCAATGGATTTCAGTAGATTTGCCTGTTCTGCCCCCCCACTCTGTCTCTGGTGAATCCTCTCACCCACCCACACCCCCCTGCCCTGCACCTCTGGCCACACCCTAGCTCTTGTTTGCACAAATAAATCTTAAAAAAAAATTAGCTGGCGACCTGGCACTGTGTATTTTAAGGTGAAGGGAGAGTCGGTCAGGAGGTGTGCCTGTTTCCTCCTTCTGTCCCCACGCAGGCCTCCCCGCTTTGTTTTGCTCCTGACCTCTGGCCTCCAGTGGGGAGCTCCATTCCCACTGAGAAGGGGAACCCTGAAGGGCCAAAGGGAAGTTGGTCTTCACACTTGAAAAGAAAGGAAATCATCGTGCTAACAACAATAACACTAGAAAGCCACTATGGTGGACAAAATACCTCCTTTCTCTCCTGACTTTTATCGTTCTTATAGACACATGAAAGTTTGCGTCTCAGATTCTGGTTTTTTCTATTTGGCAATCAAGACTAGTGGAAGGAACAATCTGGGGCCCATAGTGGCCAGTCCCCTTAGCTCTTTTCTGCTGTGTAACCCTAGATTTGTGGTTGTCCATGTAAGTCAGGGAGGGCAGCTCTCCGAAAAAACAGGTCAATAAGGGAGGTTAGGGTGGCGAGAATCCAGAGCTGCAGGTCATCGAAATCAACACGAACGCAGGCTTTGCTACTTAGGGTGAACAAAACCTACCAGCTTGCCTTGAGCTTTGACTTCCTGCTTGGCACAAATCAGGGTGATCCAGAACTCTCAAGTCCCTTGAATATTTGGCAAAATAATGTTCTGGAAATGCCTTGCACACAGTGAAAGCCCTGTGTGGCTGGCAGGGGGTTGATCACCATTCATTTAATTGTTACCTGCTCTGCCAGGGTAAACACCTCCTTAGCAAAGTTTTCTCGGGAACAGAAGCATTTGCAGCAGAGGACGCTGTGAAAGGTCTTATGTTACCTTCATTTCCTGTCCTCTCCTGGGCCTTATGCGCTGGTGTGACAGATCAAACATGGAAATAACTCACCACAGTGGAAGTCATCCCGGCCACAGGGGGGGTCTGAGGTGCCCTGTTGGTAATTCCTGCTTTCCGGGTGACCAGGAAAGGCTTCCTTACTGTGACGGAAGAGTAATTCTGCAATGCCGGGCCCTAGGGAAGCACCCACTTGGGTTTCTCTGGAGCATGGGGCGGAGTCTCGGGGGCACAGCTGCAGTGCTTGGCGTGGACATACATTGTGCAAGATCCTGAATGCCAAGCTCTGGGTTTTGAGCTTTATTGCAAGGGCAGCAGCGAGTCACTGAATGCTTGTGAGCAGGTGAGTAATGGGGTCAGACACTGCTTTAGGGACATTTGCTGTGAGCGTGGTAAGGGCAGAGAACTCAGGCGCTCAGGAAGTCTTGAAGCACGAGCTAGAATAGTGGCGATAGGACCAGGCCAGAGGCATCGATAATGGAGGAGCAACTTCCAAGGAGAATATGCAGGACTTTCTGAAGCCAGGGGAAAGGGAGGGAATCCGAGATGTCTTCAGACTATAAATAACAGAAATAGAGCTGGTGCCAATGACAGAAACACACAGAGGGATGGGGAGAGCATGAGATTGGTTCGTACCATGAGATGGTTGAGTGAGGTTGGAAAGTCCTTCTGGAAGTGCATGTCTGGGCCTCTGCAGGGTCCAGAGCTAGATGTGTATTTGGGATGCAGCCACAGAGGAGTGGTACTTGAAATCATAATAGAAGTTGAGCCACAAAGAAAGTAAATGTGAACTAGAAAATGGTTGGTGGCACAGTCTTGGGGGGTTGCTTACATTTAAGGGGATTTCCTTGGAACTCTTCCCCTGGCAGGGAAGCCCTTGGTGAGCATTTGAGAGAGGGCAGGTGATCTCTGGGGCAGGTGTGTTGGCCTGAGGACCTCTCTTGATGCTTCTGCATCTATGAGAAAGGATCGTGTTATTCGTTATAACCTGAATATGATGCTGATCGGTGGTAGAACATCGACCTTATCTGGGTTTTCTGGAGCCAGGTGATAATGGGTAATAATGCCAAATCCTGAAGAAAGTCCTGGAAAGATGAGAACTGAGCCTAGACCCTTGATGTGTGATTGTGAAAATGGCATCATAATGGCCATGGATCGTGACTGGGAAGATGAAGGACAAGGCACAGATTTTTAGGGAGCTGATGTGGAATATTCAGACCCCAGGAGGGCCGGAGGTAAGCAGAGAGGAAGCAGGGTTAGATTTGGGTTAGGTAAGATTGGGTCAGCTGGCCTAATATTGGCACTTGGTGTCATTTTTGGCTGGAGGAGGCCACAGGGGATGGTGGGCTGTGACTGATGGAAAAAGAGTTTCTGAAAATTTGTCGGAACAGGTCTGATGCTGCTCTCACAGGAAAGGTGGAAGGTGTCAGATAAATTTGAAGGAAGGTGGAAAACTGAGGTCTAAATGCTTCTCCAGGGAGACTTCCAAAGGCTTCTGCCTTGAAGTGACCTGCTCCATTCCAAGTAACTAGGGAGCGAGGCCCACAAACTTCTCTGTGCCTCATCAGTTAAAGATGCGCTTTGGATCACTCTAGCTGTACTAGAGTACAGTGACCACTGCTTCCTTCTAAAGTGCTATATCACCGTGTCATTTGTTGTATCTTTGCTATTTTGTCATTTGCCTTAGCTTTTTTTTCTTCTCACCAGCTTCAGCCCACAGGTAACTCTTGAGCCTAGTACTTTTCTCCCAAACAACAAAATCTACCAACATAGACGTCCCACATGGAAGAGTGTCACGCCCTCCTTATCATAGCCATCCACATACATTTTAAACTTGAGCCAATGCCTGGTAAGGAGTAGATGTTCAGTAAATGTTTGTGAGATGCAATTGCATGACTAAAATGCCATTATCGAGACAGGCATTTCTGTAGATGATTTTTAGCAATGATTCATGCTTAAAGAAATCCATAGTCCCAGAAGTTTTCAAATACACCCAGAAGTTTTCATTACAGATGAAAAGAAACTGCAGTCTCTCCCTCCTCCCCGCCCCCACCCCCAGAATGGCACACTTGTCAGTGGAGTTGTACTTTGATGCTAAAGGGAGATCAGCTAAAGCTAGCCCCTTCCCCTGGCCTTTTTTTTTTTTTTTTTCAATTTTAACTTCAGAGCTTTTTGACTGATAGAAGCAATGGCCAAAGAGACGATGGGCAAAGTCCATAAACTTGGGAGTTATCTGGAGCATCCTAACTTTAAAAATAACTTTTAGTTGCTTAAAAAGGACAGATACTTCCGGTTATGTTTGGCTGCACAAAAAGGACAGAGCATCTTACGGAATGGACTGGCCTCTTTACTCACCCTTGGAGGCCACTTGAAAATTAAGTGAAAGACAGGGAAACCCATAGCCAAGGCCGAATGAGCTTCTGGAACCACTGGGACAAGTCATCGTTCTCTATTACATTCACTTCCCACCCCACCCAGCTCTAACCCCAGGGGAAGAAAAGAAGTTGTGTTTTCTTTCTGAGCTCATCTCAAAAGCCTTTGCCAGTTACTTCAAATGCTGGTTTTGTTGGGGTGAAAACTTTTGGGGGAGCTTGTTAAAGAGACAGATGACAGATTCCCAGACCTCAGCCCTGAGGTTCTGACTTGGGACATGCAGAGTGGGGCCAGGGAATCCTCATTTGCTGCAAGAACACATGGTGATTTGAACTCAGATGATGAACAGCCCTCTTGGCACCGGGGTTAAGGCACTGCATCCTACATTCAGATCCCGACTCTGCCACGGAGAGAACAGGACTTCAGGCAGATCTCACAGTGTACTTGAATCTCAGTTTTCTCATCTTCAAAATTAGAGTAATTGTACCCATTTCTCTGGATGATGGTTTGGATTAAATAAGATCACATAAAGACATTTCTGTATTCTACGGAATACTCGGTATGCAACATTTAGGATATATTTCTCTCGGTGAGCATGAACATCTTGGGGGAATAATTCCCAGTTAATGCTACAAGCCCTCTAAACAATCCCAGAAGGAGCAAGGATTGTTTCTGCAATATCTAAAAGTCTTGTTAACGCGCACTGTGATATTTTTCACAGCAAAATTTGCAAGAAGGCTTTATATTCTACAAAATAAGTTTATGCCAGACATTAGGGAGTATTTATATTTTTACGGATGGGAAGATACTGGAGCATGTTACCCCAGAGTAAAGGAATGAGGACGGGGCCACCTTTGAAAAGTCTTGCACCGTGCATGTGTGAAAAAGGAGCACTTGACCCAGCTCTGTGATAGCTCACGCCTTAAGCTGTCTTGGCACAGATCGAATTGGTTCTGTTCCCTGTTTTTAGGTCATTTAAGCAGATGGTAACTTCCTCACATTGGGGCCAAACTCCTGAACTTAACTGTTGGAAATGAATGAATGAATGAAAGAATGAATGAGTGCATTTCCTCTGGGGCAAGAAACGCTCCTGACATCTGCCAGTTCATTCTGCTCTTCTGATCTCTGAGGAAGGCTGACCCCTTTGTTGCTCAGAAAATAAATAAGCAAGGATTGCTCCAAGGTGTTTCCTGCAGCCGCACAGTCTTTCCTTCCTGGAGGCAGTGACCCAGTTGCCTGTGCTGGAGACTCAGAATCGCGTGTCCTTTCTCCCTCACCCAGATCCCATCCACAGCAGAGACACTTTCACAAGTTAGGTGCTGCTGGCACTTCATGAGATTTAGGTCACACACACGCAAGGGGAAAGAAGTGTGGCACGAAGTCCACTTGATCCAGGGAGAAATCAGAACAGAATGTGAAAAATAAATTCAAAACCCAGGGAGGGAACGCAAAGAGAAATTTATGGTACTCTGGGCCAGAAGAGTCTCAGTTTCAGCTTTCCATTGAAAAAGATTCCCAAGTGTTTTCAACTCAAAGTATATCTGCAAATCTTCAAGTCCATGGTGAATCATTTTCAGAAGGCTCATTCCCTCCATTCAGAAAGTATTGATTAAGATCCAACAGCATGCCTCGTACACTGGTGCTCCTGAAAGCAAGCAAAGCAAAGATGATCATAGCCAGCAATGACACTGAAGTGCTGCAACACACATGTGCATACGTATCTTGCACACGGGCTCACACCACGGTAGAGAGCAGAGAACCCAGAGGCTTGGCCTGTTTGGATCAGAAACCTGGGATGCCCAGTGCTTAATCTGAGAGAGGAGGGAGGGCAAAGCCATCAGAGTTAGGCCATTTGGGCCTGACTCCAGTTGGACTGGATTTCAAGTTGAGAAGGATGCCTGGATTTAGATAAGCGCAAAGGAGGGCGGAAGACGTCCCCTATCAAAGGAAACCATTCAAACAAAAGGCAATGGGAGGAAATGAGCTGTTATTGTGTGCACGCATGGGGTTCCACAGAGAGGAAATTGCCTGATTCAGGCCACTTCCGACGCCCCCTGAAGCTGCAAGGACGGGCTGGGCCGGGTTCCCACAACCGGAGAAGGTGTCTCCCTCGCCCGGTTGGCACAGGGGCATGGAGTTCAGGGAAACCACTCATCTTCCTAGCTCCAGAAACTTTGATGACAAGATGTGGCCTTGGGACCCCCAAGGGCAATTCCTTAGGCTCGTTCCTGTGCTTGGGATGTCTGGAGGAGGGAAAAGCAGAGAGCAGGCACTTGGCGCAAATATTTTCATCTCTTTATGGGGAAAGTTCATTCATTCCAGGCAGCAGAGACACAGCCCAGCCTGGCAGGACCGCCTCTCAGCGGGGCCTTTGCCCATCGAGATGAAGCCCGTTGATAGGATCTGGGGGGCTTTACACCCGGGCCCCACCGCTAGGCAGCAGTGCTGTGGTGCAGCAGATGCCAGGGTAGTGGACGGCGGTAGCTGCTGCCCTCTTCTATCCAAAGCCCCATCTGGACAGAGTTTGCGATTTTGCAGGGAATGGTCAGTGCCTGCCTGGCACTTGTCCTGCAGGGTGAACACAGAAGCGATCCGGATGTCCCTAATCCCCCAAGGACGTTAGGGTCTAAAAGAGGAGCATCTTACTCCAGTAAACATGAGGAGAGATAAGAACTTCCTGGTGGCTCGGGCTGCTGGGGTGGGGGCGAGGGTGCCTATGAGTTGTTAAAAGAGCTTGAAAGGAGCAGGACTTTTTTTCTCCTTTGTGTTGCTTGATAGACAGTTTGAGTACAGAGAAGCCCCGATCTGGGGGATGCTCCTGTGAGTGGCACGGATTGTGGCGTCACTTGCCACTGATTTCATCCTCTTGGCGCTGGCTGGTGGAAGGAAGACCGAGTAGGGCGCCAGGCTCAGTGCTCGGGCAAGTCCTCCCCAAGCCCTCAGCGCTCCAACCCCCAGCTGAGTGGACGCTCCCAGGGAGGAGGCACCGTGCTGTGCTCTGCTTCGTCCTGGGCCCGGAGCACTGACCCGACCTTAGGCCGACCATCAGTCACGCTTTCCTCCATCCTCCCCCAGCTCAGAGTCTGCGCAGTAGCCGATGGGGAGCGTGCTGTGGATGGAGATGAGAAGGCTGGGTGATAGGACCTTGCTCCCCGAATGTATCAGTGTCCACTATCTTTCAAGAAGGTGGAAATTTCAGTTTACTCTGGAGGATAAAAAAAATGAAGGATCTTGAATTTTCTAATGGACTTCTCTTGGATTGTTCATTTAGTCACTTGGTCAATCAACAAACTCTTAGGTGAGCACCCATATGCTGCTGTGGGTGCTGAGCTAGAGAGAGCTGAGTACTGGGCTCAGTCAGAACTCAGTCAGCTCTTGCCAAAACACAACAGCAGCGAAGTGCACTTCCAGGACTCAGGGGCTGAAAATGGGGGGGCATGGTGGTCAGGGAGGGAGAGAGTAGCCCCTGGAGCAATGGGGGTGGGGGGCAGTGCTGGGAATGATTTTCCCAGTCAGGACATTTGAACTGGGCCTCAGAGGAAGCACCAAATGACAGCAAGTGAAGAAAGGGGAGACATGTCACAATCTCCTTCTAATTAACATGCTCCTAATTAGTGGCTCTGAGATTTATCAAGTCTCTTCTATAAACTAAAACTAAGAGGCAGTTAGATAGTTGGTTTGGGTTTTTGTTTTTTGGGGTTTTTTTTTTTTACTTCTTTCCTCCTTACCCTTCAAGGGGAAAAACTCATGAATTAGAGTTAATTTGCCAGCAAATAGCATAATGTGGCTATACAGAAAGGAGACCCTTTTATTCAGTGTGGATTAGGCTGGATAACTGAGATTTATGTTCTCCGGCAGAGATCTTGTTTTAACATTTATCAGTAGCAGCAGGAAAAGAGGGGGCAGGGTCGATGTTGTGCACAGATTCCTGCTTGTTCTCCTTCTACCTCCATCAGTCACACTTCAAAAAGTCCGGGAAAGGAACCACACCCTCTTCTAGGCTGCCCCACTGGGTGGATGGTCTGAAAATGAGGAAATAAAACAACAGTTCATCTCACATGACACTGCAGAGTGGTGGTTTCAAAATTCCTCAGAGTTTAAAGGCCAGTTTATAGGATTAGGTCATAGAAATGCTTGCAAAATTCCAGTGTGATTCTTTCGTTACGTTTAGCTTATTTCAAAGATTACCCCACGCCCAAAGAAAAACCTGCCGGTGCTACGGGCCATGAATGTAACTTCGCTTACATTTCAGACATCATGGGTTTCTTAGCAGTCGGCAGTAAACACAGGCTGTCATTTCACAAGCCTCGAATGGAGAGATATGGAGCAACAAGCCCCAGGCCCAGGGGGCATTGTGGCATGTGATCTAGGAAAAATAAGGAAACTTAAATGCAGGCAAGTGAACTTCTACTCAGGATGATGAGCCCGCCAAATACTGAAGTTCACCGAGAACCACAGGACTTGGGCTTTTTCATGTATTAACGGGGTTTTTGTGTGTTTCTTTTACAATGTAGGCCTGCTGATGATGTGCCTTGTTCCTCCTTGACTTTGTAATCTCATTCTTTGCCACAAATATAATGGCCTGTTTGTTTTGCTGCTGATGTGCACTGCCCAAAGAATCGGATATTTGTTTCTCAGGGTTTGTTTTGAAGAAATCAGTTCTGGGTACATCTTTACACTGCCCATAAAAACAGAGGCTTATCTGGGTGAAAGATACCCCAGGTCCACACTGGGGTCGGCCTCCCATTTCTGCACTACTATAGTAAATGAACTTGAAATATAATAAAACTTCATTTCAATCTAATTACCGAAGAGCCTGAATTATAGACTATTCATAAGGATGTGCACGTTTATTAATTATAATGACATACAACAATTTGAACTGGCCAGGAGTATTTTATCTAATAATGGCTCCTAAGAAGTTCTTATTAATGAAGAGATAAGAATGATTTATAAGTGGTATTACAGGTATTTATATTCAGATGAATGGTACTGGAATGCTGGAGAAGTTTGGTCTCCTAAGTAGGGTAAATATTCCCATTAGAATTATGTTAAGATTGTTAATTTATTCAATGAGGACATTCCGTTTTTTCATAAGTAGTTCAAAGGTAACCTTTTGCCTAGTCTGAGGGTGGTTTCAACCCACAGGGGAACTCAGATTGCTTGGAGGTGGCTGATTGCTTGGAAACATGTTTTGAGAGATTTTTGAGTGCCAAGTAGAGATTCACAAGGGCAAAGTATGGAGATGGATTAGTTATGCCTGCCATGGACTGGAAAAATGGGCAGGGGGCCTGAGTGATATCCAGGCCCCTTGGCTAGGTCTTTCCATCATGCTACAAAGTTGGACTTCTCACAAAAGCCATCTCTAGAACATACTGCAAAATGTTAGTAACTTCTGGGAGGCTGGTAACACAGTTTTTAAGTGTCTCTGAAATCCAGCTATTAAAGTCTCTTCTACAAGGGTAGTTGCATTGATGGATCCTAATCCACTTAAACCCTAAGTAAGAAAAAAAGAAGTTTAATTTGCTAAGTGTAGCCAATTAAAGTGCATCTTTATATTTACTAAATTGGAGGAACAAAATTATAACTCTTCTTTTTCCTGAATATGTGATGGGGAGGAGGGAAGGGGTGGAGAGGAGGAAAGAGTTGCTAGACTGGAAGAAGCCCTTTGAAATGGCATTTTGACATTTTGTTTTAATTTAAGGTATAGTCATTATTTTTGCTATTTTTCGCAAGAAACTGAATAAGTGCTTATTTCCTGCCACTAAAACAACGCTTAAGTTCGGAGCCAGATCTAAATAGCTGCATAATTTCCTTTCATTTCTAAGTTAAATAACAGATAATAAATAGGACAGAGGAAGGGAGCTAACTCTCTCAAGATACCCACTGTGATCTTAGCACCTTGACAATTACTTCCAAAATGTTAACTTATTTTTTTTTTAATTTAATGCTCCCAACTGCCCTGGTGTGTGTGTGTGTGTGTGTGTGTGTGTGTGTGTGTGTGTGTGTGTGAGTGTGTGTGATATAACATACAAAATGTCCCATTTTACAGATAAGAAAAATGAGGTTTAGGAAGTTCTGACTGTTTATCTGATGTGAAGGTTAATTAGAACTCTTCTCTGAAGCAGGTTGAAATTTCTCTGTGAGGTTCAAATAAGCAAGCCTATGTCCCGTGTTCAGACAGGACTTTTACAGGGATGTCTTAGGTGTTCACTAATAAGAATTCCAGAACTTAAGCATTTTGAGAGCACTAAATACCTCCCTCCCCCCTGCCCCCCCCCGCAAATACCTATTAAACTTAAAGTGTTGATGGCATACCTACCACTTGCTTTTTACTTCAAAAATTGTGAATGCAGTTCTATGTTAGAAAATTATCTAAAACCTAGAGAGGAGGATAAGACTAGAAAATATCCAATAAAATCAGCAGTGTGTGTAAGAAACTAGAATATCTTCCTACCATTTTATACAGTATGTAAATTCCATTTCGAATCCAGAGGAAGCCTGCTTTTAGTTAAGCGCTGTGAATAAACTCCTGTTTCTAAAATTCTTGGTCTTTATCTTTTGGTGGGAGGGGACCCGAAGAGTTGGCGGTAGAGAGAGGCGCTTTTTTCCCCCTCTCTGAGAAGGCTTTTTATTAATTTCTTTTGCTGAATTTTTGACCCTGTAAGGAAAAAGAGAGCTATTGTACCAAACTGTAGGACAAGACAGGCTCACCAGACGCGATTTTTCCTTCCTGCTGAAGGACACAGATATCAGCTGTATGAGCTGGTTCTAGTCAGCTTTATGGCAGAGCTAGTAGATTTTCTTAATGCACTTATTGCTGTTCTGTAAATAGCACGGTGGCAATCATGAATCTGAATCACTTACAGGGTCAAAATGAGACTGATACTGGTAATTTGGGGAAGAAAGTGTTGAGTAGCCTCAATGATGAAACTAGTAATTGGAATTCTTTCTTATTGTACAGGCTGACAGTGTCCAAATGAATCCTTTGAGTATCTATTGTTTATCTCTGAAATTTAATGAGATAGGGCATGCTGGAAGCTCTTTATTCACTCCAAGAAATTCTATGTAAATGCCAGCTGATACTATTGGTAATAATGATAGAAAAAGTTTTCATTAAGACACACAGCTCTAAGATTGCTCACCATGTTTCTTTAAAAAGATAAGTTGTTAAAAACCATAGGATGCTTTATTTGCTTCTTTATGTTCAAGAATATATGGAGGAACAGACACCTGAATCCTGTCTATAGATGAATGCTATAAAAGGGCTCAGAGAACAGAGATTTTTTTTATTCTTGAAAATGATCTGCGGTCCTGATTTTTTACTTTCTCAGTGGCCTTTTGATTCCCTTTGAAAGTGGAACAGAAGCGATATGCTCTCAGGTATAGGACAGGTGTCTCTAGCTTTTAATTCTAGAAGGACCTTACTGTAGATCTCCTTGGTGCTCTTAAGAAGACGCCTCTGCTCTCAGAGTCATTTCTCCTGTTCATGGTAAAAGCCAATAATACAATCTGGGTTAAATATAAAGTGCCCTAGCTATTGGGGTGCTGGTTTTGCCTTTGAAAACCAGTCAGAACTCTAGATGTTTCCTTCAATCCGTTCTTTAGTCAGATAGCTAGAGAAAAACAAAAAGCAGAATTAATGTTAATTAATGTCACTCCATATTTTAGTCACATTTTGATTCAGTGCCCTTAATTCTGTTTTAAATAGTTCATCTTTGACCTGCAGACCAATTCATTCTATCTGTGATTTTTATCCCCAAACACAGGGGTACATGAATCTTGAAAACATTTAGCCTGAATCAAGCATCTATGGCAAATTTTCATCCTACTTTCTAAACTTAAAATAATTTATCATCAGATAATCTCGTTCTCATTTGTTTTTATGTTGCACTAGAAATGTTGTTTCCTGCCAAATATTCCTTCCCATATTTATTACTCCTGGATTTAACATGTAATTATTTATTCTTTGCATAACAATTTACTTTTCATAATATTTCACAGTCATGTTTGAGACTCTTGTACATGGTTGAATAGCTTAGTTGATTAAAGCATAAGACCGTGATTATGGGTGGTTAATTCCACAGATTTGTAATGCCCCCAACCTTAGCCAACCTTCCTAAAAATGTGTGCTGGGCACCCCCAAAGTTACCAAGCCATAGCATAATACCTTTAACTATTTAAAATGTAATAGGAGACTACAGTGATGATGACTGTTAAGATTAAAAAAGTTCAGTTGTCTTCTTTCAGAATCCCCCCATTTTATTCTAAAGTCCTCTAAAATCGAAGGAGATGAAGAGAAGGTGGAACCATATCTTAAATATAATGTTAACACTATCTTAGTGGTGCCTTAGTGGTTAACGTCATATTAGTTATGTTTTATTATTAGAAGTAATAATAAGCAGTTTTAATTTAACATTTTTATGCCAAGTTCTATGAAGAGTGTTATGCAAATTTTACTATTATTAGAAAGCTACAATTTGCAAGGCATTGTCACTCTGCTCATTCTTTTATTTCATCTCTTTTCTTAAAAGTTGGCCAGCCCCCTACCACAACCCACTCACTGTGAGTTTGAATTATTCAAATTAACATCAAGTTGTTTAAATATTAAACTGTATTTTACCTTGTGACTTGTTTCTCAGTAACACATTATTATAATTTCTGAGGGACTCGGACAACAGACTATGATATGTAACATGCTTATTATATCATCTAACTGGGCAAAACTCATAATTACAAAAATGTGTCCAGGCTTAGCAAAATATTGTGGTTTTTCTGTGTTGCTACTTTCTTGCATTTTGGGATGTTGGGTCTGGAAGGGTTTCCATGTTTTATAAATGATTATCCCTAGATTTTCATAACATTTGACCTTTTGTTCAGTTTTAAGCACGGACATGTTTATGAGCATGAAAAGCCCAGGGGACACTTTTAGAATTTTTGTCTTAGAATTTTTTTTTTGATGATAAAATATTTGCTTCCTGAAGAAAAAAAATATTTAATATCACATAGTACACATTTGGACCTAATATTCTATGTTGTTAGAAAAAATGGTTTTTAAGAACTGTTAAATGTCTAATAAAATGAAGGTACCATAATTTATTTTAGCGTTTCTGGCATGTTACATTTACATTGGTTATAATTATTTGTTTTTCAAGCATAAATTATGCCAGGATTAATATCCTGAGACATAAGTATTTAATCCCTGATTTAAAATCTCACCTATTTTCCCTTCAGAAAAAAATATCCCTCAAAGTGGAATTCCTGGGAACTGCTATATTTTTCAGTTCCTTGCATAGTTGAGAATAATTTTAATTTTCATCTAAGAAATATAATATGATTAGGTGTATTATTTGTAGTAATATGTTTCTCCCTCAAACTTCCATGGACCTTTTCCTATTCGCTTTTAGAATTTATTCTAAGAGAAGTTGGAAGCCATCCTATCACTTCATTTGTAGTTAACTCTTCGAGTAAAGAAGCTAATAATTTTTCTAGATCTTCCTTTGTCTTTAAAACTACTAGTTTTATAGGTTCACAGAGTTTTCCATTGATTTTGCCTGGGAAACTGGAAATGGAAAATCTACTTGAATCTTCTTTCTCAGCTCCCTTTTTGAACCTCCCAGATTTTCTTACTTACAGCTTTTAATTTTTACTTCTGTTTCATTTGTCCGTTTTTTCTCCAAGGACATTAGTCATTCTTAAGTTGAATCTTTGTTCTCTAACTTGCACATCTATCAACTCTGATCATTTTTCTCTTTTCTCTTTTTCTCTACATTGTGTAAATATGTCTCAAGGGTGTTCTCCACCCCCACAGATTCCTTTTTACATACTAATAGTGCTCTTTACTGCACAAAATTAAAGTTTTAATTCTGTTATTGAAATGTTGGTTTTCTCACATTTCTTTACATCAGCCAAGTAGCTTTCTTATTTCTGGCTGTCTCTCAATTCCTTTTCAGTTAGGTCTGAGGCTTTTCTTTTCATCTTTCCTATTTTGTTGGTTCATGAAGAAAGGATGAAGTACCCTGAATTTGATTGAAAACACAAAGAAAGATGCTGTCTTAAAATTTCTTCATTTTTAAAATAAGATTTGACTCTCCATCTTCATGCTCTTTTACATTCACAGAATCTTTCCATTGTTCTCTTAGGCAAGAAAAAGAAATCATCCCATCCCATACCCTCTGGGTTCTTCCTGGGCTGGACGAGTAATAAAAACATCATCATACCGATTAGCAAAGGAAAAAACAATCAGTATAATAATATACATATGGAGAATGTACATGGCTGTAAGTGCTAAGAATAACGGCATGAACCAGGAATACTTATTCTGTGTTTTGGGACGTGGGCATCGAGGACAGAGAGGGTAAAACTTTCACATGACAGGCAAGAAGGGGATAACTTCATCCTGACTGAGAGTAAAGATGAGAATCTTAGAGGGGATGTCCCCCTAAGATAAACCTACAACTGAGTGAGATCCCCAAGCTACATTCTTCTGGGTCATAAAATGAGGAGCACAGTAATTGCTTCTTCAATTGAGAAAAGGGCCAGGAGCTTGGAACATTACTGTTTGCTCTTCCATTAAAGAAACATGAAGGATTTAGGCAAAGACAGAAACTTGTAGCCTTTGGGGCCCTTATTGCATTCTTTAAGTAATGACAACAGACCACCCAAACTCACAGCGCCTTGATTGGCCCCCAGTCCCAAAGCCACGAGGACAAGAGACTTACTCTGGGCCTACAGAATAAAAGTTATATCACACTTTGGGAGAGACTGACCCCATGGTCTTCATTTGGACCTTGTTGTATATCTGATTTTTTTGTCTTGTTTATTTTTTTATTCATTCATTCATTCACTCATTCATTCATCTTGAGTGAAATCATTCAAATCTTTTTATAACTCCTCTTTATTGAGTCTATTGATAGAATCCTCTCCTCAAATATTAAGTAGAAGACTCCTATGGTATAGGTCTCATAGTGTTCAGTGAAGCAACAACCTCAGAATATTGTAGATGGGGTTTTGGCTCTTGGGCACCAGTAGGGAGGAGTCACATCTGCCCAGCTTTTCATCAGAGGGCTCACTGTTGTCCACCCAGGTGTTTCCTTGCTTGGTCTGGATAGCAAGTATACAGCCAGCCCTCCTTGCAGTTGCTGTTGCCACAGCACAAGGGCGAAGAGCCAATGATTGTTTTGGTTTAGTGTAGCTATTGGACAAAATTGGGAGCTTTTCTTTATAGCCAATAGTACACAGAGACTTCAGATATGGCTGACATGCTTTCCTTGCTTCTAAGACTGCTTAACATTTTCTTTTTCCATATGTTTAGCAACCATTAATTATTTCACTGGGGGTTTAGTGGGCGAAGTTATAGAGCTCCTGTGCTCAAGTTGACATTGTAAGAATCAGAAGCTCTTAGTTAACACGTATTGAAAGTCTTTAAAGATTGACCTTTCTGTTGTTCTTCTTTGTTTGCGTTATCGCTTATTTTTAGAAGGACTTGCATGCCTGCTATCAATTAAAGATTCACCGATATTTGCTTTTGTCCTTTTGTGGATTATCATTTTAATCAAATCTATACAGAATTAATTTTGGTAAACAGTACAATCAGGTTTATAAGTTAATTTATTCTCCTTTTTCTAATATGGCTAAAAAGTCCTCATTGATGTCCATATGTAGTGCTTATTATATTGGCTTCTCAGTTCTTTGATATACTGGTATCTCTTTCAAAATACTTTTTGTCAGTTCCATTGATTTATCTATTCCTCAACAGTAACAAATGGTTTTAATTATTTTAGATTAATATTATGTGTGTCTAGCTAATGAGGTCAATTTTATATGTTATAATTCTGTTTCAGAAGTTTATATTCTGTCCTCATCCATTTATTCTTCCAGATGGATTTCAAAATCATTTTTAAATTCTTTCTCATATTCAGTACACCCTCCTATAGCAACACAAAATCCTTTTGAGACTTTATCATAATTGTGTGAAATCTGTAAATTAATTTGGTAAGAACTAATATTTTTTTAAATGCTAAGAATGCTAATTTAGAACGACTTCTCAATTTTAATCAACTATCACTTCGTGTCTCCATGTCTTTTTTCGTGGTGAGGTCTAGCCAATGCATTTTCAGTTAGCGTTATTTCTAGTTGTTTTATATTTTATGCAGCTATTATGAAAGATATATTTTTCTATTATGTAGTCCACCTAATTATTGCTAAGGAACAAGAAAGCTATTGGTTCCATTTAACTTTATTTAGTTATCTCATTTCTGGCAGCTTAACAGAACTCACTTTTTCTTTGTGAGGATTAAATTTAATCTCTTGAATTTTCTGGGTATATAATCATATCATCTGAAGAGAATGATAACATTTTTCTCTTTTCCAATACTTATACTATATATTCCTGTTACATATTAATGTGTTAGCTATGCCATTTCTTAACTTTCTGAAAAATTTGAACAGCTGATTTTCTGAAAATTCTCAAAAGTAAATGGTTAGTCGCAGAGGTTTCTCTCTATGCTATATACTGCTAAGAGTGCAAGTTTCCCCTAGGAAATTTTAAACTAATTATAACAAGCCAGCAGTAGATTTTTTATCTTGCTAACTGAAACCTAAGATATTTAAGCATCCCATACATATTAGATTTATGATATTAAAAACAAAATTCAGGGTAGTACATTTAGACTGATTGCCCATAAGTTTCCTGCTTCATAAAAAATAACTTTTATACAGAAATTAAAAATAAAGAGTACTACTTTTTTGTTCTGTCTCATCCATCCATCCACCTACCCTTCCACCCATGAATCCTTTTATCTGCTCAACGAATATTTATTGAATCCTGTTAAAAGCAAAGAAATAAAAAGAAAATTAGTTCCAGCCCTATAGAAATCGCAGCTACTTAGGGATACATAGTTCTGTTCACATAATTGTACCCCAAAATGTTCATGGGTTGATTAAATGATATCAGGTGAAAGCTTAAAAGTTATTAAATTCTTACTGCATACTAATTATATGCTTATGAGTTAAAACTTAATCCTTTGAAATAGAAACACTTGTGACACGTTAACGGGGGAAAATAAGTATCACTGTGGATCCTGTTCATTCATTTACAAGAGGCTTTCCCTTTCACTTCTCCAGTTAATTGTATTCTCATCAAGGTCGCTATTTGAAGAAGTGAGACTGCACAGGTCTATCCAGGGAAATGAAACATGTTTTTCAAGTTTGCTACTTTTCACGTGCATTATAAAAATTCCTTCGCTAATCATCTCTTTATAAAATAGTGACAAACATTTTCTTTTTTACGGTAATGCCATATTATAATATTTATTAAAGAAATTATCATATGGTGTTCTTTGGAAGGTTATAGCCTAGAAAGTATGCTAGGTTTTTTTTCTGTGGAGTTTTCCAATACAAATTTTCAAATAAGATTTTGACTAATAAATGTTGCTGAGTAAGATGCATTTAGATAGCTTAAAATATTATAATTTTGAGTTATATCATTTCCAAATTTGTTAGTATGATTTCTCTTTGAAAAACTATCATTCACACCTAAAACTATGGAAAATAATTGATTCTTTAAAGGATGATGGAGGATTTGGTGACACTAGAAGTGAAAAAGACACTTAACAGTATTCTAAGGATAACTTATAAAATTTTTGGCTGTAAATGTTTACATTAAAACAAACACCAATGTTATCAGCTTGCTCTAACACTCTTAGTCTAACTTATCTGTGAAATGCCCTCTCCAAAGCATTTGCCTTTATCTGGAACTTTTCTAGTCTCAACATTTGACTTGAACTTGCCTCTTCTTGTGACCTTACACCCAGCTGTTGCTTCTCGTAGGCTTATAAGACGATCTGCAATTCCAAATCTACTTTTCAGACACTGCATTTTCTTCAGTCATAGTGTACTAAGATGGCTCATTTGCTACTTCTTTAAAGCAAACTTGACTCTTGGCTTGTGGGGTGAGTGAATCAACTGTAACTCAACAGAGGCTGCATATTCCAGCGGCATGAACCACCCAGGCACTGTAGTTGGCCTGGGTAGCTAATAAATAAATTGAAACATTAGATTTCCCAAGCCCAGATGGGGCAGCAGATCCATAGTACACCCCCAGGATCGTTTTAGGCACCGGAATGGTCTGGAGAAACTCTTTTCTTCTCCAGCGTGGGTTAGTGATTCAGATGAAATCTTTATCTTTAATGAACTTCGTGTGTCTGCTGCAGAGAACAAAGCAAACCCCACTGGATCACGGTATCTCCCCGAAGGTCCTTCTTACAGCGAGGCGGAGAACACAGTTCTGAGCATGTCCATGGCAGAAGTGACCCAGGAGACCCTGTCGCTCAGGATTTCTCAGGTTTTTCCACTGAAGTGTCCTCAGCACAATGGAGAGGGGCTGATCCCCTGAGGCTTAGCAGGACTGAAGGAGGGCTCCTTGTTAACCTAAAGGCATCTGAGTCTTTCCTTCTGCTCCGTTTTATGTTCACTGCCCTGTAAAACATTCTTAGTCACTTGCCCCTCCCGTGATTCGACTTGTCTTATTACCCCAACACCTTTCTCAGTAGACTCGCCGCTGCCATGAGCTGCACCGGCTCTCCCTGTGTCTGTGGAGCTGCTCACACGGATGCAAAAACCACTGCTCAGTCCAGCAACGGCCTTTTCTCGTCAGGTAAAATGAGGCCTGAGGAAAGACTGTGATTGCCCCGAACCTTCTGGCTAGCGCGGGGCTGTCTGTCCTGTGCTCCCCATCTTCCTGCAATTAGGCTTTGCTGAAGGGCAGCTGATGTATTTCATGAGACTTTGCTTCGCACACTTCTCCACTTTGGAAGGAGAAATCCGGGCTGCCCTTTGCGCCCTGAGACTGCCCAGCATTTTTGGTGGGGGATAAGGAGCGCTGAGCCACTTGCCTCTGAAGCCCGTCACCTACCGCCGGACTCACACATGCCACACTCCCCCTCCCTCTGACTCTGGCTAACCACAGTGCTTGTCTTCCTGAAGGAAATGTGCAGGGAAGCCTAAAACATCAGTTTAAGACAGATAAGAAGGAACCCTGAAAACTGCCACCTTGGGGACAGGGAACGTTACTCGGTTTTCTTGGAAAAGTTGGAGCTACCATTTGCGAAGCTCGATGAAAGCGCAGTGTCTGTTAGCAGGGTGACTGGGGTTGGCTCTAGCAGCTAGCACAGTGCAGCACTCATACCAGGCTTAATAAATATTTGCTGCTGCTGAGTCATTCTTACTGGAAAAAGTGAGGCAGACAGGATCAGCTCTGCCAAGTGCTGCAGAGGTTAGCATAGTAGCCTTCCCCCAAATTTCCAGCCTCAGTGTTGCAATCCTCCTGGCGTGACGCAGAAAGGACCTCGGGAATGAAAAGCCTTACACTAGTGTTCTTCCAGAGTCTTCTCCAGACCCTATAACTCTAGGGTCTCGCAATAACCTGGCCTGGCTGCTCCCAGGGCAATGTCATGTGTGATGGCCAGCCCCGGGACTCGTGGTTGTAGGTGTGTTCTCTGGGCTCTCAGCGGCGTGGATTCAAGTAAATCATCCATTTCCTGTTTAGACGCACACTTGGGTGAAATCTTGGGAAAGTCATTTCGATTACCACCAAGAAGACATATTTTAATAAACAAAACATCATTTACATCTGCACATAGAGACAGTTTTCTTGTAATTGTAAAAATTATTTCACATTTCACCCCGAGTTATAGAGAAACCACTGTAGGAAAATGCTTTAAGCATAAGAGCGTCACTGCTTGGGCAAAATCACTGTTCTGGACACAGTGCGGAAGACAATTTTTTTTTATTTTCAATGACTGGAAAATGCAGAGTGTAAGTCAGCAGCTGTGTAGTGTTCGGACTCTATCTTCTTTCTCTCCGTCTCATTTTATCTTGTCAGATTTGGTTTGATCCAAAGCTATTGGTTCCCTGAAAGAAGGAGGTCAGACCCGTCGCGGAATAAGCAGCCCGAGCCGAGCAGCTCAAGTAGGCACATGGGAATGCAGGTGATAACATCATTTTGGAAAATAATGACCCGGTAACTTGAGAGCTTGTCGTGAGGGTAGTATCACAGGTTATGCCAGGTTATTAATTTTCCGACTCAGCAGTATGCCTCTCAAAAAACACTTAGAGGAAAATGGATACGTTTTTGAAAGAAATGCAATTGGTAGAGGAGAATTAAGGGACGGAGTGAAGTCCACGGTCAGCAGACCTGGGAAAACAAAACTGACCTTTAAATAAGAATTGTGTACTGGGGAAAATGGGCAAAGCGTGGAGCTGGAGAGCAGCTTCAGCCCCTGAGCGCGGGTGTCTCGAGCTGTCTCGGCTGTCTCCTTCAGCACCCGACCTTGCTTGTCTGTTTCCCTCCCCCTGGATGCTGCTTGCACTGGCTCCAAGAACTCAGCAAGGGCAGGGTGTGGGTGTCAGATTTCACAGCTGGTTCCCCAGTTTGCAGGAATTAGGGAACAGCATCGTTCCTCAGTTTCCCCCTCCATAAAATGGGAAGAAGCCCGTTAGCCCCCTGGGAAGTGGCTCGTGACTAGGAATAGCACAGCCGTGACGGTTATTTTTCTCTTCCCCATTGCACTCTTCTGAGTGGTGGCGCGCTGTTGCCATGGTGACACAGCACAGGGTGACGTTGCTTAGAAATCATGACAACTGGTGGCAGCAGGGAAGCAGAGCGAGCGTGATTAGCCACCAAGGAGTGCCCTGTCTGGGCAGGGAGGCAACAAAAGAAGCTGTTCTGGGCACGAAGGGAGGAATGGAAGGGAGAGCTTGATTTAACATGTCCTGGCTGACGCTGCCTGCTGGAGCAATTAGCAGTCAGATCGCCTAACAGCGCTCGCATCAGAGGGTCCTGTATTTTTATAGAATATACATTCCGGGCCAGGTTTGGCCTTTTATTACCCAGAGCGTGAGGCTTTAAGTGCAGCAAATATTTGTTGGTGATTTCGATTCTTGCAGTTAGCTCAATTTCCTGGGAGATAAGAGGGACTGTTGACTCAGGCTCACTTCTGTAGCCGACTTTGTCCTGGGACTTAGTCATTCCTTGTCAATGGTGATTAAAAAATGTGCCACAGGAAATTGATTTTTTTTTACTTCTAGGGTGAGTGAAGTGACAACAAAATAAAACTCTTACTCTAATAAACTGACCTCTCTCTGATCCTATATTTCTGGGTTCTACTTTTCTGCTGAAGTCACATGATACTCTGGATGGAAATTTTCAGTTTCATAAATATTGATGAAATACCGTCACTGGCAGGTCTGCCCCACCATGTCTTTCCCCCTGTGTCCAAACCATGCTAGCCTTCTGCATCTTTTGGGGCCTCCTGAGCCCATGGAACATCCAATTCTATACCCCTTGTTTCTCTATGTTCTGCTAAGTTAGTGGGGTGGGGTTGGATATGAAAAGAGATTGGAGAGCTGGAAGTTCCTCCCCAGCAGAATGTCTGTGGGATATTTCAACAGCTGATCCCAGATCTCAAGAAGCAGGAGACCTAGCTCACTGCCTCGGACCAGGGCAAAGGGGGAGCTGCTTTCTCTGGACCCCTCTCAGGGGCATGTTTACCAGACCCCCTCCCCAGGGTGCGGTGTGTGGAGGATTCCTGTGGTTTGAAAATTGGGTCTTTTTTTGTGAGCTTCCCAGGCTGGGAGAGTGTCTCGGGACCCGGCCTTAGCAGGGAGCACATGGCATCCACCCTTAGCAAGGAGCTCATTCACTAGATTTTTTTGCTGTAACTCAGGAGCCGTCGTTGCTCCCATCAGAAAGTTCTAGACACTCCTCTGACTCTGAGACCACAGCAGCCTCCACCACTACCCCAGTGCTGGCGAGTTCTGGGAGCCCAGTGGCATTCTAGATGCTCTTCTATTGCAACTCTGGGGTTCCGAGACTTGGATTGTGTCTGCACGTGAGACTATTGCTTAGTCATTCACCACACACCTTGATCCTCTTCACCCCGTTTCTTTCTGGGTGCCGAGTGCAGGGCCCTGCCACCTCTCCACCCAACCTGAATATCCCTTCAGATCCAGACTCCAGAGCAGAAACTCAGTGGACTTCCCCCAAACTCCCCACACCCAAGCAATTGCTCCCATTAGATCCCACAGTTTGGCTGGCCTGCTAACATATCTAGGCCAAACCCAGCCGAGCTGATAAGATTTCCAGAAGAGTTCCTAAAAATACACTTCTCCTTAAATCAGCCTTGCCAATCACCATGCAATCACAGAACTTGAAGGACAGAAATGGCCTTAGAAATTGTTGCACCCCGTCTATTTTAAAGCTCAGAGATCCAACCCCCAGAGAACTGAAATTACAGCAAGAACAACAATGGCTGGGAAACATTTCCGATCACATCCTGAAGATGGAACTAAGCAAGTCATAAAGGCAGACACAAACTAGGAGATGAGCTCGGAGCAGGGTGATGCTTGTTCGTTCATTCGTTTTTCTCCCCTCTCATATTTAGCAAATAATTATTGAGTGTTTGCTGTGTCCTGAATGTCAGGGTATCTGCCTTCACAGACATTATATTCTGCTTAGGAAGTGAGGAGAATGGAGAAAGAACAGAAAAGTGGGTAAATATATGAGGGCAAATAATAAGGACTTTGGGGGGAAATAAAGCAGTGTGAGCAGGAGCGAGGAGGTAGGACTGATGCAATATTACAACAGGAATGACCTACCCACAGGCTAAGTACGTGGGAGAGGAGCGTTCTCAGCAGAGGGAACAGAGACGTTAAAGCCCCCAGGCAGGCCATGCTTGGCCGCCAAGGGCCAGCCAAAGGCGAGGGTGGCTCAGGGGGAATGGACAGGAGAGAGGTGCTCAGGGAAGGCGGGGGCAGGTCACGGCAGCCAGTATGGGCCATTGGGGGCTAGTGGCTTTCACACATGGGAGGCTTGGACAGAGAAGTGGCAAGATCCGATGACATTTTTGAAGGATCTCTCGAAGATTGTGTTGTAATAGGTCTGCGATGGGGCCAGGTGGAAGCAGGAAGACAGGTTCGGGAGCTGTTGCATTAACCCACATAACCATTGTTTAGACGAAGGTGACAACAGTGTCAGCAGTGCGAAGGGACTAGCTGCTGGGTTTATCGGGAAGGTAGAGCTGGTGGAATTTCCTACTGGATCAGATGTACGTGTGGGAGGGAGAGAGAGGAAAGAGGAGGGGTGTACAAATTTAGAAGTCATCTCTGTTTAACAGGTTTAAAGACATAAAACTGGAGAGAAGGGTGAAACAGAGGCTTGGTGGATTTTGCTGGCAAACCACCTCTACCTTAGCAATCCTTACTCCTAACCCACCATAAGTTCACCCTCTGCTGATTTGCTAGTTGCCTCCTCTGATGAACACTGGCTGCAGGCAAAACCCCCAGTCTTTCTCACTTTTATTACCTCTCACCTCTAACACATTTTGGGGCGGTTCTCCATAAATGTGTGTTATGAACTTGTACCTGGGTCTTCTCTGGCCATTAAGGACGCTAACCCCCAAGATAAACCTGTTGGAAATTTCTCGGCTGGTCCACACACCGCTCTCCTCCAGACCCACTTTCTCTTCTCGTTTGGATGCTTGTGCCTCTTCTGGCTCCTTCTCTGCAGCTGTTCATTCTCGTCTCCAGGAACCTCTGTGTGTCCTCATTTGCGAGCACACGTGGTTGTTAGTGCTGAGCCCACAGTCAGGTCAGTCTCTCTTGGTTGGGAACATCAGCCAGCCCCGCTGCTGACATCCCTTATGCTTGTGTGTGCCCACACACACGTGCGCGCGCGCACACACACACACACACACACATACACACACACACACCCCAGCATGCTTCATGATGCACTTGGAAACGATGTTAAGAGAACAGCCCTGGCGCCCGCCTCCTCCACTTCCATCACCTCTGCTCGCTCTGTTGTAAGTCAGGCTCTTTGTTACTTGCAGTTGCTCCATCTCTAGGGCCTTGACCTTTGCACCCAGCAGCCCTTTGCTCTGGAGTTGCCATGGGAGATGGAGAAAGTGATGCAACCGTGCGCATTCATTTCAGAAGGCGTCTGCTCCCTCACCCAGGAGGCGCCTCCTGGGCCATCGGGTCCCCCCCCCCCTTGCTCTCTCCTCTCCTGGCCCTGCCCACAGGGTGCATCCTGGGCTGCTGGAGCTCTCTGTGAGGCCTGGCCTCCCGCCTGGTTCAGGGAGAGGTCTCCTCCGCACTGTGATGCAGCACCACAGCGCGAAGCTGCCCCCACTGCACTCCCCTGCCCGCCTGAACCCCAAGTCACTGCCCTGCTGCTCACCCTGGTTCCAGGGCACAGAAATGGGCATCTGATTCCCCCCAGCCCAAGACGCTGCTGGAGCTGGTGGTCTTGCCCCTCCTGTGGGGGTCTCCTCTGACCACCAGCTCTCTGCCCCCACTTGATCCTGCCAAGCTCCTGTTGAGTTTCTCTCCTTCTATTCAGGGTGGGAAGAAAGAGGAGTAGGGGAGGGGAGAAGCCGGAATTCCCCCCCTTTCCCTGGATGCCTCTCGCAGAAGGTCCTTACAACCCTGTGAGTGAACTGGGGAGCACAGAGGCACCTTCCCCGGGCATGCAGTGCTGCAGCCCTTGGAGAACCCTCAAAGCAGAGGGTTCTCGCTCCAACTCTGGCTGCTCCCTGATGTTGTGGGAGCACCACGTACTCCGAAGAGTGCCAGGCCCCGAGGGCCCGTGTGCCCGCTCCCCAAGCCCAACCCAGAGCGACAGAGCATGGAAACTGCCACCTGCAAAGGCAGCGTGACTCCTCCTCTGGCTGCAGCGCCTGGGGTGCTGAACACTTGGGCCTCTTCCTCCGTCTGGAAACTCTGCCTCTGTCCCTGCAGCAGTGATGCCGCCCTATTCAGAGTCCTTCTGTCTCTCCTTTTCCTGTGGTGTCATTGCTTCCCATCTTTCTGTCACCTCTGAATAGCAGAATAACAGGTCCTTGACCTTCTTGGTCTCCTAGGTGTAGACACAGACGTCGCTCTCGCCTCACCCCCCCACCCCCATCTTAGCCATTCCAGGCTTTGGCCTGTCACACAGCCTTTCCAAAGTGTACCTGTGACACCAGGACGTGACCTCTAGCTCTGCGCCCCATTTTGACATCCCCCCCGGTGTCCTGCTCTCACACAAACTCACCCACACTTTGAAGTCTTTCTTGACTCATCTCGGCTCTGCACTTCGCATTTCAGTCCCCGAAGATGATCTTTGTCTCCTGACTTCACGTCAGCTGTCATTTGAAGTCACTCTCCTCCTTCCTGCTGCTGCTGTACTTTTTGGTCTGGTTTCTCCTTTGCTCCTGGACCACTGTGTTCATCCTTGAACAACCTCACACCTGCAAGCTCCCCTAATTGCAGTGCATCTGAGGGGGTGCTGCCAGCAAGTGTTCTTCTGTTGGGGTCTTGTCTAGAGCCCTCTGGTGCTCCCCAGTACCTGCCATACTAACAACCCTGATATTTTATACCCGAGTCTGCTAACAATGCTGCAACTTCAGATCCTGTAGCATATTCTTAAAGGGACGATATCACCCCCTAAGGTGCACTTTGGAAATTTTAGGAGCATTTTCTTCTGACCGAGGGGGCATCTTTGGGGTGATGGATTTTGACATCCTACAGTGGACATGGCGCCCATGGAGTTAAAAAACTGGCTCATGATTTATAACTTTTAAGGGAACTACTTAGCATTCACGTAGATTTTAAAGTCTGTTTATAGTGTTCTGGGTCATGCTCTGAACTCTATTTTCCATCGGGCACTTTAATTTTTTTTTTCACATTTTGAACAGTCTTAATGTAATTGAAAATTTCAAGTATGCAACAACTGTGTAAGTTGAGGCAGGAATGTTCTCTGACTTGTCACCGAATAGCTGGGCATTTTGAAAAGTCATGTGTCACCCCTAACAGTGTACCTGCCACTCTCAAGATAGGGCCACCACCAAGAGGCGTGAGACCTGACCACCTCATTCTGTGGCTTAATTTACTTGTGCCTAAGCATTGATGTTGTAAAATGCATCTTGTTCTTTATAAGAAATTATTTCCTTTGATATCTTAGTATTACTTCGCTTGTGACACCATATTGATTTTTTAAAAAGATTTATTTATTTATGCATACAAGCTGGGGTATAGCCAGAGGTGTGGGGCTGAAAGATGGTTCACCAGAGACACAGCGAGGAGCAGAACAGGCAGATCAGAAGTTCACTGCTGAGGGAATCAGCGGGCGAGGCAGGAGAGGTCTTCCGCGCCATGTGGGAATCTCCCCGGCCGGGTGTCGAACCCGCGTCGCCCCTCCCAACAGCTCCACAGAGCAGTGCTTAACCGCTGTGCCACCAGGGAGGTCCACCATATTGATTTTAAAAAAAGAATATGTGTGCAGGCTGACTGGATTGTTTATTATTTTCATTTGGTGGTGATAAAAGTCATGTTGCAATATTTTGTCCAAAAAGGGGTACTGGAGTTGGAAGGAGTAGCAGTAAATGAAACTGCCTTTCAGCAGGTGATAACGGTAAAAGGAAAAGGATAAAGGCCCCTTGAAAAGCAGCCCTATCCACCCGAGGTGGTGTCCAGGGAAGGAAATGGAAGTTCTGAAAGACTTCTTGGGAATTCAGGGTTCGCTGCAGCCTGCAACTCAATAATCCTTCTTTCTGACTGCAGCCTCTGGGTCCTGGACATTCAGGAAACCGGTAAGTGCTGTCAGCCTTAAATGGCCTGTAATATAATTGCTTTTATTCTAATGAGACCGTCTCCTAACTGAATTAGCAATGTTTCGATAGAAAACACAGATGCAGTGAAAAAACGCAATTTGAATACATATCCATGTGGACGATGTTAGATGTGCTGACAGTTTAGGAGTATATTTAGATAGCTCTCCTCTTCTCATGGAAGGTGGGATTTCTTCTCCTGCCCTCCGCTAGACTGCAATGAAAATGGACTGGAAATATTTAAGGGTTAAGATGAGTGGTTAAGATGAGTGCTGGACTTTGTGAATTTTTATTCAACTTTATATGGGAATTTCCCATTTCTAGTAGTTATCCTGCAACATGGACTTTCCTGACTCACCCTGTGACCTTAGGTTCCTGCCGTTTAATTTCCCCCATGGACGTGTATGGGGAAGTAGGAGCCAAACAGCAAAGGTACCTGGGAAATGAGGACTTCGCTGTAGGTCAGCGAGCTTTGCCTGCTCAGAATGAGTGTGTGTTGCACTTAGTCTTTGCACAGCAGCTGCCAGTGGCTCATGTAACTAATATTCTAGGAAGGGCTTCATAGCTTGTACCGCCTTCATAGAGGGGACTTTTCTACTTTCTTTGACTTGCGCTTCTTTGACTTTCCAGAAACGTAAGACTGTAGGTGAGTACAAGTGATTCCCACCTGCCCTGTGTGTGTATGTGTGCACAAGCATGTCAGTATAAGGAACAAAGATGCCTTAGCTAATGCTGATAAAGGTTAGATACTGTCGTGAGTACTTAAAATACACTACTGACTATGTTTTGGTTCCAATGCATATATTTATAGCTTAGATGTTTTAATTCCCCAACTCCAAGCAGCTCAGAATGCTTAGGTAACATTATGCAACCCTTCAGCGCCAAGAAGGGAATAATATCCACAGGAGAAAATTGGGTTCTGTCCCCTAAGCCATGCAGAAGTTGCAGAACACCATTTCATTCCTACTTCCAGTAAATTAAAAAGGAACCAATTTAAAGGTGTCTAGAATGAAAAACATTTTTAAGGACACCATCACTTTTACTGCTCTTGTCGCTTCCTTTCTTTGCAAAGTCAATTAGATTATTTCTTTCGCCCTGGAACCTCCATCTCTCCTGTATTTTTATTGGTCTGTCAGGCTTCCCGTGGGAAGGTTCCAGTTAGAGTCCTGCTCTCAGTGGCTGTGATTACAGGGCAGGATTACACCCACTTCTAGAGGTCAAGAGGCTCTCTGAGCCCAGCCCTTCAGCGGGCAGCTCCTCGTCCCTCTCCAGCCCCGGCGTCTGCCTCGGATGGGCTGGGGACTCGCGAGCCAGAGATCAATGGCGAGAGCACACTGAGAGCTATTTTCACTTCAGCTCCAGAAATAGAGGTGGGGTAGCGCCAGCATCCAGCCGCTCACCGGAAAGAAACATCATTTAACCAAATTATTTCTTAAGAACTTAAAAATTAAAAATCAGAAACCCCAAGATTCGCAGAATTGGAAATTAGGAAACTCCAGGAGCCATGGTATCTTTCTTGTAATTAGATTTATGCAAAATAAAATTAAAGGCATCCCATAAATTACTTCGTGGTTAATGAGTCCTTGACTGTCTGGCTCAGAAATCGGTTTGTTTTGCAGGGATCCTTTAATCAGCTCCTCAGGAGGCCCGTGTCTGGCAGACGCTGAAATGCCATAGGCGGCCAGGTGAGCCGGGGTGCTCTGTGCTGCAGCTTAGTTCCCTTCAGGCAGTCTTGAATTTGGACTAACCTCTGTTCCAAGATTGGACACAATTGATGTTTTTCCCTTCAGAAATGTACAAACTAGCTACAAAGGGGGGCAAGATGGGGCCCCCCTGGAGACCACCGCTGGGGCTTGTCTGGGGGACTCGGAACCAGGGAATGTCCAGGCTTCCCGAACTCACCCTGCTGGGCCATGAGCTTCGGGGAAAGCAGGCGAGCAGTGAATCCTTCTGTGGAGGCAGAAGTCACAGCTTTTGGACAAAGCTAACACTTAGCAAAGTTTTAAACTTATTTTGAAAAATGAAGTGTCATGGACCTTAAAGCCCTAAAAATAGCTTGGGATTGTCTGGTTCAGTTGAACAGCAAGCCCTTTGGCATTTCAGGAAATACTACGAGTCTGTTGTCTTTATCTTTGAACTTCAGTCTTGCCTTTGCTTTGAAGGAGAGTCAGGCGGTGACACTGTCTTCCTTATACCAGCGCGGTCTGCAGGGCAGGCCTTGAAAGCAGCCCCCTGTCAAGAGCGCTGGCTACCAGGGACCAAGGACCGATCTGCAAAGTCCACCCACCCCCTGAGGTCATCCTGTCTCAATTTGAGTCCTAAATCAAAGCCCTACTCACCCCTACCCAAGGCCAGCTTCATCCTGAGAGAGCCTAGGAGCTAGCCTATTTTAAAAATTTTTATGGAATGAAGTCGTATCTGGAACAAAATCCTCAGATGTCCTCTGTTTAGCTTTGTTTGTATTGATCAGAAACACAGCTGCTGGGAGAAGCCCTCAGCAGCCTCCTGTCTTGGTCCTATGGGAATTGGAATCCCAGACCCTGTGACAACCGGCAGGACAAGTATCTCCTCGCAGACCACTGGGTGCCTGGCGTGCAGGAGGGGGCAAGAAATGCTTCCGACAGTCTTTCTTCAGTGGGAGTGGGGGGCTTGTAAGGCACAGATTGTTGGTCCCCACTGCCAGGGTTTTGCGTTTAGTACCCTGGGGCCTGAGAATCTGCCTTCCTAACAAGGTTGGTGCTGGGGGCTGCTGCTCCTGCTCGTGGTCCGGGTAATACACTCTGATGTGACCAGGGATTCTGTATTTTGGAGCTCAAATAGTTTATGATGGGGCAGCCGCCACCTTCACTCCCAACCTACTTGGCAGTGACAGGTCAGCTGGTGGCAACTGCTGAAACTTTGCTCCAGGGTGATACCAACACCCCTATTCAGAGCCTTCTTCTTTCATCTTAGGCTTTGGTCCATATTCAAATGCACATGCTCCTTGGAGGAGGCTCAAGAGTTCATTCAGCAAACATCTGTTGAGCATATTCTATATACCAGGCACTGAACTGAGCTGAACTCTAGGGATTGGAAATAATGGGCATAGTCTATTATACATACGGGGCATGCCCTGTAGGAGCTTATTCTGTGGAGAGGCAGTTCTCGTGAAGTAAGGAATAAAGATTATTACCAGGCAGTGTTAAAAGAGGCTACAGATGCAGTGTCCCCCCATGTACACAGGGGGTAAACATGCTGTTATTAAAATTCTCTGTGGTTTTTTCTTTAAAAAAAAAAAAAAGATAACCTATAGAGAGGTCATCAAAAGGGGAATGACAAGGGTTGAGGACAGCACCACTTAGGGGTATAGGTCACAAAGGGCTTCCCAGCCAGGTCCCGTAGCTGGACCTTCATGGGCCAAATCATCCCCTCCTTTATCAGGACTTAGTAAGGCAGAAGGGGGAGAGAATATGAGGTTTTGGAATGTCTGAAGAACATGAGGAAAGGGAATATCAACAAAGAAGTAAGATTAGAGAAGTAACTGGGAACAACTTTATAATTCTGTCTGCACAGGAAGGCGGTAATTGGGATGAGATTGATTGGGATGTTGAAAATAAACAGCATAAGACAAAACAAAGTGCAGGAAATAGAAGCACAGGCACAGCATTGGGAGAAACTGGAACAGAAAAACTGAAAGATAATGTGAGCAGGAAACCATGCTTCCTAGTGCAGTCCAGAAACTTCTAGAAAAGACAAATGGGATCAGGGCCGTTACAGGAATTTTTGGGGTCTGGCTCGTTGCTGCTCATAAGCCAAACTGGAGAGACAAGAGTAGGTGGAAGGAAGTTGGTTAATCAGGGGCCAGTATCTGAGAACATGGCGGGCTACCATCTCAAAGTCCATCTCTCCAGGCTGGGAAGAAGCAGGGACTTCCGTGGGGGAGTACTGAAATAGGGGAAGGCTAAAGCGTCTCTGTCAGCAGGATTTCACAGAAGTAGGGAGGGGTTTCCTGGAACCACATTCGCGCCCCTTTTTCTTCCGAGTTTGGTCTTGATCGGATCTGTCATGGCGCAGGCGGGCTTGCTCTTCACTATGGTAACAAGGCTTTGGCTTAACCCAGGTCTTATTTCTACTTCCATGTTCACCTCCACCAATCTGGTCTGGATTTCTGTCGTTTTATCTGCAGGAAATGTCAGCCCAAAGCCAAGGGCAAACAGGACAAAGACAAGAAACTTAGGCTGCCAGGCTGGTGACAGGACCAGTGCTGCTGTGTAAGGAACCAACTTGAGAATTAGAAAAAGGTGTCCTCTCCACACAGATTTTAATAGGGACCCTTCTGGGAGAGTGAGCTAGGAAATGCTACCCCTTATGCCCCACTCCCCCAGGGCACTGGGGAATGGAAACAGCGGCTGTGTTTCCAGTGAGCCTTCCAACTAAGTAACCCCCAGTCCACACTGCCTGTGTATTCAGTCGTGCCCTGGTCCCTGCTGCGGCCCTACAGGCATTCCATTCTCTCTGGGTTAGCAGCAGCTGGAGGAAGAAGGCAGGCTCAGGTCTCTGTAGTAACACTGAGGGATGTGTACTTGGGGAAACTTCCCTGTCGCTTCTTTGTGGCTGCAAAATAAGGCGTGCTCTAGATAAGTGGCCCCCAGCGGCCCCTGCAGCCAGCTCTTCGATCTGGAAGGCGCCATCCTCTTTCAGAATCTGTGACTGGAGCAGACCCATCCCCCAGGTGCCATCTGGTCCTTGATAGAAAACTACTTTAAAGAGAGAAGAAGATTAGGTCAAGAAATATCTACAGAGCAACCCTCTTTCATCACCTTGCTATGGCTCCTCTCAAAGCCTGTCCTGCCTGACAAAAATCCTGCCATGTAGGTAGAAACTGTTATCAACAATTTACAGGTGACGAAACTGGATCCCAGAGAAGTTGACTTGCTCAAGGTCTTAAGACAAGGAACTTGTCAAAACGAAGGCTGGAAACAGATGCTCAGGAAAGATTCCAGAAAGTTCTGTGTTGACTGATAGAAGAAACATAAAAGTCTCTAAGAGAGCACCATCAGTAGAAATGTGTGCTACCTATATAATTCTCAAGCAGGGCCTCCCTGGTGGCGCAGCGGTTGGGCGCTGCGCTGTGGAGCTGTCGGCAGCGCTCGATGCGAGTTCGACCCCCAGCTGGGGAGAATCCCACATGGTGCGGCAGACCTCTCCTGCCTCACCCGCTGCTCCCCTCAGCAGTGGATTTCTGATCTGCCTGTTCTGCTCCCCGCTGTCTCTGGCAAACCCTCTCGCCGCCCCACGCCTCTGGCCTGTACCCCCAGCTTGTATGTATAAATAAATAAATCTTTTAAAAAAAGCAGGTGAGATTAACAATAACTTGTAATCCAGTATATTGAAAATAGCACCAACTTGCCATGTGACCAATATGAAACTGTATTAGTGAGGTAATGTCACATTTTCTTTACTTAGTCCTTGAAATCAGTGTTTTATTTTTTCACTTATATCCCAATTTAAATGTTGAATGTCCATGGGAAATACTTGACCTATAATGTAGATGTCATAAAATTTACAAACAAAAGAAAATTCATGAACTCACATTGGTTCGAGCATACTTAAGTGTTCCAATAACTGCATTGAACTTCAGTTTTTCAGTTAAATTTGCATTAATTTAGAATAAAGAATGTTTTAAACTTAGTTCCTCAGTGGCAGTAGCCACATTTCAAGAGCCACATGTGGCCAGTTAGTGCCTGCTGTGTTGGAGAGTGAAAAGCTAACGTATCAGTCTCTTGGCAATTTCCGGTCTAGCAGATGCAATGCGAAGTTGGGTCCCAGTGTTGTCAAAAGTGTAGTCTTGTCCCTTGAGAACCATCATAAATCCATCTTCCTCACTCTTCATCTTCCATCCTCTGTCCCCACACACCTCCTTTAGTGGCCTCCCCTAACCTAACTCAAGTCTCTCCTCCTGCTTGCCCACTGCCTGCCTACACCCACTCCAGAAGATGGAGCTCATGGTGGTCCAAGAGAGCTGTTCTCCTAGTAACAGTCGCTGTCTGGCTTTTAGCATAGAAACAAACTGGGAGAAAGTGCATTCTTGGGAGTCTAGGATAACCTGACCAATATGACACACCTTTCTCTCCTTCTGGAGTGTCTTTGACTTCCCTAGGACTCTGATCCTGCTCTAATTTTAAAAGTAAGTCTATCTTGAGAGAGTCTGAATGTCTGAATTTAAGTTGAATTTTCAGTGTCACTAGAAATGGCGGTATGGAAGTTGAGATTCACTGAGCTGATTCAGAGTGTGGTTTCTGCGTGGTTTTCAAGAATGCCTGAGTAATTATTCATTTAGCCCTCTAAACAAATGTGCATATGTGGACCTGTTTCCCTACACGTGAAACATTGGCACATTCTCTGCTACCTTCCAGGAGGCATGTCTTGTGTCTCCTTCTTGTCCTGTCACTTCCTTGGACCCTGATCAATAGGACTCAAGGACTCTTTAAAATATTTTTCAGATATTTTAGTTACACCCAGTCTATCAGTTAAAATCTCCTTATTATCGGTGCCTGAGCACCACCAAAAACGCAAGCAGGAATGTTTCCCGTCCCTTGCTTCTCTCCTCCTTTGTTCTCCGTGGGAGTTACAGGTAGGGGTTGAGGTAATGAGGGTGCAGGTCCAGGCTGGTCTGTGAAACCTGACCCAGAGTAAATTTGGTTATTAAACTCATCTTCTTAAACTCCCTCCCTCACTGAGGCTAGTTGATGTGAGCTGCTGGGAACACAGTGGTGCCAAACAGACAAGTAGGAGCCTGCCTGTCTCCTTGAACAGTTTACAGTGGAAGTTAGGTATGTGTCATAGCTTTCACGCTTGCCAATTCCCTTAAATGCACGTACAATTCTAACGCTTTCAAACACTTCTACTAACGAATAAAAGAAGGCTAGGGATGCAGTTGCATTTCCTACTAGTTCCAAGAGATGGTCTGCTACATAATGTCCCAATGTCACTTAACCTTGGGAGGTAACATTGCTTCTCATCCCCTGTTAGAAATTCATTCAAGGCTGAAAAAGCCCTATGAAGGAAACCTATTCAACTTGGTTTACCTCCAGTTGACTAAATAGAATTGATGATGAGACCTACTTTTTCAGGGAACACTTGTGAAACACTCAGGAATTATTCTCTCCACTTATTTGGCACCTTCCAATTTTAAAGACTTCCAGTCTCCAGTAGGTTCTTTGTTATAGTTTTTTTACAAGGTTATCAAATCTAAGCAAGTATGTAATGTAACTTGGAGGTGTGTACAATTATGAAAATGTTCAACTTCTGGCATTTAGTCCCTTACAAATTCTTGGCCCAATAATGTCAAATGTTTAATGTTTTAATAATTTCATAATCTTTGAAAATCTTAGAAGAAACTCAATATGCCAGTTTTTGAAATTTGAATTTACTCGTTATATTTTTGTTGTTGCTATATGATTTAACTTCAGGATCCCAGAGAACAGGCCATTTTTAGATGATGATTCAGTTAAAAATGAAACTGACATTTGCTTAGTGAGTCAGGGAGGCAATCATCAGTAAAATCAGCCAGTACTTATTTTTGAGGATCTAATAGATGCCGTGAACTAAGATACTAGGGATTCAGAAATTAAAAATACAGAGTAGTATTTATCCTCTAAGTGCTTACAGTGTAGCTTGGAAGATTAACATGAAACAAGTAATAACAATAAAGAGAAAGTAGAAAAGACCTGTGAATAATATCAAGAGACCTCTTATCTAAGTTCAAATCTCTATAAAATAGAAAGGATATTAAAAAAATTATATGGTGAAAGCCAACCTCACATAGTGTACATACACAATTGAGAAACAATGAACTTTCTTCTTTTCCCAGAAAACACACACACACACACACGTGCGTGCGCGTGAAAGAGGCTCTTCTAAGTAGATCGAGTACTAGATAATCTAGTTTTTTAATATTACCCAAACATGAATGATCCATTGGGGTCTACTTAATGCTAAATTCACCTCCCAAATTCTCCTCAATTTGGGGGTAGGTAGGACATTGAAAAACAAGGGATTTCTGATGTTGAAAAAATTAAAGGACCCTTTGGTTCTACTTTTCCAAATTATCTTTAAGAAAATGCATTATTTTATTACAAAATGTTTTCAAAAATTAGTGGAGCTGAGTGTAACAGATATCACTGAAAAAACTCATAGCTTGACAAGTCTTTATTTTATTGAATTTTATTTTAGCGACTTCATGGGAAAAAAATATGAAGCCCATATTTCATCCAAAATGATGATATCTTTATTATATTGGAGAGACACAGCCCAAATAATTGTTTGTAGCATTTCCAACAATAAAATCAATGGCCTAAATGTAAAATTAATTGGAAGCCAGAGTTCTAATACACTGTTTTGGCGATTAAGCACATTAGATTGAATTGTTTCGGAATGCCTAATTATTGTGTCTGCCACACTCATCCATTTGAGTCATTCCTAACATTTGGACTTCTGCCTAGTTCATTTCTGCAACTCCGCTGCAGTTGCGTGTTCTCCTTCTCTAACTTTCCTCACTCTATGCAAAGTTCAAAGCTCTGTACCTCACTTTTATAAATCCTAGATAAGTTGCTCAATCATTTGTGACAGTATCGATTCCCTTGCACGGTGTGAGTTGATATTTTATTTTTGTCTTGTAGGTTCATGATTTAAAAGTGCCTGTGTGAAGTCACTTCTGCTGGCGACTGCAGCTTGGAAGATCTTGTGTTCCAATCTGGTTTTTCTATCATCCACATGTGACCCTGACCTGCTACTGTGGATAAAGATACCTCAGTTGTCTGACTTTGCCAGTTGCTTGATTTCAGAATTTAAAAAGGTGGAAGGGGGAAAGAAATCTTCGGAGCTGAACATCTAAGTGGCTAATTTTCCAGCATCTTCGGTAACTGTGAGCATCAGAACTAAATATTCTCCTGAGGAGTGCCATGATATTGAAGTCACTTTATTAAAACAGTTGTGTCTGCAAAACAGTCAAGAGACACGACTTTACAGCCAGAGATGCCACTGAGCGTGCTTTTATGGCGACACACAGTCTTCAAGTGGGGCCTCTTGATTGATGAGTGACTGCCTACCAATAAATTCTCTCCTTTTTCTCTCTCCTGGATTGGACTTCATTAAGCAATTTATCACTTACCTTCAGACTTACATGTGGGATTTCCCACTACAATAGTTTTTGGAGTCACTGGAACTTGGATTGATTTCACCATTTAACAGAAACCAACAGAATCCAAATTGATTTACCATCATGGCTTTGAATGTGGCCCCCGTCAGAGATACAAAATGGCTGACATTGGAAGTCTGCAGACAGTTCCAAAGAGGAACGTGCTCGCGCTCTGATGAGGAATGCAAATTTGCTCACCCCCCCAAAAGTTGCCAGGTTGAGAATGGAAGAGTAATTGCCTGCTTTGATTCTCTAAAGGTAAGATAATGCATTTTATGTGGCATGTCAATGCTCTATTGAATTTTCTAGCAGAATGCTTTTCATTGTAATTTTAACAAACTTTAACAATTATTTCTAGATTTTTGTTGTTGTTGTTTGGGTGACTGCTAGGAGATTCTCATTCAAATATTTTCATACCAGGCATATACATAAATTTTTTACAGATCCATGTTTCAATTAAAAATACATGATGGTGTATTTTTGGTCTGGCGTGACATTCGTGTACCCAAGAGTTTTAAATCAAAGTCTGGCTTGTGACAACTGAAGATAAATATTTTATTAACATTTGATCTTCTGGAGGTTATATAAAGGTGAAGACATTGAATGTGTCACTTTTATGTGTCAGTGACTCTGATTCACCTCTTGAAGAATTTTCTACTCCTATGGCTTGCTTTCTTGACCAAGGGCTTTGTCAAATTCTTCTTAACATGTTTTTCATTCTCTGGCAATTTCACAGTTCTGTCATGACTAACAAATATTTAAGCCCGGGGCCTCCCTGGTGGCGCAGCGGTTAAGCGCTGTGCTGTGGACCTGTCGGCAGCAGCGATGCGAGTTCGACGCCCAGCCAGGGAGAGTCCCACATGGTGCGGCAGACCTCTCCTGCCTTGCCCAGACCTCTCCTGCCTTGCCCGCTGCTCCCCTCAGCAGTGTATTTCTGATCTGTCTGTTCTGCTCCCCACTCTGTCTCTGGTGAAGCCTCTCACCACTCCACACCTCTGGCCTGTACCCCAGCTGTATGTATAAATAAATAAATCTTTAAAAAAAATATTTAAGCCCATGTCCAGTCACTATTCTTTCTTTGACAACCTACCACGTGTAAGTTAACACAGAACAGATCACAGGAGGAGTGAATGTGGGGCAAGATGGTGCCCCTGATGATTCCACTGACTGGTAGGGGAAAACTGTGATGCCACACAGAAAGGGACACGTGTCTAAAGGAGGTAGAGAGAGGGGCTCCTGTGGGTCCAGGGGAAACAGAGGTGGCTTCCAGTGGTCTGTCTGATATATGTCTTTGGAGGCTATGACACTTGACTTGTCTACTGAGCTGGGTGGAGCTTGGACTTGAAGACAGTGAGGGCCTTAGGATGAAAGATTAATTGAAGGAAATGGGAGTATTTAAGCCCATCCTTCTTTGAGGTTTATTTAACCCTCAAATTATGGATTCTGAGAATCCTAGATTGTGTAGGATGTCATCATGATATTAGTTTCCATGGAGATCAGTAGTTTACAGAGGTAAAAAAGAGCTTAATATTTACATCTCTGTAAAACATCGCAAAAATAAACCAAAAATGAGTAATCTATGATTTGAGAAATCATAGTGTTGTGAGTTTACAAAATTTTGACCTTACCTTATTCTTGGCTATTGAAGGGACTGGGTATGTTATGGGAAAAGCTTCATCTTAAATAAAAAAGTTATGTCTTATAAGATGTAAGTCAAATTTTATGACTTTAAATCATGTATTTAAGTCTATATTAAAGGGAAAATTTGTCAGTACACTAAAAGCATAACAATGTAATGATAGCCCAACAAGAAGTCTTTTAAGAATTAAAATTTTAAAACTTAGCTATGTTATTTACCTTAATAACCACTCCTACTTTATACCTTGTTATAAAAATTTATGGGATTTCACATAAAATGATGAATTTTTTTTTCACAGAATTTTATTTTTACACAGAAATAAAGCGGTGTATAAATCACAATTCATATAGCCTATAAGGCACTTTTTTTATATCAGTTTTATTTTGCTTTTGGTCAAAAAAGTTAAATATATTTTCTTCCATGATTATTCACAATGGAAAGCAGTGTAGATTAAAAACTAGATCATAAGAACTCTAAGGTCCAGAAAGAGGTCAGAAGCAAGAATTCATTTCCAGGTCATCCCTATTCCTTCATTTTATTAACCCAAGCCGCCTCTGGTTGGATATTTCACATGAAACCAACATTTTAGCAAGTTTCATAAAACCTTTTATTCTTTTTAAGCTAGTCAGGGAAATAAATCTTCTCCACCTCTTCAGGCTAAGTAGCTCTTAAATTATCAACAGGAAAACAGCTCCCAACCTGATAACTCACTACCTCTCTGCGGACTCGCTGGGACCACAGTTGTTTGAGAATCCCAGCCCATAGGGGAAGGATAAAAACAGTTAGTGTGAAAACACCAACCAAGCTTGAGAATCAGGAACACTGTTCAAAAGAGAAGCCTGAAAAATCACATTCTAGTAGAACCCTTTTCCAGTGTAGAAGGATAATTCAATATTGCCTTAAGTTACCTGATACCTTTTAGAATTGTAAATTTCCAGGTTATTTCATTTGAGTGTGATAGTATGTATTTTAAAAGTTGTCAAGCTTGAAAAGAATGCAAAAATTGCCCACAGGCACAAGAGGAAGACCTGTTCAACCACTTTCCAACTCAGGGTGGATTATTTAACCCCTCTTTGTTCCCTCTTCCGTAAGAGGCTGCTCGCCAGAGAAATCGACTCAGTGTGCAGTGTCCATTACCAGGCCAGCACATTCGCCCTCATGGTGGTTTTATAAGCACTATAAGTCTCAACAGGACCTGGCAAATAACATAGGCATTCAAAAAGAGTAGCTAAAAAGAAAAAAAATGATGATGATGATAATGAAGTTACTTGATTTATTTCCAAAGGCTGTCACCCCAGCCTGCAGCCAAGGGCAAGGGCTTTGTGGGCTGACACACCAGGCCTTGAAGGAGTCTTGGCTGGGACACAGCCGAACTGTATCATTTGAGACAATAGGATATAAGTATAATTGATGTAAATAAAATGATGTTATATAAGAGGAAATAGATAATTCCTGCTGTAGACAATTACTGCGGAGGCTAATGGGCCTGTGCCACGCCAGGTGCAGGCACAGGCTGTACTGGGTGAGGACTGGCAATGGCAGTTGTGAGCCCTTCAAGCTAAGGGAGCGCAGCCCAAAACAGCCATCGGCTTTGATGATTGGCTTTACGGACAAGATGTGTCTGACTTTTTTAAAACTTTTTTCTAAGGTTTATTTATGTATACAAGAGTTGGGGTGTAGGCCAGAGGTGTGGTGGGTGAGAGCATTCGCCAGAGACAGAGTGGGGAGCAGAACAGGTGGATCTACTGAAATACGCTGCTGAGGGGAGCCGTGGGCCAGACAGGAGAGGTCTGCTGTGCTACGTGGGTCAGCTCACTGGCCGGGGATTGAACTCGTGGCTGCCGATAACTTCATAGTGCTGAGACTTAATCCCTTGCGCCACCAGGGAGGCCCCCTTAAAGCATCAGACTCTTCACACGTGCGAACCCTCTTCCTCTGTGAGTGATAATTCCTCAGTGATGCAAACTAGTCATGACATTAGCGGAAATCCAGTTGAAAGCAGACATCTTTTCGTTGTTGTTATTTATTCCCAATATTTTCTGCAAACACTCTGGAGTAATTTTATTCAATATGCAGAAGGAATCTGTGTTGGCCTATCAATGCCAAGACAAGTCAGTTGTGAGCCTGAGATCATCCCTGTTTGTTTTTGTGATGAGTTCGTTGTATACATGAGTAAAACGTCCCTAAGTACATACTAAACAAATGTGTGGGTGTTTGGAAAGAGATTTGCTGAGGTCTTTGGCAAGAGAGTTGCCCGTATATAAATACTTTGATAAAAGATGTTCCAGAAAAAGCAACATTCTTACAGTGATATTTGCATTTTATTCACAACTGTTACCTTACTGCATTTTATGTGAAACAAGAGGCCAGCAAGCTTCTGTGCCTGCCTGTGAGAGCTTTTTTTAATTACAGCATTACTACGAACAATGGAGTTGCTTACATCTTTTCAGGAAACCCAGATTACATTCCAGAACACAGTGTTCTGCAAGTTAGGTTAACCTGACAAAACAAAATTTGCTCTCTAAACATGCAATTTCCCTGGTGCTAAGGTTTTGACCAAGCTAACCCCATGCCCACATCTTTATAATTCTTAAAGTCATTTCCCTCATGGTAGAGATACCTGAAATTTTTCTTTTCAGGTTCTTTATCCCATCACGGAGAGGAATTCATCTGGATTGTTCTTTAAATGAAAACATGTGGAAGGGAGTAAGTGAATTAGCTTTAACACTTACTGAGAGGGAAGGTTACAGCTTCTCCCACTTTTGTGGACTATTTCATCTATGGCATAAACATTTGAATCCCAGCTCAGCTTAAACAAGGAGACAATTTTTAAAATCATATTGCTCATTTGGGTTAAAAAAGCTCTCCTGGAGTATTGGGGGAGGCAGTTAGAGCTTACATAATATTTCATAATAAAAATTAGTTTGGAGACAGTCTGATTCTTTAAAACCCAAGCCAGAAACTGTCCCTCTTCTATTCAGGGATTCCAGTGGGTCCCATCTTTCCCCAGTAAAGACCAATCCCTACCCAAGCTGCCTCAGCCCTAGGAGGTCTGTCTTCACCCCTTCATACACTGTTCCCTCATCCATCCCTTCAGCCGCCATCTCTTCTCACCCCCTATGGTGTGAACAGGCTTTCAGCTCAGGACACTGCACTTGCTCTTTGCTCTACCTGGAACATTCTTGTCTCAGTGATAAGAACAGTTCGTTCCTTCATTGCCTTCAGGCTCCTGATCAAAAAATGCCAGCTTATCGGTGATACTTTCCTGCCAGTCTCAAGTCATGATTCTGCTCTGCTGCCCTCCTCCTTTCTCATCATTTTGCTTTACTGTCCTCTTAGGCGCTTATCTCCGCCTGACATAGACTGACTTGTTTTCTGTTTCTGTGTCTTCCTGCTCCTTTCTGCTAGATTACAAGCTCCACGTACAGAGGGGCCGCGTCTGTTTTGATCCCTGTTGTAACCCCAGAGCCCAGAACAGTGTCTCAAGCACCGTAGGCGCCCTGTGAATGTTTGTTAAATGGTAGAGCCTGTTCATCAAGAGAGTATTCAAGCTCTCAGGGCTACTGGACTGCAGGGGTGCACTGCACACTTGGGGCGCCTTTTTCACCATCATCTGTGTGATCAGTGCCCCTAGAGTTGTGCAGAGCACAAACTGTACAGTCGGATGCGATGGCCCAGTGCTCTCGAGCACAGCAGGTTTAGAGCAGGGAGCACCGGCGGGGGTTGTAAGGCGCAGATGTGGCTCGGGAATGTGACGCAACACTGGCCCATTGACAGATCGTCATTTGGTTTTCTCCCAAGCTGTGTGTAATGTCAAAACTACTGTCATTCCCCTCCTTTTCTTTCCAGATGTCAAAAAATATGAAACTGTAGATTCTGCTCATTTACTTCTAGGATGCTAGTGCTAACATGACTGATGACAAAAAAAAAAGTTTAGTGTGCATATTTATGGATGGAAAAGTAGTGGCGAGGTGATCATTTTAGACAGATCTTCAAAATGTATCCGAAGAGGTATCAGGATATGTCTTAGTCCTTGGCCTCAACTTCACTTTGCCACCAGGCTCATAAATGGAGGTTAATTCTTTGCAGAAATAGCTTCAGTGTTTTTTAAGTTATATGTCAGTCTTTTGCTGATTGTAAAATAATCTCAATTCTTTTGCTAACGATAGAACTCGTTGTAGTCGTATTGGGGTTACTCTTTGCCAGGCACTGCTCTGTACCTCCAACAACCCTGTATGGTAAATATTATTCAGTCAGCTTTAAGGATGTGGAGATAAGTGGAATTTAAGTCACTTGTACCAACTTTATAAATGCCAGGGAAGGGAGCTGATCCCAGACAAGTGTAACTCCAGGGCCGACGCTGTCATTGCTTCCTCACTCCTTTTGCATAATGAACCATTAATGGAGTGCTTCCAAAACTCCTAATTGCTTAATAATATTCATGTTCAGCAAGTTTTGCATATTGAAGTACAAAACGCATTCTAAAATAGGAGCCCCCAGGAATAAGCCTGTTTAGGTATGAAACAATTCACTATTTCACAAAGAAAAACTGAGAGAGAAAGCAAGGCACACGTTGTATTTATTTTTGTTTGTACCTTATACAAATATTATACCATCACTTACTAATCTCAGTAAGAGAAATGGTTTTGGTCCAAGGTGTTGGGGTGTGTGTGTGTGTGTGTGTGTGTGTGTGTGTGTGTGTATACCTGTGAGATTCTGAAGTATATGATTTCAGGCGTCAGGATATAATAGAGTGCGGAACAAGATCATACTTTAAAAATTCTTGAACCTGGGCCTCCCTGGTGGCGCAGCGGTTGAGCGCTGCACTGTGGAGCTGTCGGCAGCAGTGATGCGAGTTTGACGCCCGGCCAGGGAGAATCCCACATGGTGCGGCAGACCTCTCCTGCCTCTCCCGCTGCTCCCCTCAGCAGTGTATTTCTGATCTGCCTGTTCTGCTCCCCACTCTGTCTCTGGTGAACCCTCTCGCCGCCCCACGCCTCTGGACTGTACCCCAGCTTGTATGTATGTATAAATAAATCTTTAAAAAAAAAAATTCTTGAACCTACCAATTGTCCCTGCAGACAAGGTCCGTTTCCCCATCATCTGGCTTCTGCCCTCCTGGGCAAATCAAACACTTGCTCTTGTTTCTCCTTTGACCATTCAGGTCTCTGCATAACAATTTGCCCCTCTCAGTATGTGACTCAGTAGGAGCCTAGAAGCTTCCCCAAAATAGGATTGTATGTGATTTGCCTTTGGGTCCCAACACCTCGTGTGGTAGTTGACACATACCAGACACGCAATAATAACCACTCCAAGAAAGCATGAATCACAGAGGAAGCCCACCTCTCCCAGAGGACTTACTGATAATCGTCAGTCATCTGCAGACCCCAAACTTCTTTGCTTGGCTGGTCACCATTTTCTTTAGCACCTCTGGTTCATTTTGCAAGGCTGCCCAGTCCCTGCTTAGAATTCTCTTCTGCTCTAAACACCCATGGTATAATCCTAGTTCTTTTATCACTTGAACTGTTTGTTCTTATTTTATCTCTAATGCCACCTTGTTCCCTAATGTGGATACTATCCCAGACTCAGTATTGATCTTTCCTAGGTTAGGTTCAATGATCGACTCTGGAAGTGTATCTGTACTCAATGATTCGATTCTTGATGAACCCCATATCGGTGTGTGTGCCATTTCCAGACCAGCGTTTCAGCTCCAGCTGCCTGCTCAACATCCTGTGTGGACAGTCCATTGCTACTTGAGGCCAACTGCTTGGTCCTGCCCTCAACCCCAGGGCGTCACCCAACTTTACCACCACATATTGTCCCCCAAGCACAAAACCTTAGTCTGGCCCTGAGCACCATGGTAAACACTCCCAGTTGCTTGTTCTGGTGGTAAAGAAGCGAGATAGCCTTAAGGAGTAATCAGACCCGTGGAATCTTTGCCTGGACACGTGGCCATACTTGTAGACTATTGCGGACTAGTCAAGAGTTTCACGTTTGCCCTTTAAAACTTTCTATGGACTGCAAGTCAAGAGACGCTCATCCGCAGAGAAGTCTGAGACATGAAAGTGGGCACAAGAAGACCAGATGGCCTTAGAGATACTTTTTGGTTATTTCCCAGATTTGCCTAGAGTCACGATTAACGCCAAATGCTTCCAAATACTCAAGGAAGTCTATATTCTAAAGAAGGAAGGAGATATTTTTAGCTTCTAGGACAAGAGGAGGACCATTGCTCCCTGTCTACAAGCTGGTGGAATCAATTTCAGTGTCTTTAGTGAACAAAGGGATGAGATTCTCGAGGCAGGTCTGTATCTGCTGTAGTGTCGCTCAGGAACAGCACACACCTGCTCTGTGAGGCATTCCACTTTCCTGGGGACACAGCTTCCACCAGCAAGACACCTGTATTCTAACCCAGTTTAAAGCGAAGAGTTAGACACGATGATCTCTGTATCAGTTTCCCAGGATGCCCATAGCTAAGGGCTGCAGAGAGAGGGTGGCTGAGACTTTACCCCCAGTTCTGGAAGCCAGGAGTCCAACAGTTCCACAAGTAGGCAGGACCATGCTCCATCTGTCCATAGAGGACCCTTCCCTGCTTCTTTGGCTTTCTAGAAGCCCATGTGTGCCTTGACTTTGCCTGAATAGCCCCCGTCTCAGCCCCTAGCTTCAGGTCTCTGCGAGTCTCCCTTCCTGTAGCCTTCCCCCTGAGTCTCCATCCATAGTTCTCCTTACAAGGACATCTGTGGAATTTGGCTCCAGACCCATCCGTCTCCATGAAGGCCTTTTCTTATCTGATTTCATCTGCAATGACCTTATTTCCAAATCAAGTGATAGTTGAGAGGTAGGAGATCAAGACTGTCATGTACTTTTGAGAGACATAATTCAAACCAGAGCAACAATATTTAACCTAGAAAACATAGAAATCCAGCACTTTAGGGTAACGTCATGGGCTCAGGTTGGATTTCAGAATCCATCCCTAACACTGCCGCAAAGAACCACTAGTCGTCACAGGACTTGACAAGGGAGAGGAGGCTGAAAAGCTCGATTCTTGAGTCCCGAGAAGGAACGGTGACGAGCTGCCAGTGTGATCACGGCACACTGTAGTCCAAATATGTAAGAAGAGATTAAACATAATTCATAGAGAAAAATGACTAAATTTATTTCCCCTAAAAATTAATGAAGTAAAATATCCATTTTAACTTTAATTATGCTCTTTAATAATTACATTCACTGAGTATTCACTTCGCCTTGGGCAGCGATGCTAACTTCTGTTAATCTGTGTAGCTGTTCTTAGGAAACTATTTCTCACCAGAGCTGGAGGAAAAGGAAGCATTTATCATGATAAAGGATTTGTTTAATATCCTATTTTTTCTGAAAATGGAAATAGCATTTTGTTTCTATCTTTTATTTTTCTTTCAAAATTTTGTTTTTCTTTTAGTTAGGATGTTTTTTTAATACACTGGTAAAATAGGAAGCAATGATTTAAAATCGAAGCTTTGGTGTGTAAACCTGTATCTGAGCCCTGATTTCTCCATGTCATCTTATGTTATTTCAACAATCCGGGTTCCAGAGGGGTCATCAGTATATATTTGTTCACTCATTTTTTTAATTCATTCATTTACTCCCTCATTTATTCATCCATTCGTGGATGCTTTCATTCATTCATTCATTCATCCATTCAATCATCCTCCCCTAACTAGAGGTGCAAACTCAACATCTGCAGGAACCAACCAGTAGCATGAATGACTCAGCGCTCGCTGTTAGGGAGACACAGGATTCACTGCAGCCAGCAGAGAATTAGCTGAAGATTGCGTGAGCCAGAGAATGACAGCAGCTACCACTCGCCCCCCCCAGAGCTGTTGCCTACCTTTGAGGATCCAGGGGATTTTTAAAAAGACCCACAGACACAAGTTGTGAAGTCCCCAAATTTCTCAATCTTGACGACCAATTAAAATTCTGATGTTCAAGCAAAACACATCTAGAGAATGGATTCAGCCTCTCAATGGCCTCACTTAACCTGTAAGATAACAAATATCGATCATATGACAGGCCCCGCTGGACACTGGGAATGAAACAGCATCTACCACTTCTTCCATTGAGAGAGAAAATTGAGGGTAGAATGAACTCATAAACTGCTCTTAATCGTTCTTGAGAGCCTTTGCTCACATGGCTTAGATGATTTACATCCTGGTTTTCCCCTTACCTCACTGGCCACAGCTTCTTTCTCCCTTCCTGAATCTTCCCCCACCCCTCCTGACCAATCAGTGCTGGCAACTCTCCAGATTTGGCCCTTGAGCAGCTACTTCCATTTGTTGATGGCCGCCGTGGACACCTTACTCTTCAGACAACTCATCAGACATGGACTTGCCTAAGAGATGTTGTAGCAGTACTTGCTGGTCTAGCTATCAAAAATCTGGACACACTAGATGACCTCCTATGAATGCCATAAACATTTTCCATACACCGATGATTCCTTTATTTCTGTCTCCAGGCCTGATTTCTCCCCTGAACTCTAGACTCAGTTATTCAATTGCCCACTTGACATCTCTGGCTGAATATTTAAGTGACATCCTCAGATTAATATGTCTACTAATAAATTATTGATTCCCCCCTTCACCCCACTGCTCTCCTGGTACCTAGTCTCAGTAGATGATATAATTCGTGCAGTTGACTAAATAAAAATCTTGAAACTGCTTGAATCTCTTATGGTTACCACCATAGCCAGTCCATCAGCAATTCCAATTCTGTCTTCAGAAACTATCCTAAATCTGAGCACTTTTCAGCATCTCTGTGATGACTCCCCAAAGCACCATCTGACTCATACAGACTATTAAAGTAGTCCAGAGTAGCTCCCACTACTGCAGCAGATAGAAGGGCCCACAAGTCTTGCCAGTCTCTTGCCCCAGACTTTCTACTACATGCCCATCTATTATGTGAAACCCAGGGGCCTTTATGCCCCATGTTACCTGGCTTCACAGGTCAACCAGGGTCCCCCTTCCCTTCGTGCGCCCAGCACTTTTGTTCCCTTTGTTCCTCAGGGCCTTTGCACTGGCTGTTCCCTGCACCTGGAATGCTCTCCCACCAGATAATTACAAGTCTCAGCACTTCGCTTTAGTCTGCCTGTTGCTTAAATGTCACGCATCTAACCACAAAAGCACACCCAGAACTTATCCTAAGGGTTATTACCTGTCTATGTGTCTCTTCGTTGTCTGTCTCTGCTTATAGATGAGGCTGTAAAGGCAGGGATCTTGTTCTATCTCTGTGCTTGGCAGCTGCGGGGTATACAGTCATATTTGTAAGTGCCTGAATATACCCTTCAAACCTACATTTTTAAATATCACCGTACCAAACAAAATTTAAATCACTTTTCTGGTTACCTGTCAAAGTCAAAGGCTTTGTACAAATAAACTCTTAGGATTATAACCCAAAAGGTGTTTCTGGGTCATGTTTGTGTTTCCGGATGTGCTAATAGGCAGGTCACATGGGCATTTGCCCACAAGTGTCAGCTAAGAGCTTTTAATGTTCACGGAGTTAGCTTCTTGCACCACTACAAAAAACGTAGCTGTTCCAAAAGCCTGACCCAAGACCCATCTTTTGGGTGTTTTCACTAGTCTACTAGAAAATGAAGACACTGAATTGGATTTTTTTGGTCTTGTTTTTTATCATGATAAGAAACTTCCCGTGAGATCTACCCTCTTAATAAATGTCTAAAAGCACAACACAGATTGTTAACTATAAACACAGCGTTGTGGAGCAGATCTCTAGAACTTACTCATCTTGCATGGCTGGAACTGTGGGAAATACTTTTCCTCATGAAGGCAAATTCTTCAAATTTTAAAGTTGCTCTTTTATTCCTAGATTGTTTCCTTTGCATTTTTTCTGATTACCATAACATTCCTTTGTGTGTGTGTGTGTAAAATGATTGTTTTAACTGGTGAGTTTGACTATTCGTTTTTCTTTAATATGGGCAACTCTTTGAGTTCTTCTTATGCAATATTATTACTCCATAAAATTCAAAGGTAAGAACCTATCCATCCTACTACGTGACCCAAAGACCCCCACCCTTGGACTCAATCCTTTGAGTCATAGACACAGGAAAGGCTTTGTCCCCAGAAAAATCACTGTAGGTATCTGAGAGGACCTGAGAAGTTCCTGGAGCCTCTCTCAGCAAATGGTGATAACTGATCCAGCAGATAAACTAATTTTAATTAAGCAGGGGGAGGGAGAGGAAAAGCCTGATCAGAGACTTCGAGATTTAGAAGATGCTTGTTTCATAGTACAGAAGCACAAGGCAGCTGGCATTCAAATGCCAAGGTCTCTCAGCAAGGGGCTCTCCCCTGGGGTGGGGGGACCAGGGTTATTCTGGGGAGCATGCCTAAGAAGTACTTCCCCTGTTAACAATTTCCCTATGAACTGACCTACTCGTATCAAATAGCATGTTCTTTCCACTGGCTTTGATTCCATTTCCTCTGGCTGAAAGATTATAGTTTACTTTGTATTACTTTTTCTTAACACTGTCAAGACCAAGAAGAATAAAACCAAAAGTCAGAAGAGAAGACAAAGCTTCCCGCTGAGCACCCATCTTTGGGATTCAGGGAGGGAGGAGTTGTTGACATAATTTATTTACAGTCAACCTTACCTAGCCGTCCAGCCTGATCAGCCAACATTCTGGGGTTACAACTGAGAGAGGTTTCCTAAGACTGAGGTCGTAAATCCCAAATGAGTATTAAGCCTTGTAGAACATGAGATGTTGCCAGGAGAAAGAGGAAAGGAGAATGACTCAGAGGCTTTAACCTAGTTAAAGCAAAACAGAATGACTGCATTCAACTTGAGGCCTGTTTATATTTCATTTAGATGGTGATCATCTTACTGAAGCATTTCTCATTCTTAAAAAAAACTATGGCTTATAATTTGGGGTTGAGTAAGTGATATAGATGCAAGGTACATTGGTAATCAATCAGTACAAAACCGTCTTTCTTGAAAAGTAGTGTATGGTGTATATATAGGCTTTTTAAAAATGGCCATCTGGCCCGCATCTCAAATCTCATTTGGAGGAATATTTCAAGTGCCCACAGCTCTTAGCAGAACCATTAATAATGACACCAAAGTTATCATTTCCACACCTGCCATGAAACTAAGTACTGACCCAGATGCTCAGGATCTCAAATTAATCAGCAGCCCTCATTTGAGAAACTTAATTCACATCACTTTTCTCCCATCCCCATTGGGCACTCGGTCGGTAACAGGAACTGTGAGATCTGGAAAATACTGGGATGGCAGAATTCTGAATGAAAAAGTCTAGTAGGTCTGATATGTTCTAAGGGAAACATGTAAAGCCCAGGGGGAGACATGCAGTTCTTGGGGGGCTCCAAGGAGCTCTAGTCTCTTAGTCATTCTACAAATCGTCACTGTGTTGGGTGCCTGAGCAAGATACCTTGTTCCTGGGGATCTCACAGTGGAATGGAAGAAACAAGAGAAAAGCAAACAAACTAATCAAGTCATCACAGTTTATCCAAACCGCCTCTATCCATGAAACACCAAGTGCCTGCTGGCACAAGGCACTGGGCGAGGCCCTGGAAATTCAGCGTGTGATAAAAGCAGACAGGTTTCTGGACCTCATGGGGACTTCATTCTAATGGGAGTGACAGAAAACAAATGGACAGAAATAGCCCCCACTCCGGGAACATATTTGACAGCTGTGAGAAGTGCTCAAAAAGAAATAAGCAGAGTACTTGGTTGGAAGTGATATGATTGGGAAGAATTTGCCCGGGGAGGGCGGTGGGGGATGCCTTCCCCAAGGAGCTGCTTTCTGAGCAGAGACCTGATGGAAGAGGCAACCAGGTGAAGAGAGAAGTGCTCCCCAGGTGCAGGGAAGAGAAAGCGCTGAAGCTTGAAGTGAAACAACTGGCCGATTTCTGCAAGCCGGTCAAGGGGAGAGACAATGCATAAGAGACAAAGTGTATGAGACCTTGAATTTCATGCTCACTACTGGGATGCTGTTTCACCTTTGACGCTCAGCCCCAAGAAGCAGTTGCTGAAGATTCAGTTCCAGAATCTGCATTGTCCAAATTACCACCTAGGCCACCCACGGGAAGGGTGGCTGCAGATAGAGGAGTGTGTGGATGGAAAGTATATCTTGGAGGTAGAATTATTAAAACAGCATGACAGCTGGAGAAATGACCAATTAGCACGCATCCTAGCCAACCTGTTCTGTACCTTAGCCGCCTGCAATGGATATTTTGAAGAGGGACCTGACCCCTTCCTCGTACTAGAACATTCCTCTTGGCCTTTTTTACACTACTAGTCATTTTGTTCTCTGAGACTCTTCTCTCTGTGGTCACTTGGGGGCGGGGTGTAAAACCAGAGCACCGGGAGAACGTGGTTTATTACCTGAGCAGCTGTGCAGTTACAGAAAATCAGATGCTTCCATACAAAGTCCCTCTAAATATATCTCAAGGAATTAAGGCTCCGATTACTTGTGGTTTTTCTCCTGGTCAAGTCTCAAGATTGGTTTGAATATCAAGAATAATATACTTAATAATAAAGAAAAGTATACTTTTTTGTATACCATTTAAACACAAATTGTTATTTGAACATTGTTTTTCAGAATTATTTTTAAAATCTCTGTCCTTGAGAACAAAACCACAAACTCTATATAGAGTATTCTCACATGCAGTTTAAACCCACTTCTTTAGTTTTATTGTAGAAAGTGTTGCCAAGATTCAAATTCCTCTCTTACACCCCACCTTCAACCCCCAAAAATCTAAACTCTCTATATGAAGTGAAAGTTGCTTCTTATTAAGTGGTTTAATTTCTTATTTTAGGTTTTCTTCTCATGAACTTCTTCCAGATTTTCTTTTTGTCTCAGTTAACTATTTCACCAAAGTTTTCAATTTTATTACTCAAAAAAATTATTTTATTCTGTGATGTCATCATTTTCTCTTTAAATGTTTTTTAAATACTTTCTATTTTGTTTTCCTTCTATTTTTCTTTTGATTAAATTTGCCAGATTTGCCAAAATTATTTTTTAATTGAAGAACCTGTTCTTAGTCTCACTATTAAATCTACAAAGGATAAATTTTTTTCTCATTATGTTTCTTTTGTTTTTTATTTTTATCTTCATTATTTTTTATCTAGCTTACCTTAATTTGTTCTGTCTCTCTCCCACCCCAAATTCCTGTGTAGAATGTTTAGTTTCCATCTCATAATTATTTTTTTAAAGGCATATAAGGTTGTGAATTGACACATAAGACAGCTTTGGCTATATAGCTCATAGGTTCTTGTTAAATAATTTCCCCTTGTTTGTTGTTTTCTCAAAAAATGTTAAATCTTATTAAATAATGTCCTCACAGTTGTTATTTATGCAACTGTTTTTAAAATGTCCAAGTAGTTTGGAGTACTTTTTTTCCTTTGACGTTTCCATATTAGTGTCCAGTAATATTTCATTATTTGGATAATGAAGTCATACAATATTTTAATTGCCATTTTTCATTGAGGTAATGTTGGTTTACAATACCATATGTGATTCAGAGGTACAGGTTGACACCTCTTGAAATGCATGTTGCCACACCACACACAACCACCAAGGCCCCCACAATCTGCCAAACAATCCACTGGGTCCCCTCTTCCCCTGCTATTAGCCCTTCCCCTCCCCCTTTGGCAAACTCAGTTCTGCTGTCAAGATTTCTAGGGTTTGTTGTGGTTTAGTTCCGTCTCTTTATTTGTCTTTACAATGCACATAAAGTTGAAACCACCATTATATGTCATTCTCCTTCTGACTTATTTCATTTAGCATCATCCCTTCCAGTTCACTTTTTACTCAGAACACACTGTAATATTGCTGAGTCCAGCTTGGATTCAGTGTCTGCTGATGGTACCTGATGCTTGAGAAGATGCATTTCCTGGTCTTAAGTGCAAAGTAGTATCAGCGCACAAATCATTTCTGCAAACATTAAACAACCCACATGCTTTTTGTCTCTGTTTTTTCCCCTCGATCCACCACCAAATTGTAGTAACAAATGAAATTTTCCCACTACCCAAGTAGTCCCTTGTGTTCTGACACCTTGTGGTCTTCATGGGTGATGCCAGGTCATTCTGTGCTTAGTGTCTCGTGACTTCCACGGCTTGTTTAGGGTTCCATCTTGTATCAATACGCATCTGCCATTTTGTTCAGTTCACTCTTAATCTAAGGGTCTCATCGTGCTTTTTACTCCGTGTGCTTTCCTCATGTATCTTGTATCACCCTTTTGTTTTCAACATTATTGAAGCTTTTTTGATCTCATATTAGCATCATTTCTTTGAATTTGACCTTTAGTGTTAATTTTGAAACACTTTGTGTCTTTGCTAGGAAAGAAATGTCTATGTGACTACCTATTGGACCCCTTCATCCTGACTTTGGAACTTCTATCAGGAGACTGTACTGCCCACACTATAGGCTTTGTCAGGTGATAAAATTTTACCAATAGAGATAGAATTATTTTACCTTTGGTGCTTCCGATGGATTAGAAACACAGTACATGATAGTGTCTGACATCACCAAAAGATCAGCTTTGATGGAGGAGGAAAGACCATATGTCTCCCATGAACTCTATACTTAAACCTAGTATAAGGCTGTAAGCAACACAGAGGAAACTTCCTTTAAAAGAAGAAGACTTTGTACTCTCCCTGATCTTGACGTTTTCCAGTTCAGCTCCCATTCTCTGTTCCTTTTGTCTCTCGCTTCTTCCTCTGTCTCCCAAACCTTCACCAATCAGTGACTCTGGGTTCCATATTGCATGTCCCTGGGAGAGACATGCAATGCAAGACTTGGTTCTTGCTTCAAGGCATTTTATAAACTAACCAAGGAGACAAAAGCCATGCCAAAGTAACAACTGCATATTAAACTATTTGGTACTAATTAGCGGACAATACTTTTTGAAGAAAGGAAGACATGTTGACTGCAGTAGGCCACCAAAACATGTCTTATGTAAGCGAGTTTTACAAGCAAGATAGAATTCAGCTCAGTGGATGGCAGCTTCATGTCATTTACCTATATCGTTGGTTTAAACATAGGATATGCTTTTCCCTTGGGGACTTCTGGAAGCACCTGCTCAGTAGATCTGGGATTGTTACTTTTAAAAGTACTTCAGTGATTGAGATGCATGGTCAACTTTAGAAAACATTTATTAAGCCTCCTTGAATTTTGTAGTTTCCATTTGTGTTCTAAGGTTCCCAGATGGCACAAAGACAATGGTAACTCATCAGTACCATTTTCTCAGTCAGGATAAAAAGATCAGGCGCCTGCCCCACTCCTTTCAGTTCTTATTCTTGTGCCGATTTAATTGCGATGTCCAGCAACACAGGAACCTGTAAGTCTTTCGTCATACTGTAAACTACAACCGATCCCAGTTATTAGCAGTTTGAAATATTATGGGATCACTTGGAAGAGAGAGCAATCAGGATGTGAGATAATGGGAATGAATGAATGAATGAATAAATAAATGGATATGTTTACGCTGAGAAAGGAAAATCCAGAGGTGACATGAGCACCCTCTCCAAGTATTCAGTCCGCATGTTGATGAGAAAATGAACTTGCCCTATATGGAAAATAGAGCCAATGTAAGAATTCTGTAGGAAGACAGGTATTCAAGATGAAGAAGAAATATATAAACATGCTTGGAGGGATAAAAGTTCCCATCTCAGGACCTGCTGAAATAATGTAAGTGTGAGGTTTGTATTGTGTCCTTAAAAAGTGCTTTCTCTGTCCCAGATATTAAAAGACAACCTCATGCAGAACTAATTAGTAAGATGGCCAATCCTAACAAGAGAAGTTTTCCCTGGAGTCAGTATTAGACTAGGTGTTGCCAAGTAAATATCTGTGATGCAATGGGAAATCATTTGTTTGTGTCTGAGTTGATTGTATGGTTCCCAGCACCACTCTTGGTTCATCTCATCGATGATAAGTATCCCCATGATTGTTTGCTACCTATTAAAATGATGTTAAGCTACAATTTGCACAGTTCCAATCTTTATCAAAAACTAGCCAGCTCCTCCCTGTGCCATAATGTGCTCAGTAGAAATGCATGTTTGGCCCATGTAGGAATGACAGGAGAAGATGGGGAGCAGGATAATTTGGGGATCCATAAAACTGATAGAGTTCAATCTAGTAGAGTCCATGGAGTGATGGGGGGGGCACATTTAATCATGAACTCTTCAACTTGGGGATTCTGTGGATTGTTAATAAATGACTAGAATCAGCATTTAAGATAGAGAACAAAGTTTAAATGTATACTTTAATCATAACTTTCCATTCACTGTCTCCTAGGAAACAGACACACTATATCTGGATAGTTTAAAAGTTTGATCTCATTTACAAAGGGCTGCTTTACATTATAAGAACCAAAGAACTGTTATTTGTCAAACTCCTACATTAAACAGCTGCCAAGATCTCTTATTAGGTTTTCTCAGTAATGATGACTCAGTATATAAAATAAGTCCTGGGACCCTGTCAAATCCTATCCACACTAAATAACCGAGACCCTCATCTCGTCTTTGTTTGATCTCTCAATCCCAAATCATAATTTTAAAAAGGGACTGATTTTGATTAATTTCTCTTTCTTCCTGAAAGATTTAGAATTGCTTTAGGTAACTTTTTATTAGCCAGGCCAGGACATTTGTACAACAATATAATTAACAGCATTTTTAATGAAAATGATGGCATATTAATTGGTAATTTGGGGATGAGTGTTCTTCCTAATTACTTATTAACCTTTAAATCAGATATACACAAGGGAACAGAACAAGATTCATGTCTTTGAATATCTGAAAGCTTTTTCAAGGTGCTTTTTATAAAAAGAATCTAAGGAACTGTGTTTTTCTCCAGAGGAAACTCAAAATTATATCAGGAGCTAAGTATGGCAGGAGGCTTAACACATTAATATGCCAGAGATGTTTTTAGTGTGTTTATTCTTGAGGCTTCAGCAAATCGTCATTCATGGAAGTAGGGCTTAATAATATAGTAAAGATGATGCCATCAGCTTTTCTTTATCATTTAAATTTGTAGCTAGTTATCAAAGGTGTTTAAGAGGAAAAAAAGATGCTTGTTTGTTGAGATGATCTGTATGAACATTTCAATATATATACTAGAAAATGATGAAAGCTACGCCCTCAGAAGATTTCTAAATCTTTAACCCCAAATATCAAGCCTGACTCCATGGAGCTGAAAAGGCTGCATAGATAAGGCCTGGTATAAATCTGACTCATTGCCATTTAAACAATAGGTCATTTAAATGGTTGACCATAAACTAGATGGAGAGGCAAAGATATTTCAAAGGGCACGAGTTCAATTTCATTTTGTCTGATGGGAATCTTATGCTGGGAGTCTTCTTTGGGTCGTGCCTTTCTCCCAGTTTCTCTTTGGCCTTTAGGTCTATCTGGCACTGGTGAGGAAGAATCACTACTCAAAGGGCAAAGTTGCTTTTCATTCCTGAAGACTCATTTTGTTCCTGTGTCGTACCTGCACCTGTACCTGTGCCCTAGAGTCTCTCTCTGTGTCCACCTATATTTATTTAGGCCCGACATGTCTCAGGTTCTGTCTTTGGCGTGAGGCACTTGAAGGCACAATCCTGCCTTCAAGGTGCTGTCTTGGGAGGGAGACAGAGGAGAGTGAGATGAACAGCAGGCAACGAAGCGCTATGAGAAGTGCAGGGCGGGTATATCTGTGCCTTACAGTCCGATGGTACAGTTACAGTTACCTTACAGTTCCAGGGTACTGGGGTTGGAAGCACCCTGGGGTTAACCAACACAGACTGGGGGTGGGGGAGACTCTCATCAGACCTGACTGGGAGAATGGAGTGGTGGATGTGCCTGTGAGGGTGGAATGTGTCACTTCTGAATCTTCCCTGAAACAGCACAAGGCCAACTGTTCACTCAGCCAGCCCCATCTCTGTTCTTTTGTTTGTTTCATGCATCTCCATCTCCCCTCCCCCTTATTGGGGCATTGAGAGTAAATGGGGACCAACCACCCGTCATGCAGCAATAAAGAATAAAACACTGCTTAAAGGCCATGGGTGGAAGGAAGGAATCTGAACATTCCTTCTCGCACTTGCTTTGCCTCCCAGTTCTAAGAGGTCTGCCTACAGTCTCAAAGAAGTTGTGACCAGTCCTGCTCACCATGCCAAAGACTTAACTGCCAAAAACAAGATGCAAAGACAAAGTGCTAGACCGTAGAGAGTGCGACAATATGTCCACACGTGCTTGCTTTCAAAAATGAAGAAATAAATGCAGAGATAAATAAGGGCAGCAGACAGGTGAAGGAAAACAATACCCTTGTGCAGCTGCTCCAGCACTGAGCAGACACTACCCACTGCCTATGCCAGCCCTGGACAGGGTCATGTGTGGTTCCTAAAACAAGCCTGGAAGGCGGGTTCTTAAAACACATCCTGGAACAGTCTTTAGCACACAATATCAGCACAGCGCATCTCTCTGAGCTGATACTGAATAAGTGAGTGAATCCATATTTCTGCCTGCTTGGGTGTGTCTATCCCCCTCCTCTCCTCTGAAATTAAGTCCCTTGAGGGCAGGAAGTTCATTTTGCCATCTTCTGTGTCCCAGGCACCTAATGAGACTGGCACGATATATTCAGTAAATACGCCTCTTCTAGAAGACGAGGAAACCGCCTAGGTACCACCCAGTATTCAATGCAAAATCACCCACAAACTGCGCCGATGGGAGGTTTGATCTCTTTGTATACCTCCACATCACAGAGATCTGCCTGTCCTTATGCCGTCATTCCTTAATCATCTCAGACCAGCTCAGATTCCAGCATACTTCTCTGTCTGTAAACCACCAATTGCTTTTGTTGAAAGGGCTGAGCACAATAGCAGGAATTGGTGAGTAATAGCACATACCTATTATTGTGGCAATTATCATCTTTCCTAAAGAAATCATTTGGTGGAGAGAGGGATGGAAAGTTTTATTCCTCCTGCTTGAACTGAAAAAGCGCCCAAGGAGCTCAGAAGCAGCATCCCTCAAGCTGCAGGGCGTCGAGCCAGGGAGAAGATCCGGTCTAGTGTCCTCGGGATTTATTTACATGATTAAAATGTAAAGGCAAGCTCACCAGTATGTTACTCCTCCTCATCTTCATATCCGAGGTCATTGGAGACCCCATCACGTGTGGGCACTTGCAATCACTTAGCATGAGACCCTAGTGCAATGTGTAGCTTAGGGAACCTGGCTGTTTTGCGGAAAGGCAGAAGGAGCAACAGGCTATAGACATTGCAGGGTGAGGACTGGCAGTTATGGGCACTGGGAGAGTCACATGACTCAGGATTTCTCAAGGCGTGATCATTGGTAATCGCAGTAGGTTATCATGACCAATTTCAGCTTATTTTCTCTTTCTAGTTCTAGATGTTTTTGATTCTTTCTGTAACAATCTTTTCTATTTTTCCCCATTATTTGGGCAATATTACAGATTGCTAACATTGGCAATATTTTAGGAAATGAAGCACTCTCCTATGCTTAATTATGTGGAGTATAAATTGGCCTTGACTTTTTGGAGGACCGTTTGAAGTACAAATTTTATACTTGAATGTTCATATTATCCAACTCAAAAATTCCATTTCTAAATATTTTGTACTAGAGAAATACCTATGTATGTGAACAGATAGGCTTAGATAAGGATGTTTGTGCCATTAATATTATTAATAATAGTAAAAACTAAAACCAATCACAAAACTTAATAATAATCCAGGAAGGGACTTGGTTAAATCGCTCATTAATACAATGAAATATGTGACAGTTCACAAATAAGAAGGAATTATTATTTCTGTATGTCATCTATTTCAACACATACACATCTGCTTTGAAAAATATCCAAAGCATATTATTTAATAGGAAAATAACCTAGTTGCAATATTTTATACATTACTATTTATATTTAAAATACATTCTAAGATATATCTCTATAGATACATATAATGTACTTATTATATATTATATAAAATGCATTAGATATATCACACATGATAAATGTAGAATATGTATAACATAATGTTACATTTATAATAATACTATTGTTAATTATAATTAATTTCACATGTATTTACATCATGTTATATGATACAATATTTGTATATTGCCCAGTATATATTATAGTGTAACATGTTGTATATGACATATATTATATGCTGTAATTAGGTATTGGTTGCAGCAGCCAAGCTGAAACTACAGAACCAACAACCACATGGCTTTTGGTCACGTGACATAGACCAATGAACAAGCAGCTTATTTCTTTCTTCTAGGTGGTGGTCGGTGTTCCACAGGCATTCACAGCTAGGGCTCCTTCCATGTCATTACTTGGCAGTTCTTTAAGCCTCACAGTCAGAATCTTCGTGGTCGGGACTGGGTCACAGCTGCATCCAAGTTCTAATCAGCCTTAAGGAATAGGAGAAGCTATAGGAAACACCCACTCATTATCTTAAGGACCCCAGCTTGGAGACAGCTCAGCTCACATCAATTCTGTTCACAATCTGTGGGTACATGCTTGCCCACCCTTACAGCCAGGGGTTGGAAATGCAGCCCCTGGTTAGATGACCACATGCTCAACCACAGCTTATCATAGTGGAGGTAAAAGGGAACAAATGTGGATGGAAAGCTAGCAGTTTTTCCTCCACCATATTGAAAAAATAAAGGCAAATAGAAAACAGAGAGGAAAATGAAATTTTGCTCTGAAGAGACTGGGACAGCACATCAAAGGAAATCTGTGCTTTTTTAGTGTTTTTTCAAGTTGTTTAATTGAAGTAGGAGCAATTATAACTGACGGTGGTAATGAGGCCAGTTGCATGGTTTCCTGTCTAACCTAGGGTCAGGGATAGCTCCTGCCCTTGACCTCCCAAATGACCTCTCACGCCTCTTACAGCGTTGACTTTCATCTTACTTTCACCTCCAATACCTTTACTCCACCATCTTGCCATGCTGACCACCACGTACATGCTTCTATAAAGCGGACGCTCAACATCAGCCTGATTGTAGCTTTATTAAAAATAGGTTGTCACTGCCCTTTGACCTGGCGTTGGGATCTTCTCATTCGCTCCGTAAGTCACAGATACACCGAGCACTGGTACCAACACAGTAGGAAGTTGGGGCGATGGCACAGAATTCTCACTGACACCGGCCTCCCCGTCAGGCAGGTCTCACTGATCAGCTGAAGGAGACATCAGTGTCTGAGTAGATGAGTAACAATGGCAGTTGACATGCCCAAGTTAGTGCCAGGCCATTGAAGTAAGAAACACTTTGGGAAGGGAGATGACCAGCGAGCTTAGGAGGCGTAAGTGAAGGCCCCTTAATGAAATGAGACTGGAATTGGGCCCCAGGCTTCTATGATATTTGTCTAGACAAGAAGACGTCAGCACGAATTGGGGAAACGGCGTGAAGCTTTACTGGTGACCTGCTACTTTCTGTGCACTAGGCCAGGCATTTTTGCCTCCATTTATCCTTTCAAAAGGTAGATACCCTAGTTGTACAGAGAAAGAAACGGAGGCAGAGAGATCTTTTATTAAGGAGTCAGCATCCCACAGCTACCAACTGGAAGAGGTGGAACTTGTATCCAGATAGCTCTCTCTTCTAGATAGCTCTAGGGCTCTCTGACGCCCTCACGGTGTTTCAGAGCGTTTCAGGCGGGAGGGAAGGCGGGGCAGTGGAACAGAATAGCGCTGGGCCGGGTGTGTAGATGTGCAGAGAGGGGAGCAGGGTGTCATTATATGCGCTTGGGGTTGAGGTCACCTGGCGTCTGGGTGCTGTGGCATAGAGGATTGAGTTACTTGGAGGAAGTGTTGCCTCCCGCTGCACTGGCCATTGAGTTCTCCCCAAGCCCTGGGGGAACGAAGCCCCAGAGTCAGTCAGGCCCCACTGGCCCCGTTTTACAATTTAACCAGTTTAGGAAAAGGACATTACTTAGCGCAGGAGCCACCAGTAACAAATGGTGACCAGGTTTTGCTGGTTTGCTCCTGATTACTTGCGCTCACTAAAAACGGGAGCGGGTGGTGTGTTCCTGCCCAAACTCCAGGAGCTGCAGAGTGGCGAGGCCTGCTCCTCTCAGATTTCTCTTGGTGGGCTCCCTTCTCAGCCCGTCGGGGTGCCCGTGTTGTATTTGTGCCCTGTAAGATGCCTCCAGCGCCTACAGAGACTCTTTAGCACATCCGCAGCTTTGGAGATGGCTCAGCTGGTTCTCCCTGGCACTGCAGCCGCCTTTGTTGCTTTTGCCCCCTCACAGCCTGGCACAGCTCTTCCCAGGTTATTTCTCCTTGTTTCATTCTCTGACCCCAGCCATAGACAATTCCAGACACTATTAAAGATCTTTCTTCTAGAAGTAATTTATTCTGCTCAAAGAAGAGGTAAAGAATTCCAATCAACTAGAAAGATACAGCGGGGATATCCTCTAGTGTGGAGGAGCTGAATGCTAAATGGGGTCGCTCACTCTTTCCTTCTCCCCTAATTTGATTTGGGGATGTGCTTGGGTGGGAAAAGACTTGAAGTTTCTAAGGCAGGAAAATGATAGGATCAGATAGAGTGGATTTCACTCTCTGCAATCTGCTTAGACTGATTTCAAATAGAAAAGACTGACTTGTGTTTGTGGAGGGTTCCGAGAGGCTCGCCACTGTCCCAAGCCCCAGTAAAGGTGTCCTTTCTCTTAATCCACGCAACCAGCCCTGTGAGTTGCACCCATTTTGCAGTCATGGTGATTGACGGTTAGAGAGTTTCCCTTTTCCTGTGACTGGTACGTGGCAGAGCCGAGTCTGATCCGAGGACTTCAGCCCGGAGTGGCAGAAGCGAATGTGCTTCTTGAGTGAAGGCAGAGGCGCCTGCCAGAGGCTGCTGTGGAGTCCTTGCCAAAGCCCGGACCCTGTGGGCTCCAGGAACAGATCGAAAGGGAAGGAAAGGTGTTCACAGGCATGGAGCAAGGAAAGGTGTTCACAGGCATGTTCAAAGGTGTTCACAGGAAAGGAGTCAGAGTGAGAAGGAACTGAAGAGAGGACGCGTAGTGAGCCCCACGTGCCAGGCACGTGTCCGTGGCCACGTCGTTCACACCCACGGTAACGCCACAGAAAAGGGCCTATTTCGCCCATTTTGCAGTTGAGGACATGGGATCAGAGATCTGAAGTAACTCCTATGGCAGAGCAGGGATTCAAACCAGCTGGTGGAGCTCCCGGCCTGCTCGCGCGGGCGCCTCATTGCTCTGCTTTGAATGTGGCTTTAAGCTTCAGCCCCGGGCTTGAGAGGAATCGCGCACCAATCCCAGACCTGAGGAAATTGTCGGGGAGAAAGCAAAGCGCACAGGCACTGGGGGTGAAAAATTGTTGGGGTGGAGGAGCCAGAGTCGCTCCGGGGGAACCATCACGAGTGTCTGGAGGGTGGACCTCGCAGTGTGGTCCATCCGCACCAGGGAGCTCTTCTCGCCGTAAGGGAGAAGGAAGCGCTGCCACGTACAGCAGATGGAGGCAGCAGGAGGGAATGATGTGCTGTAGCGCAAGTCAGAACGACGGCGACAGGATGGGACATTCACATAGGGGCGTTTCAACAAAGCAAAAATACAAACACTAGTGAATGCTAATAAATGAAATAAGGTGAAGAGGGAGTGGGGAAGGGAGAAAGAGACAAGGGGATAGGAGAGATGGTGTTAGGGGAAAATAATACGGTTAGGATAAAGGACTAAGCATTTAGTTGGGAATGTTTGTGTTTTCTTTCTACAAATGAAAGGCATTAAAGATATAAATTATCAGATAGAAAGCACTGGTAGTGAATAAAGTTGAGAACATCTGTCTTGCCAAAAACAAAAACAAAACAAAGAATGTTGCTGAAAGAACCCAAAAAATATATAAAAACAGTTAATCAGCCAAACGCCAGCTCCCTAAGGAATGTTAGTAGACATAGAACACCAAGGTGGGAAGGGGAGTTTGCCCACGGGCAGGGGCCAGGAAGATGGAAAAGGGACAGTGAGCACAAAGGAGAAATAAGAGGCGGACAGGATGAAACAACACAAAGAACAGGGCAGATCCTAGATCCAGCTCGGCCAGCCAGTCAGCTGTCCACAGTCTGGACTGCCCAGGCTGCTGCCACGATATTTCAAATCCCATCACATCTATCAAGACTACGTTGTATTCCGTGAAATGTTATAACTGCGAAGGACAACAAAGTATTTACTGTCTCAGGCACCATGGTTTTGGGTGCCAAAATGCCCTATTTTCATAGTCGCTTGTTCTAACTGGCTATTGTTTCCCAATAAAGTATTTGCTGAACACTTGTCTTACATAAACAAATAGAAAAACAATAATAGTGTATATACACTCTCAAAACATTTTAGGAAAGTGTAGGCTTCTGCTTAATGAGATTTGGAAACGACATAGCAATTTTAATGTCTTGTCAGGCCTGTTAAATTGTGATTCTATCAGGATTTTACATTGAGCCAGGACCAGCGCGTCCCAGGGTATAAATGAGGCATAATTGGATAGGTACCAGTTCTTTCGGGTCACTGGGATATAATTTAATGCTGTAATTGAATAATTGGGACTGCTGTAGCCTGGAAAGTCCTATCCCAAAACTTCTATCACCCCATCCGGAAGTAACTAGGCAAATTGGGTCTATTGTGTCTTTGTATATGTGTTTTACAAACCTAAACCCACATCTAAGAAAGGTCTCTCACTTAGACGTATTTGTTTAGAAAGTTCTGTTCTATGTTATTCATGGAGGAAAGCTTTGTCCCATCTTTTTATAGATATAAATTTCATTTAAGTTCAAGTTCTTAAAGCATATTAAGATTTATTTATTTTTGTATAGAAGAACTGGTGTAGGCCAGAGTTGTGGGGGTGAGAGGATTCACCAGAGACAGAGTGGGGAGCAGAACAGGCAGATCTCCTGAAGTACACTGCTGAGGGGAGTAGCAGGTGAGACAGGAGAAGTCTGCTGCGCCATGTGGATGAATTCCTTGGCCAGGGATCAACTTAGGCTGTCGAGATGATAGTGCTGAGACGTAACACCGAGGCCACCAGGGATGCCCCACTTTGTCCCATATTTGATTCACCTGCATTTGTAAGGATTGACTGAAAGGGACTAAGTGGCCGGTACACTTGATCTTTAGTTAACTGTGTCAACTGTGAGCTAAAAAGTCAAAGTAAAAACATTTCGTACTTTTTGCCATAGGTCAAAAAAATAAAAACAGATTTATTTACTGCTTATATTTTAGCTAAATGATTTTTGCTGTCATCCTTTGGTATCTTAACCAAATCATCTAATATGCCCTGACCAGGAAGGTAAGGATCCGACAAGTGAAGGATTTTGTAGTTTATCAGGTTATGAGATCTCTGAAGACCTGCCTTTGGATCACAAATCTATCAGTGATAAGCTAAATGACCTTATGTAGGTTAATTTGCAAAATAGTAAAATAAAAGATGAGCATTAACTCATACAATCTTCATAAAAATCAAGTGATGTGATGAAAGTGAATGTGTTTTACAAACTATTAAGTGATTACAAATATAATGCATGACTACATGGAATTAAATCATTAAGCTCTCTATTGTTACTGGTTAATCCTCCAGGAGAGGAAAGTGGGAAGGGTTCCACACTGATTAATTAGAGATGTTCTATTTGACTTTCCCGCTTTACATCTTATTCCTATATTGGTTTTCTACATAAGACTTCATTGGGGATCTACTACTTAAAAAATTTAAAAATTACCCTTCTGTGTTGTATGGGCTTTCTGCCCTTATTCATCCTTTTTTAATTGCCAGCCCACCCTTAAACTAGTAATAGCTCATTATCACCTTTGCAGAAATTTTAGAAAGGTAGAATTCCAGTTAGCTTCCTTCCTTGACTTCTTGTCAGGACTACTGGTTAAATTCTTTAGTTCAGTTGAAAACTGATGGTTAAAGAAGTGTGTTTTTAGATGAATTACTATTATCCTTAAATTTTCTTTCTACTATCCCTTTGCCTAATTAATAAATTACTGTAATAGGCGAATTCCTTCTTTGCTAATTACAATCCATTACTTGAAACAAGAATGAAATCTTAGACCCACACATGTACCAGGCAAAAAGAACAAATCAGAAAACAGATCGGTCCTCAATGCTCAGCTAATAGTAGGTCCGTTTAATTTTAGGTTAACTGCTTAAAAACCTAAATCATTACTTTGAAGTCCCTAATCATCTATTTGTTGGCATTCTGTATTTTTTGATCAGGTTTTTCATGAAAAGCTCAAGACATTTGTCAGAAAGTCACCCAAACAATAAATAACATTTCTGAGAGTGACTGAACAAAAGGGCAGGGGAAGAATGGATGGAAAGAAAAAGAACACCTGCATTCTCTATCTGTCTCTCTCTCTCTCTCTCTCTCTCTCTCTCTCTCTCTCTCTCTCTCTCTCTCTCTCTCTCTATCACGTTCGCACACACACTCACACACACACACCTACCTAGGGGAATAAGAACTCCAGTGGGGTCTACTCTGCCCCAAGTCTGGAAGCATGTCGACATTGTGAGTGTCCTAGCTGAGCATCTTCTGCTGGTCTGCACATGCATTCCCTTCTCTCTTATACGGGAGAAAGTAAAAAATAGAGAAAACTTCCTGTAACACTGTAAGATCAGTTTATCTTCTTGACTCCCTACATCTCACACTAGAAGCTCCTAATTAACTAGGATATTTCAGATGAAAGATTGTCCAACCTTTATTCTCAACACGTCCCAACCCTGGTTCTCTGCTTCACAATCTGATGTTTGTTCCCAGCACTCCACCAAAACTGCCCTTGATGACATCACCAATAGTTCCTTAGTTACCATATTCCACAGTCATGTGTGTAGCTCTCACTGTATTTGACCTCTCAGCAGTATTTGACACTGCTGGGCACTCTTACCTTCTCCCTATCTCCAAGTCTTATACTTTCCTTTATTTTCTTTCCTTCAAGACTCATCTTCAAGCCTTCAGGTACCATCTGAAACCAAATAGATGATGGTGTCTTCCTGTCACCACTGTAACTTAAATGACACATCTTATACTGCAATGATTTGTCAGTCTCTTGAGAGACTGATCCCAGGTCACCAGTATGAATGCCTGGGACATAAATGGGAAGCTCACCTCTTGGTGAGTTTGCTCCTTCTGAGCCAGGAACAAAGTAGCAAATAATTCTGGAAAAGCCTGAATGGATTCCCAGCACTAGAAAGGTGGGGGGGGGGGTGTGAAAAATAGGTGTCCTCTTATGAGCTCATTTTCCATGTGGAAAAAACATACGTGGCAAGTAGAGCCCTTGCATATTGCTCTCCTGGGGCTCAGTAGAGCCCAATGTTAGTTGCCAAGCAACATGAACAAGGTTCAAGGACCCTAAGTTCAAGTTTAGTTAGGAAGTAAATTTGGATGGGTTTGCAACAGGAATTCTGGAATTCCTAGGGAGGCTCAATCTTGGTTAGATCACTCAATTCATGAGGACCGCAGCATGCCTGGCCCTTTAGACCCCTGATCCTTACTGTTAACCTATCATCTTATTTATTATTCTTCTTTGCATGTCCTTGTTACCTCCCTAGTTAAGCTGAAAACTCTTCTGAGGATAGGAAGGAAGTCTAAATCTTATGAGCCCACCTCCCAACATCCAGCCTGTAGCATACCTTCAATAAAACCATATTGAATGATGGATTGATGATTTGACCTTCCATCCTAGTCGTCAAAGATCCTTCTTTTACTTTTCTTAGTGGACACAAGTTTAATGGCACGTGTAGAGGCAAGCCTTGCCTTTCAACTTTCAACTTCCATTGATTTTTTCCATCGTGTGTGCCAAAGCCTTAAATTGAGTCCAGCTGCTTAAAAGAGATGTATATTTTTCTTCTACACATTTTAAGGGGGAAAAAAAACTTGAATGTATTTTCCCTAGACTAAACCAAAACCAGATAGTTTTTCCAGAAATGTAGGAACACAACAAAGTGGTTACTTTAGAAGCTGACATGCCATTATATTGGATTTCAGAGAAGTCAAGTAATCCCATATTTCACGTGTCTCCAGGTGGAAAAAAATATTTAGTCAGCAACAGGAAAGGAGAAAAGAAACCCAAAAGCTCTCTTGTGAAGATTTGTGATACAAAAAATGAACAGTTCCATGTAGAGGCAATAGGGCAAATTATATTAGTCTGTGAATATGAATTGCTTTTTAGACAAAAGAATATTCATGACATTTTTGCTGTTTAAAGATAAAATAGCTCTTTCTTGATGATAGAATCAAAATCTTGGATCTGTAAAAGACGTTAGAGAATTAAATTATTCCCTACCCAATGCCAAGAGAGTGAGTTCTGCAGGGCAGGGGTTATATTTTCTGCTTTCCTTTCAGAACGGCCTCAGTGCTGAGTCAAGAGCAGTGCGCCCAGTTCCCTTCAATAACAGCCAGTGATGGGAGGCTGCGGATTCATAGCAGTAGTGGGGAGCGAGAAAATCTCCCCTCCACTTTCTGGAGTTGTGTTTCTGTTTGATAAGGGCCCATTTTGAGCCACAGAGCTAGTATAATAACAGGGATGGCATCCTTGGGATTTTCCCGTGTCACTCATTAACATGTCATGCATAGAGCCACACTGGTGCTTTTGTTGCCTGACGAGCTCGGCAGGCTGCCACCTCGCCTGCCACCCCGGTTCATAAAGAACATGCGCGCTGACTGCTCGTTCAGACACTGTGGTGAGGACCTTCCCTTTCTATCACCACAGGACAGTCACTTACAACGATTCCAGATCAATACTCCTCCCAGAGTTGTCTAGGAAGTCCTACCAGCTGTCACTTAAGGGTAATTAACACATCTTCCTCTCAATTATGCATGCTGGTGAAAGAATTTCAAACATTTGGCTGGATAACAAATCCATCCCTCTGTTAGAGAAAGGTCATTCCTCTGGCCATCTGGATATTTACTTTTCTTTAGAAATGAACTTCATGGAATTTTCTATTGGGAGGGGAAGATGATGAGGACAAAGGGAATGTCCTAGTAAAAATGATCTCCATTCAGCAATGGCCGAGCCCAGCCTGCGATGCTCTTCCATTCTACGTCCACCCCTTGTTGTATTTGTTCCACCCTCTGTTAACATGTGTCATGGTTAGTTTGTGCACCATTGTGACGGGCGTCTTAGATGACCCTCATGGGTTACCTGTGATATCCAGAGCCGAGTCTGTCTGTTCCCTTCTGTGTATTTGCGAAAGGTACCAGCAGCCACTTTGGGGAAGTCAGAAAAGAAAAGACACTGGGAGGTAAGAAAAGATGGGGGTTGCCCCCCATTAAGGATGCTGCTGGCAGTGATTGCTATACGCCATCACAGTCCTTACCTGCCGGCAAAGCATGCAAGACAAAGCCCTTGGACCTAGGAGGGCAGGGTGCAGGAGAGGCGTCTGAGAAGGCATTCGAGGCCAAAAGAGCCACATGAGCAAGGCGGGCAAGCCGGGCAGTGTGGGCTGCTGGGAATTCCGGCGTCATGCAGCTGGATTGCAGCGTCGGGGAGGCTGGGGCAGGAGGGGAGAAGAAATAATAAGGGTATGCAGCAGGGCTGTGGGAGAACTTGGACACCAACGTGAGGAATTTGGACTTAATTTGATAAATTGGAACAATGAAGGATTTTGAGCACGGGGAGGAAAAATTCAGAAAATGATCTCTGTGACCGTTAAAGGTTGAATTACATCCCATCCCCCCTCCCAACGTCCATAGGTTGAGGTCTCAGACTGAGTATTTGGTGATAGAACCTATACAGAGGGGAGCAAGTTAACACAAGGTCATGAAGGTGGATTTTCATCCAACAGGATGGCTGGTCCTATTAAAACGGGTAATTTAGACACAGACTCACAGAGAGAAGACACTGAGAAGGACAAAGGGACAGCCGTCTGTAAGTCTGGACTCTCAGTCCTCCCCTGAGGCTTCGGGGGGTTGTGGTCCTGCCCACACCTCAAGCTTGGACTTACAGCCTCCACAATTGCGAGACAGTACATTTCCGGTGCCTGCGGGACTTCCTGCTGGCAGGAAGCAAACCGGCACCGAGACCAGGCATGAGAGGGGCTCTTGTGCGCGGAATCTGCGCTCCAGGGTGGTCATTGGGGCCGCCAGAGGAGGAAATCAAAAGAGGCAAGAGATGGAGACTGTCAAGGGGAGACACCGAGTCCTGGCAGATAGGTCAAGGGTAACTGCTCCTCCTGCTTTGTTCAGGGTTCAGACTGAGCCTGAAAATGCCCAGATTTAAGTAGTCCTGGCTCCAGTGTCAACTCGTTCTGTGATCCCAGACCAATCACATTCTTTCTAGTCTAGTGTCTCTATTGCAAAAGGAGGGGACTACACCTCATAGATTCCAGATCCAAGGACATTCTGACATTTGGTGATGCTGTTTACGTGAAGCAGTTTTATGTTAGATTCCATCAGTATACATTTCTGTATGTTTGCATCTGCGTGTGAAAGAGCTCTCTAAACCCCCTATTTCTAAAAGGAACGTGAAGACACTTTCGAAATTTGGCATCATTGTTTTAAAAAAGAACAGCAAAGCAGAACATTGATCAGCAGGTAAACGAGAACCATCTTACGGGTCACCTGAGATGAACTCATTATTGGATTTGAACTTTAGCTCTGAGTTTCCTGGCAGTTAAGGCAAAAAGAAAAACATGTGCTCATTGTCCGATAAATATCAGTGTAATATGATTAGTTCTTGAGAAAAACATCTAGATATGCTGAGTGCCCAGATAAGATTACATTCAAGAATACGCCGATTCAAGATACATTAAGAGTCATGCAAAAATCCATACTCAGTCATCCAATAATTCCACTTGAAATGAGGAAATAAAAGCATTAAAGGCAGGGGTGGGGGTGGAAGGAGAGGATGTGTGTGAAAAGGCTTGTCGTAAAATTATTCATGAAAGCGCAGAACAGTAAAGGGCCAAGATGGAAGTTCCCCTCGAGCAACCATTCAGCAGCGAACGGCACAGACGTTGTAAACAAGACTCAGCAGCTGCAGAGAGGAGCACGGTGATGGTTGGCTCCGTGAGAATCATCAGGAGATAAAATTATTGATTCCCCAAGATGTGAACTCTATAAAAATATGGAAGATGTCAAAAGGGGCCCTCAAACTTCACAATGATTGATAGGGGCAGTAATCTTAAGAGTGACCCCTCCCCATAATTCCCAAATTTTTAATAATATACACAATTAAATTGAAGAGCTTGAGCCAATGCACATACTTAAATCGTTCTTTCTAGTTCTGCTTTATGGAATTATATTTTTTAGTGGAAAGGAAAACATTTCAGAGGTGCAGAACCAGTAAACTGAAATTGTCTTATTTGGAAAAAGCTGTTTGTTTCTTGAAATAGCGTTTGTTTTTTAGAAATGACTCTTTTAATGTGTGCAGTTGGTGGTGGTCATGCCGAGCCCTCCGTGTTTACTTCTGCAGTTACTGCAGCTGCTGAATTAAGTGTGTGCTGAAATACTGTTGAGGGGCTGATGATGGGCTGGGACCCAGCAGCCCTCTGCCCTCAGCACCTTCCTTGGCCTCCACAGCTGCTCAAAACTTGCTCAGTGAAGTCCAGGCCCTAATGTTCTTCCTTTTGCATAACCTGCCCTTTTGTCGACGGTAGTTCATTCTTCTCTGTACATCCTCCATCTTGTTATTTCTTTGACGTCAGGAAAAGAGCTTCTACCCCTGATGTTGACTTGAACGAAACCAACAAATTATAACCAAGAACTTGCTCTTAGTGGTGAGTAGAAACATAGGAATGTTTTTCATTTTCGAGTCCCTGTGTCATGTGAGAACATTCTAGAAATGAGTCAGCCTAGGTAATAATTTAAAAAAATTTGCTTCGGAGGAGAAAAGTGTAAAAGTAGGTGTCACAAACTGGCTCGGCTTTGGGCAAGCGCTCCTAACCATGTGAAAACCAGCCCATGTGATAAACCACTTGGTCAGAATGAAGGGGGAAATCCATGTCATTTCAGTGCAGAAAAACGTTTGATACAGTCCAGTGTCTTCTCATGATAAATAAAAGTTTCCCTCTACCTGCAGTATTTCTCCCACGTCACCTCTCTCTTCTGGGTTCTTTGTTTAATTTCACATCTTTTTCATGATGTCTGTCATTTTCCTTTCTGTTGTTTTCTTTTACCTAAGCAAAGTGATTAACAAAGTATTTCACTCCGAAGTTTTGATGACTCCAGGGTTGTTTTTTCATTGTAAAAGGCCTGGACCTGAAGGCCCCCCTCTAGTCCTCTCACCGCACATTTCTAGACCTGGCTCCACCTTTGAGTTAGGGCAGGAGAAAACCAAGTTCTAATCAACCCTTGTCCTCAGGGCTTAGAGATGCTCATCACATGGAAAAAAGGAAAAAAGATCCATTGAAAAGAGGGCGAGTTGAGGATGAATCTGCTCAGTGAGCTGCTAACTGGGATTGGTAAGAGTTTGCCCAGGACTCCGCCCTGTCAAAGACACTTTTCCTCCTCCTCCTGGTCCTAGAGACACATCCGCAGCTTGTTGCTTTGATGGATGGCTGATCCAGATGGCGTTGCTCCGAGAGATGGTGGCGAGGTGGCCTGATCACTTCCGGCTGTTTGGACTTGAGGGCTGAGGCAGAAGCTGCAGGGAGAGCCACCCACACCCTTCCCAGGAGCAGAGCCGGACAGAGCTGGGGGCCAACTTGCTGAGGAAGCAGTAGCTCCGCATCTGGCCCTCCTGTATTTTTAAGCCCTTCGTGCTCGCCCAGCCTCTGACCTGCCCCCTGGTCACAAGGGCAGGGCTAAATGGAGATTGGTATGAGATCAGCAATATTCCGTGATTGGGAGTCTGACATAATGCACTTTCTCATAATTTATTAAAGTTGCTAATACATTTAAAAAATATGTGAAGAACATGGAAAGCTCCGGGTAATCATCCAGTGCATTAACCCTCCATTGATTTAGCTTCTCAGTCAGGGTGAAAGCCACACCCTCACAACCCATCAGCTGCCCTGCCCTCAGGTCACCCCGCTCTCCTCACTTCTCTCGTGTTACTTATATTCTTAAGGGTAAGAACATACTCTGCTCCAGCCACCCTGTCCCACTTGCTATTCTAGAATATTCTGGGCACACGCCTCTTGCCTCAGGACCATTGCACGTCCTAACTCCTCTCATGGGTGTTTAATCAGATTTGTTCTCCTGTCCTTCAGGGCTCAGCAGACATCTTGTCATTGAGACCTTCTTCAGTCACACTAACAAAAACTACAGAGCTCTTGCCCCTCTTCTTCCTGGCCTCCCTGAGACTGTTTATCTCACGCGCACTCATTCCATGATGCAATCTCTTTTTCTTATGGATCTCATTTTGTGTCAATCCTCTCTGCATTAAAATGTAAGCCCCACGAGGACAGGGACTTCTACCTGTGTTTTCACTGCTCTATCTCCAGTGCAGGAACGGAGCAGATGCCCTTTAAATGTGCACCGAGTGAATGATTATTGAAAATGGCAGCGACTTCTTTCCAAGGTCATGATTGTTGGAAGCTTTGTGCCGTGGTTTTCCTCCACTGAGACCATCAGCAGCATGGACATTGAGGTCAACCACACTAGGTCAGAGAGGAGGGCTTTTGAGTGGAGAAGAGGCTATGTGACAGGGGAGGCGTTTTGTTCTTGACTTTCAAGCAAGCTTGGTTAGAGTCCTCGCCCTGCCTTCTACTTGCTTTGTGACCATTGACAAACTGTTCAACTCAGTTGTGTTATTTCTTCCAAGTCACTCCCTTCATATGTAAAACAAATAAATTCTGCAGCTCTTGTGGGAATAAGGGTCAATGTATGCAAAATATTTACTTTATAGTAATCCCTCAACAAAAATAAAAATTATTTTCCTATTTGTAAATCATTAGTATTAATTTGTAGTTGTTTGCATAATTGGTAAGGTAGGACTGCATAGATTCGTTGCCATTTTCCTATTAGGAAACATACTGAGTCTATTTTCAAACTCCTTACAAGAATACTTTTCAGGAACAAAGCCTAAAAAAATATGTCTATTATTTACCTCTTTAACAGAGTCTGGCAGGTATTTGCACTATTTCAGAATCCTTAAATGAGCGGAAATAGCCTCTAACGCAGTGAATATCATCTTCAAGTTATATTTGTTTGTCCCCTAGGTCTCACTCTGCAAGGTATGCAAGGGTCTCGCCTTGCAGAGCCCGTCTCCCAAAAGTTCATTTGTTAAGCAAACCTCACTGGTGCGCCTGCCCCCCCAGGCCTCCTGCGCTGCCTTACTAGCTGTTAGGAGGCAAATGTACAACTTGTGCTCAGGAGCAATAGCCAAAGCCCAAGATTGGGTCCCAGCTCTCTGATGATGAGAGCAGGCACCTGGCATCAGGTGGCATCTGCTGAGAGCTGTGGATTGCTAGACAGGGTTGAGGAGAAGCTGGAGAAAACCAGCAGAGCACCCATCACCCGCTGTTACAGTCCACTGGGCCCACTATCTGTTCTTAACACAGCAGCCAGAGCAACCAAAAATGCCAGTCAGATCATGTCCCTGCTCTGCTGAAAATCCCCATTTCCTTTAAAGTCAGCAAAGTCCTTACAGTGGCCTAAAAGGCCTTACCTGAGCAAACCTGTTATAGCTCTGATCCCCATCTTAATGCTGTCCTGGTTCGAGATGCTCAGGTGCCTCAGCCTCCTGGTAGACCCCCGGGTGCCTTGGCCTCCTGGTAGACCTCCGGCTGCTCTAGCCTCCTGGTCCACCTCTGACTGTACTGGCCTCTGGTACACCGCTGGGGGCCCTGGCCCCTTGGTACACCTCTGGGTGCCCTGGACTCCTAATACACCTGTGTACCAGGCTCCAAGCCAACACCCCAGGTGCACTGACCTCAGACAGTCAAGCATGCCTCCTTTCCTTGAGGCATATTTATGGTTGTTCTCTCCACCCGAATGTGCTGCTTCTGCATCTAGCCCAGGCCCAACTCCCCTCCTCTCCTCCTTCAAGTCTTTGCTCCTTCTCTGTAAGGCTGAGTCTACCCAAAAAAAAAAAAAGGGCAACCTCCTATAGCACTTGCCATCCTACTTATCTCACTCTCTCCCCACAGCACTCTGCAGGTTCTACTTTAGAATTTATTCATTCAGCCTGCAGCCTCCCTACCCTAATGAGGACAGGGTGTTTGTGGCACATAGTATGTATTAAGCAAGTATTTGTTGAATGATTGAAGGCAGATGGATGAGGGCTCTAGTGTTAGCATCAGGCCACATCTAATGGCTTGCACTGACCTGTTGGAGGCAGCGGCAATGAGAACATGGGCCTTCGTGACCGAGGCAGCTCTAGTCTCGGGTCCAATGCTGTATGATCCTACAAGAGTCACTGTGTTCCAGATGTCTCTCATGGGGTTGTCTAAGAAGGTAGAGAGCTCCCCACTTCTCCCCTTCTCTTCCTGGGGAAACTGCCCTCATCTTGCGCTTAGACCTTTTTAATACACAAAGCAAAGATACAAGCCTGAAAATGTAAATGCATAATTCTGAAACTAGAGCTTATACATGACAATCCATCTGCCTTCCTGAAACTCACTTGCAGACCTGCAAATAACAAAGCCCCTCCTGGGCTGTTAATTATGCCTCCTTTGCCCTAATATATGGAATTGTGCTATGAGTGGGCTACTTCGGTTGTTCCCTTCAATAATTAGTTTGAATATTAAAATTCAATTATATTTATAAAATGTGCTCCATCACTTTAATTGGGTTTGTAAGAAAGTATGACTTAGGAAGCATTACATGGATCCTTCCGGCTAATAGCAGACTTACAGATTACTTACTATGATGGCTTTTTCTTCTATCCATGTATATGTGCACTGCAGATCAACGTGTCTAGAATTTCTCAAAGAGGAAAAATCCACTGTTCATCTTTGTATCCTGACATAGCACCAGGTGTAGGGTAGAAATCAAAAATGTATAGTCTTAGAACATGTAGTTTTGGTTGAGTCATGCTGAGTAGGTTCAAATCTTGGACCTTTGCCTTACTAGCTGTGTGACCTTGGGCAATTATTTAACCTCTCTGAGCCTTGGTTTCCACATGTGCAAAGTGGACATAAAAATAAGGCCTACATCTGAGACTTATTATGCTCACTAACAGATTCATTCTTGTAAAGCACTTCAAAACATGCCTGGTGCATCACAAGCATTCAATAAATGTAATTTTTAAAATTATATGAACATGTGAAAGAAGCAACAGGGACTGGGAGCATTGGCTGGACTCATATTCTGGGGTCTTGGTTCTACCTCTGGCTTCGTGTAGGATGTCGGAGCAGATTGTCTGTCTCCTGGGGTTTCAATCTCCCATCTGTAACGTGGAGATATTCAGAATCCCTCTTTTTCTCATAGGTTTGCCTGAGACAGCACTTGCAAAACACCTATCCAGCCCCTAGCATGGATTTAATAAGTAGTCAACAGTTATAACAAAATTCGTGTTTATTTGCATTCAGTAAATGTCACCACATACCATTACTGGATATGTAGTTCTCTTTAAAAAAAAAAAAAAAACAGCCTTGGACACTAATGATGGGTCCATTCAGTTTATAAATAAGGCTCATCAGCTTAAGTATCCAAACATATCTACAGGTGGGAACACTGGGGCTATGCTAAGGGAAGAAACTTTCTTGAGAGAGGAAATAATGTCTTATGTCTCAATGACGTTGAATCTGGATTTGACTGGGGTGGGGGGGACCCTCGAGTCTGGAGGGAGGCTGTCTTGAAGTCTCCTACCCGCCCAGGTACAGGTGGGAGGAACATCTCGCATAGGCAGCCTGAACACAATTAGGGTGTCTACTGAGGGAGGGTGGAGTAAGGGCGGATCCTGAAGATGACCCTGGATGGGTCTGTTGGAGGGGAGCAGCTGTCTGAGGGGGAGAGCTGGGGGTCACTTGGCCCAGCTGGCAGGCAGGGTTTTCCAGATGGAGAGGCCAAGCAGAGCTTCAATCTGGGGAGGATCCTGGAAGGAGGCGCGTTCTCAGACTTGGAACTTGGAGGTGAAGCAAGACCTCTTGTATGTAACATCTGGGGTAGCCGGTAGGTGAACAAGGCCACCAGTAAGTCAGAACACTGGGACTTGGGCAGAGTAGTCACCTCCCAGCAGAATGGGGTACCCAGTCAAAATCAGCCAGGGGTTTGGGGCTTGTCCTGGGAGCTCAGGAAGGGGTGAATGGGTCAGGTGGGCAGGAGGTGTAGTAATGGAGAGCTAGCCTCTTCTCTGCCATTGTCCCTGGGTGTCAAAGTACTGGTGAAGGTGGCCTCATTTCACAAGTGAGGTCACAGAAACATAGCAACCTTTGTAAAAGCTGCTCCCAAATGCTGGCCCGATTTCTCCATTTTCTTTGATTTCCCTCCTGCTTGGTTGAATGATTCTCTCCTACCCTCTCCCCCACCTCCATGCAATTTTAATATCAAGGACAATTTTTGTCAAGTCTTTCTCTGTAATCAGGATATAAAAATTATCCCAACATTTCTCTTTGAAAATGGATCTTCAGAGACTCAGTAGGCCTTTATGCATTACTAATGAGTTCTTTAGTGAAACATTTTGTCTTTTACTAAAATAAATCTCTCCTATTAAATCTTCCATATGAAAAATCTGAGTGCACTGAAGCTGACTGGTTTCATTTGCAGAAAATCATCGAACTTGTTAAGGATTTGGGAGTTGTTGTGGTTTATTGTTGATCAGACAGGGGGATATTATTACCTGAGTTCACATGAGAAGATTCGGAAACAAATGCAAAGAACCAAATCTAAAGGGTAGAAGACCCCATCCTGTTTTATTGGTGCAGCCTCCGATCTCAGGAAAAGGTGCATGATCAGCTCATCGGATGGGTGATGGTGTTGGTTTCCTGGGGCCTCTGGAACAAGTATCACAAACTGCGTGGCTTTAGAGCAACAGAAATCTATTCTCGCGCAGTTTGAGGGGCTGAAGTCTGAAATCAAGGTGTTGGCAGGACTCTGAAGGGAGGAGGATTGTTCTGGTCCCTGAGAAGCTCCTTGCCGTGGAGATGGCAGACTTCCCCTGTGTCTCTTCACATGTCTCCCCCCTGACCAGAAGGGGCAGTGAGCAGGCATGTTTCTTGGTAAGGGGTGACCAGAATTAGCCCTGGTTGACTTCAACGACCTGGCCTTGGAAAGTTCCTTTAACTTTGACCCTCCTTTCCCTTACCTCTAAATCGAGGTACGTGTTACAAGAACGTTGTGAAGCAGTGATTAGATGCTGGGTGTGAAGAATGCTTTTTCAGGTGTGATACGAATGTTCCACGGGATTTCAAGTTTCTTAAAAACAGCTCGGCAGAGGGGCAACACTCACAGGCGGGCTGCCTGGGTTGGGCACCCAGCTCTGCCCCCGCACCCTGTGTGATCTCAGGGAGTTAGCTCCCCTCTCTGTGCCTCCCTCATCCCACAAAAAGAGAACGTTCACAGCACCCTGTTAAGATCTGATACTGAAGATTAGAAGATGATCTACGAAAAGCACTTAGGAGCTGCTGGTACATGCTCTGCGCACTGTTATGTAAGTCTCAGCTATTTTTATCAAGGGGAGGACCACGTCTTAGTACCCTGCCTGCAGTTCCATCCCAGTTTCTGGCATAGAGCAGATGCTCCAAAATTGTTTGTTGAATGAATAAAGGAATGGAGGCTGGTGGCTTCTGCCTCCCCCCAACCTGCACCCCACAAGCCGGGCATAAAGACCCACAGAGGTGGAGGGGACCCCTTCCTCCACCTTCCAGGGCTGGTTTTTCTGAACAGACTGAGTAGGTCCATTCTGCTGGTCAGCCCTGGCCACCAAGTGATGGTCTTTTCTTGTGTTACCAGAAATGGATGACCTCTTAAAGGGCATCCCACATGCCCATCTTTTTTCAGTGATTCCTCACCCAGTCCCCCTTCTTTTTCTGGTCTCTCTCTCTCTCCCCTTCTTCCTATCCTCTTGCTGGCCACCCCTTCCCAAAGCCCCTGTCCATACCTTACCCACCCCTTCTCCCACCTGTTCCTGGAAGGTCTGCCAGCCCCAAAACCAGCAACCATGACAGTCTGGCTTGTCACCAGTATATTTATACAGACGTGTGATAAGCGAAACATCTTAATGTGCGTACCTGCCAGGTGGGCACCGACAGGCAGAACTCAGCACAGCTGGGCAGGGAGGCCCCCTGGTGGCTGGATTTAAATCTGGGTCCTGGGATCAGAGAAGGAGCTGGAAGGATTTGGGGGAGGGGCCAAAGTGAGCCCAGAAAGGGGCAGAATACCTGACACTTGACAGACCTGGGACAGTGTTACTTCCTCGAAGGCGATTGTCCGGCTGTGTCTGAATTCCAGAAAGCCTTCTGTGAGGGCTCCCTTCTCGAGGAGGTGTCGCTCCAAGGGGTCTCGAATCTGACTAAAAAAGAACATACCATACCAGAAGGTACCTCCCAAGGTTTTGTGTCTTTGGGTCAATTTCCCTTATTTAAAAAAATGACCAACTTGTGGAATTGCCAACAACTGATGATAATGAAAATAGCCGGTGTTTACTGAACATTTACTCCATCCCAGGTGCTGTGCGAAGGCCTTCAGAAGCCTTCAGGAATGTAGCCCCCACAGAGGGGGGGTGAATTCCAAGTCACCAACTCTCGCTCCCACCAACTCCCCTGCACATAACCCCAACCTTCCTCTGAGTCACCCCTGGCCCCAGAGTTGGGCAGAGCTTCCTCAGAGCGTTCCCATTGGATCTCCTCCATCATGGCGCTGATCAAACTCTTTTTATTGTTGTTTAATATCACAAGGCTGAACATGTAGCAGGGACGCAATAAGATGTGTTGAAGGAGAGAAAGGAAGACAACCTTTCCATAAGCTGCACTGATGTCCTTCTATTACCAGAACCCAGCTGCCTTAGCAGTGGGAGCCGGCAGGGGCGGTGGTGTCTCCCACCCTGCTGCTCCACCACAAGTCACTTGTGGCAGTTGCTCCTCAGAGACTTCCTGCACAGTAGAGTGGACCAGTCAGGTGCTAGGGGCTGCTTGGTAAATGGTCCAGTCAACCACAGGATTGAAAAATGGTCCAATCAGACTTGTGGGTGGGGCACCCTGAAAGAGGCTATCAGCCAGGGACAGGGAGACCCCAAGAGGAGGAAAAGAAGCAGACCAGTCACAGAGAGGGAGAAGGAGACCCCTAAAGAGAAGAGAAGGAGAGATACAATGCCAGCCTCCAGACGACGATAACGCCAGCCTCCAGAAAAAGAAAGATGGTTCAGACTCCGAAGAGAGAAGAAAGAAGGGGAATACTCTATTCCTGGCCTCCAAGGAAGAAAGAAGAAAAGAAGCATCCAGCAGCCGCCCTCCGAGGAGGAAGAGAAGCTGAAGGACTCTGCAGAGACTGGGCCTCCGGCCTGAAAGGAGCATCAGAGAGCCTGGTGTCTCAAAGAGCTCTTAACACTGGGTGTCTCTGACGCCACTCTGAGGTGAGGCACCAGTAGTGATTATCACCACTGGCCGGTGCTGTCCAGCACTCCTGGTGACCGGTGGCGACCATCACTGATGCTTTCTGGGTGAGGTAGCTGCCACTTGTGGGTGCAGTAAGCTCCCTGTTTGTGAAATAAACCCTACGTTTGTTATTGTTGTTCCTGTAGCCTGAGGTCTCTTGCAATTGTGTGCACTGGTGAGAACCCACAGACAGTGTTATTTTTGGCCTTTTGGCCGTTTGGGGCTTTTTGGCGGCTCTTGCCTCAGAGCCTGGGCTGTTTTGACCTGTCCACCCGTTTCACTTCTGTGGCAGGATCTGTGTGCTCTGGTTTCTGAGAAGAATAGTAAATAAACTAGAAAGGCCTATCTTCCCCGACAGGAAAGAGCCTAATGCTGTGAGATTAATATTTGATGGCGCCTCGTTTCACCCATGGCCACGCTTACGTTGATGCGCGTGATCTTAGGAAATCTCAACACTATCAAATCAAACAGCCAGGAGGTGGGTCTTGCGTTCCCTGGATAGAGTATTATCCGCCGCAGTAACCAAGGTACTTCCGTAACTCAGAAGTTATCAATCTTCTACTTAAATAAAATAATTTCCAAATGAAGCATCTGATACCTGGAAGCAAATTTCCTTAAATTTCTCAAGACCTCAGAGGCTGCTGTTGGCCTCAATCATCTCTCTTCGCTGGCTTCTTTTCAGTTAACCTTTAGTGGACAAGATGGGCATCTTTACCAGACAAGACAGGGCTTGACCTCTTAATCAAACTGACAAACAGATCTTTCGAATCACGAGACACCAGTAGTATAAAAAACTAAAACTGCCTAAGCAATCAAAATCCATTTAAAAAAATTAAACTGCAAACAATTGGCCCTCTTTCCCTGTCCTCCCCATTTATTTGATGTTTTGCTTTTTTCAAATGGTCACAAAGTTATGTCTTAACACTCTGTGGTCCGCTCACGTATTAGTCCATGTTTTTGTCACCAGTATCAGGTAGCCACTCACATATTAATACGTGTTCATCTAGTCTCTGGTTTTTCACGCCACAGTGGATTTATTTGGAACTATTAGGAGCTATTTCTTTGATCGTACTCAGTCTAGAAGCTTTACACATTGTTTTGGTGAAAGTGTAAGGTGTTTTATGAGAGATTTTACAGTTTTTTTAATATCCAGTAGTTCAGGAGTTGTGTGTGTTTTACTGAATGCTTACACCATTCATGCGGTGGCACAGAAAATGGCCAGCCCCAAGGGCTGGTAAATTTAAAGGGCACCGGCACACAAAGTGTTAATGACACCTGTTGGTGGTGTCTGATGGCACAGGGCGTTGCACTGCAGTGATGTAGGAATGAATGAGTCGCAGGTGTGGTCACAAAGCACCAACTGTGAGCCCAACATTTTCCCAATGATGACTGGTTGCTATAAATGCCGATATGGACGTGGCAAGACTCAGAAGCACTGTCAGCTCTCTCTCTGGAAGGTAAAAGCACCAGCATGGGAGAGAGCACAGCCATCACCCCCACAGACCATGTGCCACAGTGGAATAATAGACCTTGCTGGTTACTATGGTTTTCTGGGAAGAAAATGCAAACACTCCCTAGAACGACTTGAGTTCCACGTCACTACAACTTGATTATCCTATTTTCCCTAAACTCAGAATTGCAGTTCACGGGGAGTGGTAAAGCTGGAGGTACAACTAACTGCCCATCAGCATTTGGCATGTTCCCTGGTTTACCCAATCTGCCACGTCTCCGGGCTCGTGGTGTCTTCCTACACGTTTCCTCCATGCTGTAGAAGCAACAGAAAAAGTAACACACCTCAGAAGAGAGGAGATTGCAGATGTTCTTGTTTGCTGTGTCCTTAAATGTACAACATTTTATACTGTTTACCCAAAGAATATATTGCGTATGTTGGCTATAAAAGATGAAATGGTTTATAAATTGAACTAAATTACTAATAAACGGAATTTATATTACATAAATTCATACACAATGTTAATGAGAACGGCAATTGTTCATTTCAGAGGAAGTTCTAGTTATCATTTGCTTGTAGCAATTCCCCGAATCCACAGTTCCTTCTAATTCTGATGTCCTTGTATGGTTGTATCTTATTTGCTGTGCAGTGTAATTGAGACTATGATACAAGACGCTCATGTGATTCAATTCATTTATTTAAATTCAAAAGAAGCCTAAAAGCCTAATCTGTCACTTGCCTTAGAGGAGAACTATTTCAGTCCCATAGTTAATGTTACCAATTAAGCCCAAGTATAAATACCTACTTTATTTCCCTGCACTTTCACTTACCCTTATCCTTCCAGAAATGCACTGGAGCAGGAAGAGAAGGTCAAGGTCAAGTGCTTAATCCAACCTCTGTCAGCCACCTGACTGAGACCCATAAAAATGATGAGCCTATATAAACCTGTTCACCTTGAGTTTCTCCTACCTTTAAAAGCCTCAAGAGATTTTGAAACTAGAGAGAAACTGAGGCTGTAGGCATCTGATTGGTCAGCCAGCTTTGTCACTGAGAAAATGTCAGCCCAACAACTTAGATGGCACAAGAACCAACACTGGTTGGGGTGACCAAGTTTCCCACTTTCAAGCTGTATAACTGGAGATACTCACTATATTCTTCTAGACCTGAGAGATCTTGATTTAATTTGCCACATCTGCTGATGTACCTCATGCCTCGTCTGTCACACATAGACATCTCAAAATTCCCAGACCACATGGGGACTGTCCCAGCATGCATCATGGGAGGAACCTTTTACTGTAACTTCATTTTGTGGCTTTCTCCTTTTGCTACACTAGGGACATTCAAAGGGGAAATAGACTGGGGATTGAAAACATAGAGAATTATGGTTTTTTTTCAGAGCAACTCCCATTCTTTTTCAACTCTGAGGACCCTCAGAAGGAGCTGAGATGGAGTATGGTTGTGCCTGCTTGACAGATGAGAAGACTGAGACACAGACTATTACCATGATTATTTTTTAATTTGATAGAATCATTTTAGGATGAAGCCACCACCTGAACTCCAAAATTTCCCTACATAAACACAAAGCTACTTGAAACTCTGAATTAGTCATACCGTGTTAATCAGTCCTGGCAAGTTTCAACAGGAAAAAAAAATCAAAGAAAAACAGAGCTGAGGCTCTTTGGAAGAGAAAAATGGCCAATGTTGGCACTGATTATGAGAACAAGAATAACAAAGGGTTAAAGAGCTTGGCATACGGGCCAGAGAGAAGCACAGCAATAGAGAAGCTAAGCTAATATTAGGAGGGTTGTTTTTAATACCCTGTCCTTTTATCAACCATGCAGAGAAGGCGTTAATAGTAATGAGGTTGATGGTGGTGGCGCTAACTCATAGAGGCCTTGCCGTGTGCCAGGGACTGTTCAAACACTCCGGGTGTGTTAGCGCCAAACCCTTACCCGGCCTGTGAGGCTGGAACCATTGTTACCCTTCTTTGACAGATGTGGCTCCTGGAAGGCCCAGGGGCCAGGGGCCTCCCCCACAAGAACATCAGAGCTGGACTCTGACCCAGGTAGTCAGGTTGCAGGGACTATTGAAAGTGCTTCTCTGGGAGAGGTTTCAAGATACAACAGGCTTCAGGACAAGAGAATCCGTTGGGACATCAGGCTGTCACTGACCAGGTGTCATGCAAGGGAATCTGAGAGAGAGGATCTTCCATGGATTTCCATGGCCAGCGTCCAAAGCCGGGGCCTGGACTCACGTGCAGAGCACTTACTCTCTGCCTCAATCTGTAAGCTCAGTACCCACCAGCCCACAGCCCGGTCTTCTCGCTTGAAAACACCATCACCTGCTGAAAACAGTGTGTGCACAAGACCCAACAGAGAGAGGCGGATTCTGTAGATCGGGTGTGCCCGACGCCACCCGCAACAGGAATCGTTCTTCCTCTAAAGGGCCTTTTAAGAGTCTGCTCAGCCATGATTGGTCCCCGTGAAGTCACAATTCAGATTGTTCCCAAGGAGCACATACAGCAGGCTAGACTGTTCCAGTTCCTAGCAAGTAAAATCCATTGCTTTTTCCATGGAATATTAGTGAGATGTAGTTGCGCGTTAGCTATTCCTGTGGGCAAAAATCTATTGTTAATTCCTTTAACAATCTCCTAATTAATCTGTTTTCTTTTTTGCTTCCATATTTTAATTGACTTTTTCAATTAGGAGCATCCTCAGAAAAGATTCTAAAAATTACTTGTTTTAAAATAAGCAATTAGAAAATCTCATTTTCCAATTATGCTGTTTCTTTCTCACACCGACCTGATTTTGAAAGCTTTTCTTAGCCAATGCCGCCTTTATTCTCTCTCACGCCATGTAGTGTAATGGTGGTGTCATTCCAGTAACTCCAATCTGTTATTCTGCCAAGTACATATTACAGTTATTTAGCATCTTTCATCATCCTGTTGAGAATCAACATGGATACTCAGCATTAGAATCTTCCATCTTTGCTTATTTTAATAAGCTTAATTCAGCTGGAAATTCTTTCTTCTCCTTGCTTCATCCTCCATAGTCCAAATATTTCTAGAGGAATTTTTGGAGGTAAGATAAACTACCCATATCCTATGTAAACTCTTTCAGAATTCTGTTACCTTTTTTAAATAAGTGCTTTCCAAATAATGCAAAGTATAATAAAATTAGAGATGGAAAATCTAATAAGCAGGCTAAGGTTTTATGAGCGGCAGAAAGTGTGAATCTCATCTTGTTATTCTCCTGCTTAAAAACTTTCAAAAGGAAGGAAGTTCATCCCCTGAACTTGGCTCCAATGTTCTTTGTGACCCAGCGACCATCTACGACTTCCTGTGTCATCTCATGTCCCCCTCCCATTCCAAACCACACCCCCTGCATACCCCAGCCTGGATAACCTTCATGGCGCCCCAGATGGTACATTCTCCTAGTCCAGTTTCTTTCTTTCTTTTATACTCATTTTGTATTCTCACCGTCAGCGTGCACACACACGCGCGCGCGCACACACACACACACACACACACACACACGGCCCTTCCCTGGTCCTGCAGGGATCTCTACAGCACACATCGCAGTTGGTAACTCTGTCTGCATCATGATCTGGGTACTCTCCATCTTCACCACTAGACTGCAGGCTTCCAGAAGGGAGACAGCATGCCTTCTGTTTGCTCAGCCATACCTCCAGTGCCTGGCCCCTAAATATTTGTTCTCAATAATATTTATGGGATGAACACGGGGGAGACCTCAGTCTGAAGGATCAGAACAGTGGTGAGTGTGACCTAGACCACTTGTCATTTCCGTACCTGGCCCATCCCACCTGGGGTGAGCAGAGCCCTGAAAGTCAGTGTGACTCAGGAGAGCCTGTCTCCACATCAGCCCCTGACGGAGGTTGTCTCTCTGGCTGGGACTCCGGTTTTGCAGCTCAGAGACTTCATGAAGACTCTGGAAGGTCTCTCTCCTGATCCATCCTGCACAAGCTGCACCAGCCCCCTATTCAAGGGGCCAGTCCCTACTTCTCTTGGGAAACATTGTTTAACCAAGAGCTAAAGGTAGGGAGGGTTAAAACAAAACCAAAAACATCCTAGCGGCCACAGGAAGATTTTTTTCCAGAACATTATTTTTATTACTTGGACTATAACCAGAAGACACTTCTTCTGACACTTGTCTTTTGTTTCACCATGATAACCAAGGGTCCTCTGCCTTTCTGCACCCTGCCCTCTCCCATTCGGCTGTGACAACTCTCTTTAATAGTCAACAGTTCGTGCGCGATGACGCATATCCTGACAAATCGTATGCCTTAGCGCAAACTTCCTTACAGATTGCTTACTGTGTCACATAGCTTGTTATATTTTGACAGTAGCTTTTCTGTAGGATCCTTTACTAAAAACCTGCTTCCTAGACTTTCCTGGGGCTTGAATTAATCTGGTTCAGACACCCTGGTACAATCGACATTGAGATATTAATGCAGGGTTGAGCTATGGTTCAGATCTGTCTCTTTTAACAGGGGTACTTGCAGAAAGAACCTGTATACAGAAGACAGTTGAGTAGAAGATACCTGAATACGCATAATTAATGTTTCAAAATGAAAGTTCTAGATTCTCTAAAAGAGCCAATCAATTTTGCTAATCCTACTAAATCAGTAATCATGCACTTACTAGAAATAAAACAGCATATACGAATAGTTTTCCTTTCTTTGATAATAACAACACTTACACAGAGTTTATTAGTATGTGCCAGACATTGCTATAAATCTTGTCCATAGATTAATTCATTTACTCCCACAATGGCCCTTAAAGGAAAACACACTAATTATTTCACTGTAGATAAAAAAAAAAAACACAACAAACTAATGTCCCAGAAACTCAAGCCATATCCTCTGACATCTTAACTTTGACCTCACCTTAACAAGTAAGCTCAGTCAGTCCTCTCGCTCCCTACCAATGTAGAGGCCCAAGCAAATGATCTCTTTCTAGGCCCAAATCTTCATTTATACTTGGTTTTATTTCATTCATTTTTAATTTTTTCCCACCACCATCCCTTGTGTTCCCTTGTCCCTTTCCCTCCGCCCACCCCATCTCAGAGTCCTCTGTCCTGAGGCTGTTTACTAATGCCTATTTTTGAAAGTGTTTTCCTTTATCCAGTTGTCTGCTATGTAATTGTCCAGTAGTTGTTTTTATCATTCCAAGTTAATTTGCTGGTTATAATTATCTAAATTCCTTCCATTTTGTTGAAAATGGCTGCATTTTAGCCTTTCTTATGTCTATATAACGGTCCATGGAGTGAGATATGCCACATCTTCTTGATCCAGTTTTCCACAGATGGATATTTAATCTGCTTCCATGTTCTTGCTGTTGTAAATAATGCTGCTGTGGACACTATGGAACACGTGGACTTTTGAGTTGATGGTTTCATCATCTTTGGATAGGAGCCCAGGAGTGGGATTGCTGGGTCGTACAACAATTTCATCTTTAGCTTTTTAAGGTAAAGCCAGAGTGCTTTCCATAATGGCTATACCAGTTTACATTCCCACCAGCAGTATAATGGGGTTCTTCTTTCTCTTCATCCTCCCCAATTCTTGTTGTCAGGGGTCCTTTAAATATATACTACTCTCGTAGGCATGATATATATCTCATTGTGGTTTTAATCTGCATCTTATTAAATGTGACAGTGCCATTTTTTCATATGTCTTTTGACCTTCTGGATATCTATTTTGTTATATTTTACTGTGTCATGTGCCCTATTATTTTATGAAGGATAAGGTTAAATCTTTATTTTCCCTTGATTTTAAACAGCTGAGTATTATGATGGAATTGATTCAGGTAGATGGGGATTTAGAATCCATCTTCACCACTTACCAGTTATGTGACCTTGGGAAAATTCCTTAATTTTTCTCAGCCCATTTGGTATTTTGAAGACTAGGAATGTTACAGCTGCTATAAGAAGAAGATGAGATGACTATCTGTAAATTACCAGTATGTGATCAAAATACCTTGTTCAGTGGCTAAGATCACACTAGAATTACACTAATTCACAGGAAAAAGGAATTTCCATCAACAAATTACAAATTTCATGTTGTAAAACATGTTCTATTGGCTAATAAAAGTTCCCTAAGAATCCCAGTTATATCAAGAGATAACATTTACACAAAAACCATATTTTTCCAGCCTAATCAAAAATGTTATATGCAGCAACAAAACATTACAGTAGAAGACTAGTGATTAAAGTGATGATTAGCTGAATGAGCACAACTTAATTGCCCAACTGGTGGAAGTGCGGACATTTCGCTAATTCCATTCTCCTTTCTGCACAACTCTGTGTACCCAAAGCCCCTCATTAGCCCATGTCTGCGTTTGTGCCCATGAACCCATAAACACACCTTGTATTGTGAACCTTTCTGGGTGTCAACCTTAAGTGAAATGATTATATCTGAAGAGAATTTGGATTAAGGATGTCAGAGAAGCCTCGGATGGCTTGTCCTCACCCTCTGTCCAAGAAATGTCATTTTGTTTACTCCTCCCCTTCCCCAGCTGATGAGCAGTAATTATGTCTTTTATCGCAAAACCATCTGCCTTCATAGATGATGGGATGCATTTGGGTGCCTGCCACGAGGCAGTCGAGCCAGAGATTGATCATGCACCTATGTTTTAGGACCTTGTCCTAAAACATCACCTTGTCCCATCTGAATGTTTTCTTGGTGATCTGATTTTAGCAAACAGAAAGAAAAGGCAGTTGTCAAAGGAAGGCAGAAGGCAAGTCAAATAAGAGATGCCTGAAGCAAGCAGGTAGGACTGAAGAGGTCCTGGAAGGTCAGAAGCATGAGCCAGGTAAAGTTAGGGTGGAAAGTGGATCCTCCAAAACTACAGCAAGAAACAGAAGGAAAGCGAAAGAGAGCCCCCTAGACTGTTCTGATTTCATTTTTTTCAGTTGTGGTTCTGGCTTACCTGTATCTTGACATGAGACCTTCAAGTGTTTGACCTGCCTTGTCTATTTTGGTGCATGGGAAGCTGAGTGAGACATTCACAATAAGAACTAGAGACTAAGGAGACATGCTGACTTAGCAGATACGTGACCAGGTCCCTCTGGTGTCCGCAGTGCCCGCCGCGTGTCCTCCTGAAGCTGGTGACACACCTTAATGCTGCCAGCAGCCAGGCCCACGACAGCATCAGTGGATGGCACAGACCATGAAGACTAAGCCGGAAATTGACGTCTGCCCTTCTCCACGAGCCTGGTGGAGACTCACACCCCGTGAGGGGCCCGGGCTGCCAAAAGTACAGCTGAAATGACAAATGTGGGGCAAGCAGAGTGGGGACTGCAGATGTTTAGAATTAGGATGACTATAGACAAATGTGTTTCCCCAGCTCCACCAAGCTTGCTTTCTAAAATTATTTTTGTATCTGGTAAACAAATCCATATTCTCTTTTTGGTTGCAAATAGACTAATTCTTTAGGGAATGATAATACTTGTGCTGGTTAACACAGTTTGCTGTTCTTTCCCCGGAAATTGCATAATTCACACATCAACATGATTCTCTCAATTGGTAGTTTTGAAAACTTGGGATTGCAACATAAACACTACCATTTGCAATTCCCCTTCAAGGCAGGCTGCAGCACACCTGACACCAAATCATTTTGTTTGTTTGCTTTTGCTTTGCCAACTTTAATGTCCAACTGCTACTTTAGCCATAAATGCTCATCACTGTGTTACCACACGACGTTAAGTCTGAAGCCCGTGTCCCGAGTCCTGAGTGTGGACCAGGGGCACGAGGCAGCAGCTTTATGAAGCAAACAGACCAGTTGGGGGTGATCATCTTAGTTTGTGCCAGGAAATGTCACTTCTGCATGTATTACTAAGAAATGTCCGCCCCGTCTACCCTTCCCCTTTCTTCATTAGCTGAACGAGGCATCCTCACTCAATCTGGAAGACACATTTTAAGAAGTTGCCGCCATCCCCAGTGTACAAATCTGGCCTATGCTTTGTCACCACTGCAGCATGCACAAAGGACTATACGGCGAGTTCAGAGCCTCCTTGAGGGGACAAGGGGACTCCTCTGATTGCCTCCCCCTGCCCAGGGGAAAGGTCTGTCCATGCGCTGAGCAGCCACCTCTCTTGAGAGCCTATTGTCAGAGATAGAATCCATTAAGAGCAACAGGAACCAAAAATAATCTAGAAGCTTCTTTCTGCAACAGATTTGAGCAAACTGGACTAGCAGCTGATGTCAGAGTCACCCTTCCCTGACAAGCGTGTACACGCACAGGTGTACACACACACACGCAAATGCACACACGCATGTGTTCTGGAGGCGTCCATGGGGTCCTTGCCTCTGTACTCGTGGTGTGATTGTGAAATGGTTGACAGTAGTGGCAAGCTACTTAGTCCTAAACCAAGGTGTTCATTTTACAGGGCCGTTGTTCAAGAGAGAACTGCAAGTATCTTCACCCTCCAACACATTTAAAAACGCAGCTAGAAATTAATGGGAGGAACAATTTGATCCAGCAAAAAACTGCAGCAGCGATGCTTGCCCAGCAGATGCAATTTATGTTTCCAGGAACCCCGCTTCATCCAGTGGTGAGTACGGCCTGCGCACCAGGCTTGGTGCTGTGGGTGTTGGTGCAGGCAACGCCGCCTGGTCACAGAACAGCCTCCTTCCTGGACTACAATTAAGGCAAATGACATCGATGCTAAGTAGATGCTAAAAACTAGGTTTCAAAAAGCACTGAAATGGAAAAGAAAAATGTCTGTGGCAGCAGTAAGCCAAGACCGTTTCCAGGGCTCAGCTGGGAACTCGTTTCATCCCAAAGCATTCTCCCCTGCAGACCCTGTATTTGAACCATCTAAGAGGAGGATTGCTCTACCTCTTCCTTTAGAGTAGGAATTGATGACTAAAACATCTTTATCAATGTACAAGGTAGATTGTTTACGTCCGTGGCATCATGTTCAGGATGAGGAAAGTGCGAAACCAGAGCAGCTAAATGGTTCACCCAGTGCTGTATAGCTGAGAAACTCTAGGGCTCAGACACCATGGCCTGGGTACCTTCTAGAATCTGCAGCTGAGTCTGACAGCAGCCCCGGAAGGCTCTCTGGGCCCCCTACACCTCCTGTCTCTCAGAGACCTGTGAAAGGTGTGGCAAGATGGCTCGGACCCCAAATGCCCAGGAGGGCGCATCCCTGAACGTATATGGTGCCCTATTCTCTTCCTGATTGCGCAGTGTTTGAAACTACATCCTTGAAGGCCTGAAAATTGTTTTAGAAATGAGTCCTGGGGGAGTTTATTTCACTTTAGTGGGCGTCATTTACTTTTGTAGTCATTTGTTAAAGACAAGTTAAATTTTTAAAAAATCAGGGCCAATGAAGTATGTGAAATTTGCTCTTTTACCAAAGTATACTCCCTACACACAAAAGACTATTCTTTAAAAATCAGTCTTTATTGTATAAAAATGCTGTTATTGATAGCCACCAAATGAAATGGGGCAGCGCAAGCGAGTTCAGTTTTCTTATTGGGTGTCTGTAGATGAGATGGGGAGTTGGTTGGGGGGTGGGGGGGACCTGGACAATAGGCAAATCTGCTTGTCTCAAGGTTTCTGTTCAGGAGTTATGGTCTAAAGTAACCAGGGACCAGCTCTATCCAGAGTAAAAAAGGGTCCAGTGCAGGGAGGTCCAAAATAAATAAGGTGCAGCCTTATGGGGATAGACATGGAAAAGGCCCAGTAAGACTCAGGCACAAGGAACTGTGATTCTGGATGAGACAGGAAAGACTCCTGGACAAGTGCCTTGTAAAGAGTCGGCCTCAACAGAAGACCAGCCCAGAGTTCTGGACACATTTAGCACCCCAAATAGACATTTAAGTGGATCTCTTGAAAACCACACACATGTATAATTTATGGTTCTCTATATTGATGCGTGCATATAAATTATTTCATTAAATTACCTAAATGATGAAATAATTTTGTTATACACATTAAATAATGTCTAGGGGGATAAATGTAGAACCCCAAGGTGAGCACATTAACACTCCCTATGTATCTCACTCATTTTAATCATTCACTTCCTATTTGTTTAGAATTCATAAGGATTGACCCCAGTCCTCAATAATGCTAATGTTAATAAAAAATTCCATCCGTGTTGCCAACTACTGGTGCAACATTTTTTTGAATGTTATGCCTGTGTATTTGTCTCAAAAATTAATAAGAAGTTAATCATCACGATTACACTATGAAAGAGGAATATTAGAGGTTTTTCGACCACGAGAACTATTAGAATTTTAAAAAGATGATGAATTAGAAAGTCATCAAGTTTGCAGACAAGTAACTCCAGAGTCTCAGGAAAGAATTAGCCAACAAATGCAGTGTAGTAGGTTTGGTAACAGCCCCCAAAGATGCCTGGAACCTATAAATGTCACCTCTGTGGAAATAGGGTCTTTGCAGATGTGGTTAAGTCAGACTTCTTGAGATGGGGCCATCCTCCAGGGCTAAACGGAATCACATGTGTCCTTGTAAGAGGGCGGGCGAGCTGAGGCGCGGACACGCAGAAGAGGGGAGAAGCTGCATGAACGTGAGGCGGGCTGGAGCGCCAAGACCACACACCAAGAACTGCCCCAGCCACCAGGAGATGGAAGAGACCAGGACTGGATTCTTCCCTAGAGCCTCTGTGAGGATTGAGATCCTGTCAACACCTTGATTTGGGGCCAGTGACGCTGTCTTCAAACTAGGGTCCCCAGAACTAGGAGGGGATAAATGTGTCTTGGGCTAAAACACCAAGTCAGCGGTTTGAGGTGCAGCCCCAAGAAACTCGTCTGTGTGGAACTTGCGAAAACAAATTGATAGAGAGTAGTGAGGAGCACCCGACCCTCAGGTCTCTAAAGAACTGTGGGTGCTTTTTCTGCTCCCTATCCCCCATCCTCCCTGACCAATTCCCCTGAAATCTTTCCGCCGTGATCTCCGTGCCAGCCCCCGTCCGCCCCCCTTATATTCAGCCTGTTAGCAATGTTCGCGCCTTTGCGGCACAGCCCCCCCCTCACGATGCTTTTCGCTGCTCTCTGCCCGCAATGTCCCCTGCTCCCTGCCGAGGTTCCCAGCACAGACACGGCTGCCTACCCCCTCCTCTGTGGGCGCGTCCATGCCGGCAGCAGTAAATCGTCTACACTCGAGAGCACCCAGATGCGTATTCCCAGTTCAGTCCTCTCCTCCAAGCCCCGGGCTCCTCTCTCCAGCTTCCTGGTGGATTCTCCTTCAAGGCTCTCACAAGAACGTGGCACTTACAAAACCAAGTCCCTCTAGGTCCCCTTGCAGGAAACAGTGCCATCGTCTCAACCCCAAACCTGATTCTCTCACATGCTCCCTCACGCCCACCCATCAGCTCCCTTTAAGTCCGTGTACCCCACCCCCCAGCTCCTGTGTCTGAGCCCCCATCAACCTGTTTTCAAAACAGTGTATAAACATTTCCTTCTTAATCCCTCAGTTTCCATTCTGGTCTTCTTCCGGTGTATCTTGCATACAGCAACCAGAGGAACCTCTTTTAAAGCATAAATGGGGTCACCTCACTCCCTTACTGAAAATCCTCAGTGCTTTCCTGTCTCACTAAAGACAAGCCCTGCGCAGGTGGCTCTGACTGTGATCTAGAATGTTGTGTGATCCTTTCCCAGCGCCCCACGCAGCACAGACTAGTGTCCCTGCACCCGCTAGATCAAACCAGGCCTGCAGTTCTGAGAACACCCCAAGCTTTCATTTGTCTCCCCGCCTTTGCTGTTGCCGGAAGCATCTTACTATTTGCGTGGCAATTCCCTCTTACTCACTCAGAACCCCCCTACTCCCCGCGACCCACAACCGCCCTCTGTCTCTACAAGCTCCCTCCTTTCTGCTTATCTGTAGAAATGACTTGTCTGGGTTTGCTCTTTCCCATTAGGGTTTAAGTTCAGTCAAAATCCACAGTCTCCTGGCACCACGTCTGTGCCGATGAATATTTGCTAAGTGAGTGAAAATGCAAACCTTTCCTTCCTCTTACAACTCTTTTGCCTCAAATTCTCTGAATTTGAAAAGTCCCCTTCATCTCACTCCTCCTGGCAGTTTTTCTCTTTCGAATCCCTGGTGGGTGTAACAATGATGTTTTGTTTCCCTTCTTTCCCAGCGTGTCCCCCCCCAACCCCTGCAGGGCTTCCATTTGTACCCTCAAGATTCAGGTGGGTCGCCCTCAGTGGGATGGCGAGTGAAGAGCCTCGTGGTCCAGTTCTTGGAGACCACACCTTGGGTTGAGTTTTGCCTTCCAGAGATGCTTCTGGGAGCAGAGGGAGGAGGCTTACGGCGTGCATGTGTTAAGCCTTTCAGTTAAAGCCTTCTAAATGTAGGAATCTCTAGAGCGCTTGTTCTAAAAAGTCAATTGACTAAATTTTTTGAAAAGCGACAGAGGTGGGGCCTCCCTGGTGGCGCAGTGGTTAAGCACTGTGCTGTGGAGTTGTCGGCAGTGGCGACGTGAGTTCGACGCCCGGCTGGGGAGAGTCCCACATGGTGTAGCAGACCTCTCCTGCCTCGCCCACTGCTCCCCTCAGCAGTGTATTTCTGTTGATCTGCCTGTTCTGCTCCCCACTCTGTCTCTGGTGAACCCTCTCGCCGCCCCGCACCTCTGGCCTGTACCCCAGCTTGTGTACATAAATAAATAAATCTTTAAAAAAAAAAAAAGCGACAGAGGAGGTCCAGCCTCGCAGTCCTTAGTCCAGCCACTGGGCCTTCCTCCTTGCCACGACAAAATAGTAAAGAACTAGAGAAGTGTGTAAGAGAGAGAGACCTTTGAACCTGGATGTAAGAGGTAATATACAAGGAGAACAGACTGGGGAGTGAGAAATTGGGGAGAAAAATGTGGGAGTGGAAGGGAAGGACAGAGGGAAGAAATAGCAAGGCCAGCATTTCAGAAGCGAGTTTCTCCCAGAGATTTCCCGTGACGCTGGCCGTCTGGCCTCGCTGGCCACAGCCAGGGCTGCGAAAGGACAAGGACCAAGTGGATCCTGCCTCAGACAGCCTGGAGGCAGTGCCTCTGCAGAAGCCGCCCGCCCTGTCCCGGCTGCAGTGCGTGTGCTCCCGGGAACCGAGCTGAGGACCGGTTCACAACTGCCGCCTGGACGCCACCTTGGGAATTAACGGCAATCTGGGACCTGAGCTCCACTTTCCTGAGACAGCAGTGGCCCCCACCGTCAGAGCACCCTGAACTGCCTGTGTGGACCAGGGCAGGTCCCCCCACCTGAGCCCTCTTGAGGCTCCCAAGACCTAGGGGCTGCTGCCGTTTTCTTCCTCTTATGTTTTAAGAAATCACCTCCAGCGTCGAGTGCAGGCCAGGAGTGGAAACTGTCCAGACTGGGAGCCGCTTCCTGGTGCTTTGTCTCGACGCTGCCCTAGCGGCACTGACCTTGGGGTAATCCGTTTATTCTCTGCCCTCAGTTGCTTTCACGTGCAAGGCTGTCCGTTCCACTGCCACTCTTGCTTCTCCAGGACGTTAAGAAGATTAAAGAAGACAAGGTGCGTGGGAATGCTTAGCAAGCGGCCGGAAGCTTTCACAGCTGCAACGAGGCCTGCTCGCGACAGCAGCGATAACCACCACAGTGCCCATGTCTGAAAAGGACTGTTTTTTCACTTACCAACTTCAACAACAAAAAACACTGCACTGGATAGGAGCCTCCTTGGTGGTGTAGGGGTTAAGTCTCAGCGCTATGAAGCTGTCAGCAGCCACTGCAGCATGAGTTCGATCCCTGGCCAGGGAGCTTCCCACACGGCGCCGCAGACCTCTCCTGCCTCCCCACTGCTCCCCTCAGCAGTGTATTTCTGTTGATCTGCCTGTTCTGCTCCCTGCTCTGTCTCTGGTGAATCCCGTCACTGCCCCCACCCCCCACTCTGGCCTACACCCCAGTTCTTGTATGCATAAATAAATAAATAAATCTAAAAAAAAAAAACACTGGATAAAACAGGAGAAAAGATGTCATTGATTCCATCTTCGTGGGGCCTCCGAACTGCTAACTCTGTTTCACATGACAGGAAGTACTTTTTTTCCAGCCCCCATATCTCAAAAAAGAGTAGATATTTGCTGTCACTTATTCCGGTTGTATGCTTCACTGAGTATATTGCAACCAATGGATAATTTTTAAGAAGAGACTTGATTGATGCTAATTTCCACTGTGCTCTTGTGAGCTGCTGTTTATTGAGTGTTGAGTGGGAAGTGGGAGAAGTAGCACCTTGTTGGGGCCAGTCTCGAGCCACTTAGTCTGACTTCCCTTCGGCCCACGGGGAGGCTGAACTTCCAGAGGTTAATTTCCAGCCCAGGGTAAAGATGACTAACTGGCAGGGCTCTGGATTTGAATTCAGGTCTCTCAGTCTAAAGTTTGTCTTTACTTTGAAATAATGCTGTCTCTGTGAGCTATGTTATAGCATTAACGATAAATACAACAAAAGCCATCAATAAATCAAATGGTAACTTTCGTTTTAGAGCATGAAACTTAACGAACAAGTCATTCACATTTTGGAAAGCAAAATTTAGCTAATTTCAATGGACTAACTGGTATCCAAAAAGATTTTTGGAAAATGGGTCTGCAGTTCCAATACTCTCTTCCTAGTCAGGGCTTCAGCTGTATTGGTGTCCTGCTGTATCTCTGGCTTCAGATGACCCGCGGGAGGGGGGGATTAGGAATTTGCTTCTATAGAAAGTCAAAAATGGAGTGTAGGGGGAGTGTTTTTTGCTCTTTATGTTTTTCACTTTGACAATTAGTTTCAGGGTTAATTGACACATACAATTTTTTTAGCTCATATTTTCACCTCTTGTCTATGATGATGATCCCTAAATCTGGCCACACAGATCAGGCAGTAAATTTTTTTAATGCAAATTTCAATGCCTAGACCCTAGACCCATTGAGTCAGAATTTGTGATATTTCTATTTAGAAAATTCCCCTCCAGATATTTTTGATGTACCTGCTTCATTATAAAAACTTTATAAAAAATTATAAAAACTATAGTTACTGAAAACCAAAACTTTCTGTAATTATAATTCAAATGGGTTGAAAATGGAAAACATACATGTAAAATTTTGTAGAATATCAATGAAGAAAAGGAATACTAATAGCCATCTCTTTCCCTTGTTGGTCCTCATGGTACAGCTTTCTCCCAAGTGAATTTTATGTCTGAGACATAAAATCTAAGAACTCCCCTTGGGAGTACCGGAGCGGGCCCTACAAGACCATTAGAATTGCCTCTAAGCACTTCAGTAAAGACTTTCAGCTTCTCCGAGATCTCTCTGCACAAAATCTCAATAATCCACTGTTTCCTAACATGATCATTTATAGGAGATAATTTTCTGTTATTGCTATAAACAAAAAAATTGTTTAATAAACAAAGATTGTTATTTTTCCCATATGCTCAACAGCTCATTCAGATCCATAAGTAGGCAGTAAGAACGTTACCCGCAATGTATAAATAGAAAGTAGCATGTTGTGGCTATCAGCCAAGTTCAGCATGAGCAAATTGCATAAACATGTGACTGCAAGGATCTGAAAACTGATCCCCAAAATAAATAGGTTATAAGTCATCGCATAATTTAAAAAAAAAAAGTCAATAAAACCACTCAGGTCCAATTTTGTGCACAATTTATTCCAAGAAAAATCTGTTTCTAGCAACTTGAGGTTTTAGTATTGGTTCTACTAGTGAAACAAAGTTTGTTATTCTCTTATATGTACATTTTTTTCCTTTCTGAAAGGCCTATTTTTAGGTGGAGCTTTTAAAAATAATCATTTCGTCAAACCCCTAGTACATTTCTTCTTATCTCTGGTTAAGGAGTATAGTGATTGGGAAATTTAACAAGGTTCCGTGAGCTTTTATCATTGCTGTGCTGATTCTGAGACCTCAAAACCCAAGCCAGCTTTTAAGTTCAGGCTCTTCCAGCCAGCCTTCAGGTAGGAGTACCGCAGGTAGATGTGATCGAGATAGAGCAGTCTGCATGAAAACTGCATAGGAATGTTGGGACTTATGTTTTGGAGACAGACTATAGAAAACTACTGATAAGTCTAAGCAAGATAAAATCCCAAGTCATCTCCACTTATGAGCATGAATAAACTTGATCAAATCAAGTTAACTCATCAAGTTTTTTTCACCTCTTCCTTTGAAAGACATGTAGGAAAAATCAAAGATTATGAGTCAGTACTAATAGTCTTTACTTCCTTCTTGTTATAGCATTCAATAGTTTGGAATTATGAGCCATTAGAAAGAAAATCATTATTTTCTTTTCTTGAAAACACTTTCATAGGAATAAAAGTTTAACCTGTTCCCTGTAATTAGCTTTCTATGGTGTTCTTCTGTATTGGTGTAGGGAGTGGGGGCCTGAAGATCTATATGGACTTCACTTTCATTAAGCAAAACAAAGACGGACGTTTAATAAACCAACACAGTTCAGCATTGATTTATGCAGCTAACACAGAGTCGTGTATACGTTGAATAAATGGTACTCAAATGACACTCACTGGAAATCTTTTAAAGTTTTATTCTGAATGCCTCTTTTTCCTTTGACAGCCTACTTTTCCTGTGGGTCCCGCCATAGGGACAAATACGGCGATTAGCTTTGCTCCTTACTTAGCACCTGTAACCCCTGGAGTTGGGTTAGTTCCAACGGAAATTCTACCCACCACACCTGTTATTGTTCCCGGAAGTCCACCCGTCACTGTCCCGGGCTCAACTGCAACTCAGAAACTTCTCAGGACTGACAAACTGGAGGTACTTCCATTGTATTTGTGAATTGAGATGCATTAGTGTACTTCTTTGTAAGTGAATGCTGGAGAGATACTAATTCAGTCTTGAAAACACACGCACACACACACACTCATCTAAAACCCAGGCCCTTGGAATTCTGTGGTTGGAATTTGAGACCAAGTAGAAAGGAAATTCATCTATGGGAAAAGGATAAAGTTAATTCAAGCAACAGTTAGCGTGGAATGTATGTTCGGGGCAGAGTATTTACTGACCAACTGGGGCATCACCTCAGCCAGTACGCAGGCCCCAGAGCTGGTTCATAAAGGCCTCCGTTCTGCCAGATGTTAACCTTTGCTGGGTCCTGGAAGGGCCTGGGAAGGGGACATTCAGGAGCCCTGCGGTCAGGACGGGGGGACACTCAGGACTATGCCGTCTAGTACTATAAGAATACAGTATTTTAAGAACCACTATGGCTGTTCTATCGGGTCCCAGCGTAGCAGTTCTGTCTGTGTCATTGGTAGGTGGGGGGAACTGGAGGTCGAACAAATGTAGTTAATAATTAAGATATTTTCTTTATATTAAAGATAAATTTTTAAAGAATCAAGTTCATGTATTTATAAAACTCCCATTTGTGAATCAAGCCAGCCCCCCTGTACTTCACTGGGTAACATTTCTCTTTAATTAGAGTTAGAGGAGTCACCCACTTCTCTCACCACTGTAGCTAATAGGGATCGTCTACGGCTATGTAAAACGCCGAGAGATTTTTTCAAAGAGCTCCTTTAAGTCCACTACCACTTAAGTTGTTAGGTGCTACCCATATGGTTTAGAAGTCCACTGTGTTTTATGTTGACTCATTTGAGAATGTTCTTACAATGCGCATTTGTCTAAGTTATTCATCCAGTAAGTCTTCAGGGCAATAAAATGTTACTGTCTAATATCAGCTTCAATCTGGGGTATTTGGCTCCCCAAATGAAAAGTCTGTAAACTCCGATAGCTGCTGTTTTGAGAAGCCTTTCCCTTTGAATATGAACAGACCTTTCATTGGCCTGGAAAAGGGTTTGGGGCTCCACCTGGTGGGCCGGTGGAACCTCGGTGTTCAGTATGTGACTGTGCTTCAGAAAACAAAATTAAATCAGCTGAGTGCAGAACAAATTGTCCTTCCCAACAGGACTGTAGACCAGGACACATGTACAGATGACTCACAGTGATTTCAGCTGAGCCAACCGGCAGTTCGTTTCAACCCAGGAACGCAGTCGTCGGCTCCCAGGCAGACGCCCTCCGTAAACGCATTTGGGCCAAACCTCCAGGGTGGCCTCGGGCTCAAGCCATCCCTTTACAGAGGGAGGCACCCTCAAAATCTGTGGGAACAGCTGAGTAATTTTATTTTGTACATTTTATGAACTAAATATGGCATGCTGGCTGATATCCAATCTCCGAGAGAACTGAGCAATTTTTTGATTTAGTTACTGACCCTTCCAACCTGCCGAGCTACTGGTCAGTGAAGCTGGACTTATCCAAGGCTTGAAGGTCAGTTGGTGACCTTCATAGGATGTCACTGCTGAACTATCACTTAAACATACCCATTGTGCAATCAAAGCCTAAAATTTACAAAAACTTTCCAATTTTACCGATGATTTTTTTTTTGCTAATGGCATTTATAAACATTATCTATAAAACATGTTATTCATGTTATCTATTCTGAGCAGAGTTAAGAATACTATTCAATAAATTCTAAGCTTCCAAATTCTAAAGAAAAATTTATTTCTACCATAAATTTCTGATCTACCACAAGTTTAGAGGATGGGGCATTTTCATTACTTGGGGTTTCAGAATGAGGATTTAGGAATAGAGAAGAAACGCCACCCCATCTACACTTCAAACTCTATCAGCTTTCCTCCTTTTATTTCTTTCCCTTGACCTCTTTCCATATTTCTCTCCTTTTTATTCTTTTTTATCTTCATCTTCTTTCTGTACTGTTGAAAATAATCAGAAAGTTTGGGTCTTAAATATTGTACTTCTTCTGATTAATGATTATAAAATCTCTTCCCAGAGTAAGGGAGACTTAAGGGAAAACAGGAGTATTCAAGTTCAACCCAACCCCACTTTCTAGCTCACAGAGGAGGAATGAGTGTGTCATTTCCCCCAATTGTTTTGGGGTTGTCCAGCTAGGACCTGGCGGTTTGATCTTTGGCAAAATTATCCCTCCATGAAAAAGACTGTAGCCTCCAGAATTGTCAGGATGGGAGACTGGAGATGTATAGATTTAGACACAGCTATAGAGATATATGTATCTCCCAAAATATATGTTTCCAAATTATGCATATCCAAATTACATACATACCAATTGTATATATCCAAATTATATGTGTGAGTTAAATATATATCCAAATTATTATTATAGACATAACCTCCAAATACATATATACTACCATGCTCAAGGACTGCAGGAGCTTTGTTGATTTTTCTTTGTTATTTTAGCTTAACTCCAGCTATCAGCAGATTTGGACTGACTTTCTCGATAAAGATTCTCACCCCAGAAAAGAGCGTGGAGAAAAACTCAAATTCGTTTTTCAGGGATTCTGGTAACTTGAATTCTGGGTAATCAAAATTTTGCTGCCCATGGCACAGAAGCCATTGTCAAAGACAAGACAAGCATTGATTCGTGTTGCGTTATTATTTTGTTACTCAGTCAATGGCTGCGCTGGCACAGGCGTTTCGGCGGAGGCCTGCAGGCCGCTTCTGCATCCTCTGCTCTTCCTCCCGTGTCCCAGGTATGCAGGGAGTTCCAGCGAGGCAACTGCGCCCGGGGAGAGACCGACTGCCGCTTTGCACACCCCGCAGACAGCACCATGATCGACACGAATGACAACACCGTAACCGTTTGTATGGATTACATAAAGGGGCGTTGCATGAGGGAGAAATGCAAATATTTTCACCCTCCTGCACACTTGCAGGCCAAAATCAAAGCGGCGCAGCACCAAGCCAACCAAGCCGCGGTGGCCGCCCAGGCAGCCGCGGCCGCGGCCACAGTCATGGTAAGTGGGGCGCGCCCGCCGCGCACCTTCCCCCGCCCGGGGCCGGGGAGCCGGGGCTGCCGCGGCGCGGACTCGAGCGCGCCCCGAGCGCTGGGCGCCTAGGGAAGGCTGCTCTCCCTGCTGCTCCGCTGCTGAGTTCGGTGGTCGTTCTCCTCTTTCCGTTCTGTTTTGTTCCCCGCCCTTCTCAGCACAATAAGTAAATCCCTCAGGCCTGCAGGGGCCGCCGCTCGGGCCGCCTGAGCCGGGAGCGGGCCCCGGAGCGCGAGAGCGCAGGGCGGGCCGCTGGGCCACACAGCCCCACCCCGCGGCGCAGGGACCCGGGCCCGCTTCCCGCAGCCCCGGCTGCTTCCCGGCCTGAGCACGAGGGCGATGTCTCAGGCTCTGCCGCCCCCGCCCCCAGTGCGGTGAAATTTTTATGCAGAACATTGTCACGAAGCCGGTGAAAATGGAGCCGTCCTGGTCCTGGCTGGTATCACAAAAGAAAGAAAAAAACCCAAACCTGTAACCCAGCCTCGCGCCCCAGTCCCTGCTGCGCCACCCAGACCAGCAGCTTCATCATTAGTGCCTCCTGGCAGCCTGTCACAGCTCCAGAATCTTCTGTCCCATCCCAAACCTTTGGGATCTGACATGGAAATTCAAAATCGGCCCAGGTATTCTGCATACACAGTAACATTGGAAAAGCACCATTTGGAAGGCCAGTTGTCGAGTGTGGAGCATTTTGGGATTGCCCACATTTGGAAGCTGAAGGCTCTTGAAGATGTGCCCATGTTTAGACCTTTCCTCAAACTTCCTTATTTAAGGGGCAGGGGTGTGGCTTGGGCAGTGACATTTTTTTAAGCTTGCAGGTGATTCCAATATGTAGTCAAGTTGAGAACATCTGCACTAAGTTGTAGCAGTTTCCAATTAATTTTTGTTAAGCTGACATTCTGTCTTAAAGGAGTCTGTTTTAAACTATCACAGGAGCTGTGCACGCTCTGTCCATTCAGAACATTTAATGAGACGGGCCATGCCTCAGCACCTGCTGGGTGAAAGACGGAATCAGGAGGCAGCTTTCCTTTCCCTCAGAGAGCTTGGAGTTTAGTAAGCAAGAGGGATGACACTCCTCGCTCCTCCCGGAAACCTGACTCACTGCGTAATGGGGCTCAGTGGGGCACTGAGGATTCCGGGGCCAGCTCCTTGGGAAGGCTAGATATGGCTTCTGAGGAGAAAGGCATAGTTTAATGCACAATGATTTAATAACTGGTCAAAATGCAAGTTGATCATTAGTCAACATTCCTTCCACAAATGCTTTTCAAGGCCTGGCACCAAAAAACACAAGATACTGAGAGAGGGGCATGGGGCCTGCCCCCTCTGATGGCCGTTAGTGGGGGTGTGTGGTTGTGCAGACCTTTGGGGTGTGAGTCCATGCACCCCAAGGGCTCCGCCCGATATCTCCCTTGGTGCCTCTTCTAGGAGTCCTTGTGTGTGCCTCATCTTCTGTCACGGACATCACACTTACTTCTGAGTGTGAGTTTCTGTGTATGGGGTGTGGGGGTGCCTGTCTTCACATGAGTTAGCACACACTAGAGAAATTCCCCCCACACACACCCCTTTTTGTTGTTCCAGTAAACAAATGTTTTTCAAAACTGCTAACTGGGAATGGGGAGAGGAGAGATGTTTGAGGGAGGGTGAGAGTAGGTCAGTAACTCAAGACTATGAAGAAGGAATTCTCGAGAGCACAAGGGGCCTTGCCTCCATTTTCCCAGTGGGCAGCACATCTTACCATCCACTTGGTGAAGTTTTCATTCTGTAAGAAGTAAAAGTTTTTTCTCATTGCCGCTTTTCTAGGCCAACCCCAATTTATCCTAATTGGTGTGTTGAGCATTGGACCCAAAAAACATAGCTCCCCCTGCACTTGAGCGTACCTACATCCTAACTAGGTGCTAGGGTGCCTGTGAGTCAGTACCCTCACAAGAGACACAGCCACACTGAAATAAATTCAATGGGAAGTTGGGTCTGATCAAATCACGAGGTGTTCTCCCAAGAGAGTGAGGGTAAAATCGAGCTCAGAGTTGGGAATCCAGGAACCTGAATAGCAGCAGGCCCCTCGTCCTCTCCTCTGCTTCTCCTCTTTGAGACCAGCTTCTCCATACAGCCCCAGCCCTGGCTTTAAACACCCACCAGTAGGCACTTAGGGCTTCCGCCTGGGGAAAGAGAGGGAACAGTATCTTCCACACCCACTGGTTTTAGCAGGGGGAAAGTTAAGGGTCCTTTTGGTAGCTGTCCTGTAATCAGAGCAATGGCATCCTGAGCTTGGCTTGTGGTCATCCCTGGCTCTGTGGTGTGCATCGGGGCCCAGGGAATAGGAAAAGGTTAGCCCCGTGCCTCAAATACCCGCTGAGGCCACAAACTGCCACTGAGGCGCTAATGCCGGCCTGAGGGCTGAGCCCTGAATTTAGCAGAGCCTTGATCTTAGCCGCCTGCTTCTTAGAGGCACCAGCTCTGACATCCACTGTCAATACAGACTCCAGCGCTAACAAGTCACCCCTCCTGTGTTTGTCAGGGGAAGATGACTGGGGTTCAGGAAGGTCAGAGAAGCACAGGGGTTCACACGAACAGGTCGAGCTCAGGTCTTCACATGGAGGCAGCTCCCTGCTCTGTCCCCGCCCTTCCGTGCGGGTCTACCTTCCACTCCAAGGCCCCTGTAGAAGGGGTGTGTGGTCCTTGTTACCATAGTTTCTTGGCTCATTACACAGGGCCCAAATTTGGAGTTCTGGTATCCCAGGGACTCTTGCAGCATTGTCAAATCCAACCCAAAGGAATGTAGTTTCAGAGCAAAACCAATTCCTTCTGACAGTGGCGGGAAAACTGCTGCACCTATCATGTCCGTGAGGTTGGAGTTAATGGGGTGTTGGGACACCAGTGTGGGTGCACTTGGGTGAAGTGGAGGCCTTCCTCCCCCAGTGCAGGATTACTGAGTACACAAGAGGAACCATTATTTTATTTCCTTATATCAAAGGACAAATGGGAGTGACGATGACTGCCGGAAGATATTAAGAGTCCATTCGCCCTGTTCCGTAACTGGACACAAAGAATATCTGTGGTGCAGTTTTGATTATTGTCCAGGGATCTTGCCTTCCTTTGATTAATTGGACCCTGAAAATGAATTTAAAGCTTTGATAAGGAGCCTCTCTCCACAAGGAGACATTGATTTCCTTTAGAGCTTTTTTCTTTCACAATACCTCTTAAAAGGTGAACATCATCCTTACCAGAATTTTTTCAATGTGGAAATGAGCCAGACAGAGCCTCTCTTTGGTCGTCTTTAACAAATAGGGTGTCTGATACTCAAGCACACAGCCTTTCTTCACACACACCAGAGTGGGGTGACCAGGAGGTAGGCAACTATCCCGTGAACGGAAACAGGACCAGTCGCCATCACTTAGATGCATCTCGGTTGTTCCGGAAAGTGCACAGAAACAATGAGTGCCATCCGACTTGTCCACCACCTTCTCTGGTCACTCCCATTGTGCTTTCCAGGCCCCAGATTAGGTCTTTGCTTATACCCCCTACCATGTGTCCTTGCTTTTCCAGCCTCAACCCAGAGGTGGGATACTCCTTGACGCAAAAAAGCAAAAAACTAGCTGCACATAGGACCTTCTCCTACTACTCTACCCACTTACACAAAGCTGAAGGAGGCGCAGGGGGGCAAAGGATCAGAAATATCTGTGAGACCAACAGGTGCCAACTTTCTGTCCCATGGTAGGGTCCCAATTAGAAGAACCTTCCAGAGGGGCCTCAGGGAGCTCCCAATATCCACCAGGCTTGGTGATCTCTAAGTCGGTTCTCAGCCTGCAGATCTTTCCTATAGATAAACATGCCAACAGTCAAATAATATCCTGGAAAGCAAAACTTCTGTGTTGTACAAAGCCATGTGATAATTGGGCTGTTCATCTGTATGGCTGTTTGAAATGCCTTCTACACACGGGCTTCACTGTGGGAGCTGTGCAAAATATTAATATGTATTTTTGACTCTTCAAGACCTTAACATTTCCTTGAAGGCAAAATATTTGCTTCTGGTAAAGATAACCACCCTGTGGCGTGGGAGAAAAGGATCACCTGCCCCTGTTCAGTTTAGAGCTTTCAGTTTCTTTACATTCCTAGTTTTTTCCAGTTTCTATGGAAATTAAGTTTTATGGAACCACAGTAAAGAAAAGAATAATAACCCTCCACATGATTATGCTAGGGCAAAATAGTTAATATTTCTTAGTCTACTTGGAGATTTCATTAACCGATGCTTTGTTAAACGAAAATTTTGTTCATCCATTCTAAACTTTAGAGACATAATCCCTCTTATAGGTAGCATATCAGAAGAAATCACCCCAATAGTCGATTCTTCCTATAATTTAACTCCCAGGGACTGGCAAAGGGAAGGAAAGACACAGTCCAGAAAGTTGAGGCCAAAATGAAGAGTTTAACTTTCCAATTAATGGTCTCAGTGTATTCTAGGAGAAGCTATGTGGCCATCAGCAGTTAGCACAAATTAATTTTTTAAAAAATTAACTGTATTATTTACCCAGGGATTTTAAACAAAGATTTTAAGCCAGAATGTTGTAATGGGAGTAAGCTGATTATGAACTTACATTTGGAACAAGAATATTCAATACAAAGAAACTTTTTAATCACAGAGCTCATTGGTATTTTGAAATGTTCACAATTTTACTTTCAGAACAATGACTTCATATTTTTGCAGGGCCTTTAACAAAACTGCCTTCCAAATCGTTTTCTACATTGGCTATTCTCAATCTCTTTGGGGCTACAGTCCTTCCCAACCCGCCCCTGGTCTCTGTTTTACTCCCATATCGCATTACCTTGTCTCTCACCCTCTCCAGAGTTTTAGCAAAGGCTGGGTACAGCCCTTTATTTGCCAAGGAAGACGCTATCGTCATTTCCCATTTTGAGCCTGGACCCTCTCACATACCTAATGCCATCATTCTAATTCAGAAATTCCAAATATAATATGTTTACTAGATAAACCTTAGGGATTTACCTATTGTGCTAAACATAGAAAGGGGGTATTCTGTTTTTGATTTGCATTGGACTTACTCCTTTTAATTTCTTTATTTGCACAGAATTCCATCATAGAATTTTTTATTTTTTTAACAGTTCTCAAGGAATAGGAACATTTTTCATTGTGGTCTAAATCAATCCATATTGGTATTTATTTTAGCTGTTGAATGAAACTATCTGCCCAAAAGTATGGTTCTAAGTTAAAGATATTATTTTACTTCGAATATTTCAAGCAGTTATTTGCTTTTTGCTTTTTTTTTTTTTAAGCTGTTTGCTATTTTTAGCTGTTGTACTTGTTCTAGCCAAGAGTTTCACATCTCATTAACTGGGTTGATCAGTGACCATAGTAAAAGTACAAATAGATTAATTATCAATTATTTTGATACCTGAGGACACGTGATACCTTTTAAAAGGGTATTTTCTTAGTGTAAGCTGGTAAGTTGTTTGAGATAAATTGACGTATAGTTTCATATGTAGTGGAAAACATGGGATGGATGATAAGTTAGTCATTAGAAACAGTATGATGGGAATAAAAGGGGGAAATTTTTAGGACTTGCTATCCAAATTCAAAATTTATTAAGATTGGAACCTTATTCCACATTGTCAGCTCCACACTAGCAGAGTGAAGAGAAGAATTGAGACAATTATCCACATAATTCAGACAAAAAATTAAGATCCAAACCCAAACCATTTTGCCTAAATAATCTTGTGTTTGAATGTTTTTTTGCCTGAATTTTTTGTCTCAGTTTGCCCCTTCATTTTGTTAGGATAGATCTTCATTTAAAATCATTTTTTATAAAAATGAGAGAAAATGTCTTTTTTTTGACTTGGCCTTTAGACCTAGTGTCCTCATTATCTTAAAGTCAAAAGCTAACTTATCAGAAGTTCTTCCATCCTGTGGCCCTTAAAAGTGTTGCATTTTTTTCTGAAGCAATATAAAAATGCTTATGGTGTGTATGCAAGCTGCTGTTTTAATTAACTTTCCTGAATTACAAACATCTATATTTTACTCTCTTATATGCTTTTAACTAAGGTATAGTAGATGCATTTTTGCTTCAATACTAATTTAAGGTGTAATATTCATTTCTTTAGAGAACATTTTTGTTGTTGTGCATGCCTAGTGTTTTGTACGTTGTATATTGCATTCAGAATATTTTTTTCCTTCTCACCTATCCACAATGCAATGCCGTTCCCATGATGCACCTCTGCTTGCTGTTTACCTGTATGTTAATTCGCTTGAATCCCATTGGCCCACTGCCATCATGTGCTCGCTGCCTGTTATTAAAAGACTCAGTCGACTGCCAAAGCAATGAAGCGACCTCTCGAAGCATCTGTAGACCTGGTACTTTGACCTTTCACCTTTCGCTTTGCATGTAGCTTTTCAGAGAACCATCCGAGATTTGTATTACTTGTAAACTATTGGTTGCAAACAATCATTATGATTAATTAATGAAAAGAATCCAATAAGGTGTTTAGCCATCTCATTTCCATGTGTACTATGTGAAATAAATGAATCCTAACAAATTTTAATACCTTTTCCAAAAGAGTGAAGCAAATTTAAATTACTTGGCTTGGAAAAATGCTTACCATAATTCCTATTAACCTTTAAATTGGAGAAACTGCGTTTAGTTCATGAAAAAGATTAGGTATTAATAATAACACAAATGCTTCTTCCCCTCCCCTCTTTAGACTAGTTTAACTCATTTTTAAAAGCCGAAGTCATTTTTTTGTTGTTGTTGCCGCTTGGTAGTTTTTCTTTTCCTTAGTTGAGATGCTACCGTTTGGGGTGACGGAAATCATGCTTTCGCTCTCAGTAACAAACCCTCACTCATCCGACATTGCCGCTGTTTAAATTAAGGTGCATGGCTGAGGCATCTCCTTAGCTGCCATTTTGAAAAAGAATGTTGCAATTGATGATGTCTGTGGACAGCGAAGGTGTGTTTACTCTGAGTTATACATGCCCTGTTCAACTCTTCCTTCGCAGGCCTTTCCTCCCGGTGCCCTTCATCCGTTACCAAAGAGACAAGCACTTGAAAAAAGCAACGGTGCCAGCACGGTCTTCAACCCCAGCGTGCTGCACTACCAGCAGGCTCTAACCAGCGCTCAGCTGCAGCAGCACACGGCGTTCATCCCCACAGGTACGGCCTGTGTCAGTCCTGCGTCTTGTGCCCTCCGTCATGTGCTTTCTTCTCATTCCTTTAAGCTGTTGGGTGGCAGCTAGTTGGCTTGGAAAGGGACAGGAAGGCCAGGCCAACACTCAGCATTGTCCTAGCCACCTAGATTTCGTTCCCTTGCTCAGAATGATAGCAGGGATTCTAAAGCCAAATATTTTATAGCGTTAAGTGACAGGCCGAACCCTTGAGACACAAGTTGCAGTTAGGGCTGTTGGTGTCTTGTATTTACACAGCCAAGTCAAACTGTTTATGTCAGTAAGTCCTCTTGTGTGTGACCATTGAAATGTGTCCTTAACCCTGAATGACCTAAAAATAGCAATTCCAGTAAATACTAATCTTTTTTTTCTATTCCTATTCAGAGCACTAAACAAATAATGAGGCTATTCCAATGAAAGCAATCCTCTACTCATATTTTTACATCCATTCTATCTCTTTCTCCATCCTTCTCAACTTCCACCAAATTCACAAATACATAGAGCGCTTCTCCTCGGTTTCTGTGTTCATGTCTGATAATATTAGGTGCTCAGGTGCATTAACTCTATCATTCCACTAAGAGCTGAATGAAATTAATCATAGACTCTTGGCGTTTAAAAGATTCTTAGTGATCTCCACATCCAGTCAATTGTTTTACAGATGAGAAAACTGAGGCCCCCCCAGATGAGCAGTGACTTCCCAAGGCAGAGAACTAATGAGCAAAAGACCTAGAACCTGGTTTCCCCATGACCAGTCCCGTGCACACAAGGTTACACCCCCTGGCTTCTGTGGAGTCCCCAAGATCTCCGTCAGAGCCGGCCATAAACCATCAGAAGCGCAGAGACAAAAATTCAGCACATCCCACCCTCCATTCTTAATTCGCTGTCCTGACCACAGACACACATACACCATATACAGGTACAAAGCGCCCCCAGATCTTGGCCTTTTAGTCTGTTAGAAGCAGAAATAATCTCAAATAAATAAAATTTACTACAGTGTCAAAAAGCCTACAGAAGCTAGAGATTTGGGCCTCTGAGAAGACTGTTCATTGAGTTCTTAGTTTTGCAGGCAAAATGTTGAGCTCCTGGTAATCACTTGAAGGTAACTCTAGGTGAGAAGCAGTTTTATCAGAAAGCTGGTTGGTCCTAATCCACGTGCTTGGGCTCTTCGGTTTATTATCCATTCCTTGAATCCCAGAACAATGCATCAGAAGTTAACAGAGGAGGAAGTTGAGTGACTATTTCCGTGATATTCTTTCTGTAAAGTCTACACTTCGTATAAAGTCTAGACTGTTGATAGTATTTATGACAGTAAGGATGCAAATACCATAAATACAACAGTGCTTAGTGTTTAGTTTCCTTATTGAGCTCTGTTCTTGTCTATGAGAAACAGACTCAGAGACCCGTAGGGTGAGTGTGTAAGGCGGTGTTTATCGGGGCTTCCACCCTTGTCTTCGTACAGTCCTGATCAGTGACAGCACAGCAGTATTTCACTTGTGACCCACTTGCTACAACACGCTTGTAAAATCATTGCTGGAGGTACTCTGACCTCCAGCCCCGATATGATTTCCACAAGTGTCTTACTTCATAGACCTTTCACTAGATAATTAACCAGAAAAAAAAAATTAGGAAAAGACATACTGAGGACAAAAGAACAAGTATGTTTCTGAAGACTGGGTCGTAATTCCACTCCTGTATCCTGGGAATGACTGGGAAACCCTGGAGCTAAGCTACGCAGAAGACAGAGGCCTCTAACTCATATTCTTCACTCAGTCCAATAATGGCTGACGTGTTAGATCACTGATAGAACCTTCATTTTAAAATATTATACCTGGAGACCTATAAAGAAATGCAAAGCAAAATCGATACCATCCCTTATGCAATGTCCTGATTACGGTTGATGAAGTGCATCACATTGGAACCCACACACTGTACTGGCTGCTGTGATTGTGCACTTCTGCCCTCTGCTGGAAACTCTAAGAACTGTTCAAGCGTGTCCAGCAACCCTCAATGGAGTGGGTTTGGAGTCAAAATGTGGGTCCTAGTCCTCTCACTTCTGTGAATTAAATGTGTTTCCACCTGTAACACAATGTCACTCTCATCGTGAACAAACATGTGAATCTTTTGCTCTGAAATTGCATTTCAACTTCTAAGTTTTCATATGTTTCTCTTAACCCATTTAAGAAAAAAAAATCATGAAAAGAAAATTAACGTAATCTTTCCTCCACTTAAATTCATACAAGAAATTTTAACATTTATCTTGGCTCTCAGTTTTATTTCCGTCTTCTGCTCTCACCAGCCACATTCTCAGCCTAATTTTAAAGCCTAATTTTAAAAATGATGAGGATAATAACCATTCAGTGCTAATCATTGTTGTTTTTAACCTCTGCCAATGAAGCCTGATGCTAAAAATAATTTTTGTGACTTGGTAGATGGTGGACCCATTATTTTTAAACTGACATTTTTACTTTTCTATAAATACTTTATAGTAATAATTATCATAAATATGGAACAAAAAGCATTTTATGTTCCCCTGGAGTCACCCTTATTGAAAGGGCAGTTATAGTGGAGTGTTTGATATGCTACTAAAATTCTCCCAATGACGTGATGTGAATTTGGATTTTAGGAATTCTGCCTCCAGGCTGTGAAGATATTAATATAAAATATTGTACAAAATATGGGATTCGTCTCCAAAACCATGCTAATATAATTATCTCCCTGGTTGATGCCCTAGCACATTTTCAGTGGGTGGGAATTTTCCTTTTTTTGAGAGGGATTATTTTAACCTAGTAGTTATACTTTTTCTTTGCTATGTTAGGAAAGTGGCAAAAACCACACACACTTACAAAAATAGCAGCATAACAATTCTTGGCATTTCTCTGACAGGTTTATTCTGAGTTACTGTAAGTGTACTTATAGACATTATCTTATTAACCTTCAAGGGAGTTCTGCCAGTGGCAGGCATAACTATTTGCATTTTTCAGATGGAAAAACTGAGGCTGGGTCTATGCCGCAAAGTGGAATATACCGTTAAGGGAATTACCCATTTAATTTTAACTCACCGATTCTCGAGCTGAAATAACTTGTACAACTGAATTGGAGAACCTTTGAGAAGACTTTGCTCATAAAATTAGTGCTTCGATGGAGCACTTCAGGCAGTCAGAACAAAGATGACCCACAGACTCCCTCCTGGGTTTATTTCATTATACTGGAAATATGGAGAACAGTGGAAAGTGCCAGCCCAAATATTCCCTAATGTTGCAGAAGTTGCCACATGCCTTGGTGAAAGTTTTGTCAGTATACACACACACGCGCGCGCACACACAAACACACACACACACACACACACACACACACACTCCCCTATAAAAAACTCAGCAAAATATGCTCCATTCAATTCAACCCACAATTCTTGAACACATGGTATGTCCTGGCTCCTAATACAGAGGAGTAAGGGGAATACAAAGTACAGAATTAGGTGAAAACCGAATGGAATGCAAAGCATTAGGGACTCCCTTAGGCAATGAGCAAAGCTAGTTAAGTGTGAAGGAGGAGGCAGCAATGGCTTTGACCCACAGAGTGGGCAGTGGGTGCTGATGAGAAAGGATATGGAGAAGGAAGACATTCCAAAGAGGAGAAATTTGTTTAGGACTTACCTAGAGAAGATTTTACTAATTGGGGTGTCCCAGCAAAGGGATAGCATGGTATGGGAAGAGTATTTTCAAGTAATCGTAAGTTGTCCATTGTAGCTGAAAGTACTAAAGAGGTTTGTAGGGGCAGGGGGCAGGTGAAAGAGAATGGGGATGGAAAAGAGCAGAACCAGCTCTGGCTATGGACAAGACAGTGACATACATGGCAAAACTATGTGGATTTTTAGACCAGGTAGAGAAGGAAGCTCATCAGATGAATTCAGTTGACCATTTCAGCCACATCTGAAGAGAAGATGCAGTGATGTGTCCAGCCCTAGCCAGTGGGGCCCCAGAGCTGCCCTCGATGAGGTGCAGACCCAGTGGCATTCACATGCATGACACAGGAAGACCCTGTCAGAAAACCCCTGCATCTTGGAGTGCAAGGGAATTACAGGAAAGATTTATAGGAATAATTTTGAATCCCTTCATAGTTGATTTTACAATGAAACCATTCACAAACTGGGCACTACGTTTTAGGAACAAATTGCTCCCAACATACTTTCACTAATGACTAAGAACATTCATTCAACCCATTCACCACCCACTGTGTCCCCCATACACTAGACAGACCTGACTCCCTGTCCCCCCAGAGTGAACAGTAAACGAGGAGCGATGAATGTTCAATAAATACTCATAAACATGTATGATTCAAAATTGTGTGAGTATTATGAATTAAAAAATAGAGTTCAATGAGATTAAAAAAAGAAAACCAGTATAAATGGCATGTGAAGTAGGTAAAAGAACAGCTCAATAATTCCCTGAAGAAGTGGCATGTCCCTTGAGATCTGGAAGATGAAAAGGATGGGTAAAGATTATTCTAGGCAGAAGGGGCAGCTTGTGGGAGGCTGAAAGTAGGACAGAAGGATGGTGGGTTCTGTCAAGGAAATGAAAGACTTCCCTGTCAAGAGCACCGAGCCTTGGGGAGAGTGGTGTAGATGAGCTAGGGAGAGACTAGACCTTAAGGGGCCTTCCCAAAGACACTGAGAAGTCACCGAATCGTGTCCAGCGGAGAAGTGAACATAATCTGCACTTGGGAAAGCCAGCAGAGGGGAAGATGGGTAAGGAGGCAGAAGAGGAGGCAAGAATGGAACAGAAAGGCCAGAGAAGTGGCAGTAGAGATGGACAGACAGACCATAGAGGATGCATTTTAGAAGCAGGATTGCTTGGCATATTGGTGAGTTAGACCTAGGAATTTCACGAGGGAAAATGACGTCAGGCAGCACTTTCCACGTAGACTAGAACTTGTTCCACGCATGGCGACAGCTCGCCAGCATGTCCTGAGGGGCCGACGCCGACCCTGTGGGGAAGATCAGTGAGTGGGCATCTTACACCTGAGACACGGGCGGGGGGGGGGGCACCCAGATTAAAAAAAACCCAGGTGAGTGTTGGGATGAAGGGACCTGGAGTTCTCAGGAGAGATGTGAGCAGGACACAAAGATTGGGAAGTGTGAACTCATAGATATTATTTAAATCCTTTATGGAGCGATGTGCCAGGAAATGGTATAGAATAGATGAGAAGAACTCAGAACTGATGAATCTGGAAAACTCTAGCATGTGGTTGGGTGTGTGTGTGTGTGTGTGTGTGTGTGTGTGTGTGTGTGTACACGCATGCGCAGAAAGTCCAAGGAAACTGGTCAGTTATGGCAGAGCAGAGGGAATGGCCAAAGGCTGCATGTTCCAAGCCTCAGGAAGCGGAACTAGGAGGGATGGGTCCCTTCCCACCGCCACACCCAGAGCTCTTCGGCCATACGGGCAGCTTGTGTGGAGAGGAGAGCGTGAAGCAGAGTGGGGAGGACTGAAGATAAATGGGGGCGAGAAAGTGAAAGTGTTTGTGTGTGACTTCTTAGAAATTTGTGGCTGCGAGGTAGATTGGGAGCTGTGAAGGGTGTGTGTGTGCGTGTGCATCTGTGTGATTTCAGGTTGGACCCAATAGCACATGTTTGCTGGGGACCCGGCAGTGACCCAGGTGCATAACTCCCCCCGACTAGTGACTGCAGATGGCATCCCCAGACGCAGGTGTAGATCAGGCAGAGTCTCCTCTGGGTGTGACCCGTTTGGCCAAACTACGAGTGAGGGGCTGAGTTAGCGCCAGGCTCAAGACCTCGTGTCTCAGATTCCTCGTCCCTTGTCCCAGAGGCACTTCTGAAGCCCTGAGCGGGTCGCCCACGCCCACAGACAGCTGGTTCTCTGCCTCCTGCGTGAACCCAACCTCGAGCTGCCGTGGTCCTCACAACACCTTGACTGTCCTGCTAAGGAGCCCAGCTGGATGCGGGTCACCCCTCCCGGCCTTCAGTTCAGACTTTTCCCCAGTCCTTCACAACATGTGTTTTCATTTGTGGTTGGAGTTTTCCCATTTAGGTACATTAACAAGACCACCCCCTCCCCCACGCACAACACAGGAAGGAGACTGTTCCCAAGGCAGGGCAGGAGCCCTCCCTTCACCCCTCCCTTCACCCCTCCCTTCTACCCACTTACACACCAGCTTGAGATTTCCTAGGAGTTTCGCCAGAGGCCCCTCACGGACCCCGGTGACAGACCCCCCAGCCTGGCACCAACTCAGCCCCTCACCCATAGTTTGGCCTCTGCAGTGTTTGGTTTGGTCGCCGGTGACCACGCCTCTGTCACAGCGGCCTCGTGAGAGAAAGTAGATCACACACACATCCAGAGCCTCGTTACTGACCCCTCCTCCTGACAGGGTTGGGCTTCAGAGAAATAATCTGAGCTGCACCTGCCCCCCAAGCCTTGGATATGGAGGCTGCAGAACCTTTGTGACTGTTCTCATTTCTGTATCGTTGTCCACATGCGACCTCTGACAATCAGACAAACCTTGAATGCAGACATGTCAGTGGGATCTAGTGACTACCAAGCCTGACCTGGATTTAGGAATAGAATTCTATTTCTAGCCCTGCCCTTGACTCACACTACGCATGACCTTGGAGGAGTTACTGTGCCTCAGATTTTTCATCTGTAAAATACCCGCTTCCTGCCTTGGAGGATTATCTTGATGATGTCTGTAAAATACTCGGAGGTCAGCGGAAAGACACTGCGGCATTATCACAGATCACTCTGATCAGAATCCTCTCCATGTATCTGAGCAGAAAAGGTGAAAAGCTGTCTCAGGAGTGAACTTTGAATCCCATTGGCCTAAAAAAATGCAGATATTTTGTGTCAGTACTGCAAATGTGAATGACTCTCAAAGACTGTGTTGACTAACCCTACTTATTTCTGGTTGTGCTTCAATCTCACTTTGAATGTTAACTCTAAACCGCTAACCTGTTTCTTTCCCTTTATTCACTTTTTCCCACCCTCCATTGCATGCCATGCAGGGTCAGTTTTGTGCATGACACCCGCTACCAGTATTGGTAGGTTTCAACCTTTTTTTTATTTGTCTTTGATATTACTATGTACAATACCTTCACTTGCTTGAAACTGATTTCAGAGATGGTAGAAATGCCTTAGGAAATGATAGATCTGAAGACTTATTTGGCTTTAGAGTTAACGTGTAGGTTTTTTAAATGTACTTGTCTATTTAAGAAAATGACCATTTGAATGTCCTAGAACCACCGCTACAAAACATAAAAGCAGCAGGATGAGTCTGATGTTTAATGATCTGTATTTTGTTTCTCTTTATAGTTGATACGGTTTAGCAGGAGGAAAAAAATAAGAGCTTACTTTATTAGAGAGGCAGGCTAATTTCATCAATGTTTTAAAGTTTCATAGTGGTGTGCCTTTATCTCCTCTTTGCTGTGTGTTAGTTATCAGAGTTTCCCAGAAGTATTGATTTTAAAAAATTATAAATGGATGTATTTTGAAAACAAGTGTCTGAACTGCCTTGCTCTATTGTCCTTTTTTAAAATGTAAGTGTTGATGTGCTGGTGATGATTATCGATACCTGCCCCTTCCCATCTGCTTAGATGTTAAATTTCCAAAATACGTAGTCATCCTCACACATTCCAATGCCTCAGCACAAAAAGTCCATCTTCAGGACATATGGCTGAGTCCCCTGTAAAATCAAGTCAGTACTGGCAAAATTTGTCTGGCTGTTTCACAGTAACTGTGTTCCAGTGTACATCAAGGCTGGAATTTTTGCTCTGTTAACTCAAAGAAGCAGTACACTCCAGGAATTCCAGTCTAAACAAGCAGCCCCAAATTGACCAAAAAAAAAAAAAAATCAGCTTAAACACAGTTAAGGAGTACCCCAAATCAGGCCTGCCTGTGCGCCATCGATGTTTTCAAGCGATGACTTAAAACAAATACATATGTTCTTGCTTGATTGGATGTTACGTCTTCATTTCTAGACACACCCGAGATAGCCTCCCTCAGAGATTGAATTGGGAAAGACCTGTCGTTAGAAGTGCGATGTTTATAAATACATCAACCAAAGTCATCTGCTTTGGCCTTTCTGGGAATCACTGATTATGTTTTAAAACTTCCTTTAATTGTACTTGTAATAAGCTATTTTCCCTTTTTTATTTCTCTCCCATGCTTCCTTGCTTTGCATTGTGATTGCATGCCATCTGCTGGTTTAACCCATGATGGCTTGCTGCTCTGATATTCACCATGCCAAACACCACTTCTATTACCATAACGCTCCACCCTCCTGTTCATTGCTCCCATGGTTCCCCTCCTGAAAGTACCCATGATGCACAGCGCTACGTCAGCCACTGTCTCTGCAGCAGCAGCTCCTGCAACAAGTGCCCCCTTCGCAGCAGCAGCCACAGCCAATCAGGTTTGCTCCTTTTAAAGCTTTCTTTCACGAATCCCAAACTCTAAATGAGTGCTGATATTTAAAAAAAAAATTCTCGGTGAGAATTTTTTTTTCATGTTTATCCATCAAATTTTATTTTTTTAATTAGTTTAGAGCAAGCATTTATGGACAGGTTGCACTTATTTAGAGTTAACATTTACTGCCAATAATGATGTAGCTCTGTTTTGTGTTGCACTGTTTGTTTTCGTACCTAATATTGTGTCATTAACCCGACAGGCTTACATTCCTTTTAGTACAGCGTCACGTATCCAGTGGTTTGTGAATTGCCACAGACACCGTGTAAAAAAAAGCTCCAACCCCCCCCCCACCCCAGGGTGCTTCAGAACTGGCTTGTATTTGGGTTCAGGTCATTCAGACCCAGTTCTCTGTTGCGGAGGGGGGAGCGACACTGAGAAAACACTCCCCTTTTTCCGTAGGGTGACATTGGAGGTCTGAATGACTCTTCCCGCCACTTCACCTGGGTCACGTGATTCCCATGCCACAATTGGTCTGGTTTGGCCTACGAGCCAAAGCAGATGGGAGAATAGTACTGGCCGCCAGGTTCACAGAGGCTGCATGTAACTGAGCAGGGACATGTAAATCTGCTGGTTTAATGTATGTGCCGAGAAGACCAGAAACGGACTACTTCTCAGTGAAGCCGTCGGCTGCTTGCCGGCCCGTAGTGACTCACAGTTGCACTGTCATTGTAGCCCATCCCTGGTGTGTCCCCAGAGACGAGGATGAGGACAAGGAAGGGTCATCTCTCACCTGCCAGGAAGATATCCGTGCCGGGTCTCCCTTCATAGAGGACAGTTTGGGTTTTGTTTTTAGTTCAGCTTTGTTTGTTTGTTTTATCAACTATACTATTCAAAGACAACAAAGGGATATAGGAATAGAGGGGAGGGGATGGGAGACTTTGGTAAAAATCCTGTCCAGGCACAAAGTCCACTTGGTGGGGGGGGAGGGGGCTTTACACTTCTCTCCACCTTCAGCTTCAATGTCAGTGTTGTCACGTCAGCACTGAAAGGATAGACGGGGGCACCCTTGGATGGGGAAACAGAAGTAAAACCCTTGACAGCACCTACTGTGGCCTCCAAATTGTGCTAAAGCAGGAAAAAATGGGTGGGAGGGAGGAGAGGCCGAGGGGGAGCTCACAGGCCAGCCCAGCTGTTGAGGTTCTCCCGCTCTTTGCTCGCTACCTCAAAAATGCCAGCTTAGCCTTGAAGGAAAGCCAACTCAGCTTCCACACAGATAAAACAAAGATCAGCATAGGATAGATGCCTTAGCTGGGAAGATTTAAAAAACCAAGATGGGACGGGAAAGGGGGCACGGTTTGAGTTCATTATTTAGTTCAAGGTGCTCATTTCTTCATAGGGAAGCGAGTATCTGTTCCTCTGTGTGTGTAAGTCCTGCCTCCGCGAGCCATGTTTTTGTGGTTTTTGACACAGTTTGTTAGGAAGTCCTTCCTAAGACAACAAACAAGTGGGATTGACACAATTGGACTTTCCCTGCGTTTTGTGACAGTCATGCACTTCTAACACCTAGATATCTCTCCCGGGACAGGGAAGGAAGCCAAGATAAATAATGCAGTTTCAGGATAAGTTCCTTTATTTATGATAAATTCTTGACACTGTAGCAGACCAGTTTGCCCAGTCTAGTGACTGAGAGGCTCGGTTAGGTAGAAAAGCTTTGGCGATTGCGTGGTTATGTGTAGGTGTGTGTTTTAGGGAGGCAGGGCTAGGAAGCATGGGATAACCCAAAGCTAAGATATGTCACTTTATAGCAGAGTGAAACTGGTAAATGAACTAGTAAGTTTAACATCGATCAAATCCAGAGATGTGTAATTAAAGGAGTACCTGACAGGAGCTTCAAGAGTCTTAGATTCTGAGTGTCGCAGTTTATTGGATGTGACAGTTGCTGGATTGCACTTAATTGATGCAGAAGAAAAATTCTTTAGCAGCTCTTGGTGAAGGTTTATATGCACAGAAAAGTAATAGTAGTAAGTATAGTATTTTCCAATATTCTATGGTTTGTTTTCAACAAGTTTTGTAGAGCAATGCAGCTCCAAAAGAACTTGACAATTCTTGAGTGCCCAAGAATTCTGAATTCAGAGATTATTGGTACTGAGAAATGGCAAATTATCTTAGCAAGATTTTTGCCTCATCAACTCAGATTGAATCACATCCTGTGAACTGTAAAAGTCATTTGAATGTCATGGGCCTCAGTTTCCTCATTTATGAAAGGAAGAATAGAAGTAGATGTTCTTTGAAGTCCCTTCCAGCTCCAGAGTCAACCAATTCCTGGTGATAAGATGTTTGGCCCAGCATCCAAGATGGTAGAGGCAGGTGCATGAACCCCAGAACGCGGGGTTCATGACTCAGAGTTCAGTGAGTGACAAACCCTGTCTTCCTTCTTTGACGATATGTCTTCAACACAAAATGTAGTAGCATTTTGACAGTTGTTCAGTTCACTTTATCAGTTCAGTACAAATAGTTCAAATCTCGTAGGTACCTGTAATTAGTTACAAGTCACTTGTGGAAGAGAACCCACCCAACATCTGTGACAGCTCCTCTATACATTACCCCACGGGAAGTCAAGTTGAACAAGCAATGAGTTATCAATTCTACCCTCGGCTTCATCGAGGTTGCCAGTCATGAAAAATTTAGCTGAAATTACACTTACCCTTTGAAATTAAATGAAGACAAAAATTCAGAAACATTTGGGGACAGCAAAATAATGTGATTGTTTCGCTCTGGGAGTAGAGAATACTAGTAGGGTACTAGAATAAACAATTTCTAGCAGCTATTTCCTATTTCAACTAAGGTCTTGGGCCCTAATATGCACATTATATCTAATAATGTTGCTCGTATTTATAAACCACTTAGGATGTATGAAATACTATTTTAAATGCTGTCCTCTCATGTAATAGAGTACATGTTATAGCACAGCATGTGTTTTAAATGAGAGAGAGGATACGTATGTATAGAAATATTTAATCCTTGGAACAGTCTTAAGAGATAAATACAGTTGCCATCATCCCCATCTTACAGATGGTAAAACTGAGACAAGGTTAACTTCCTTTGCCAAGGCCACACAGCTAATAAACAGTCCTGCTAGAATTTAAACCCAGACCATCCGACTGCAGCATCTTTGCTCCTAACCACAATGGGACCCTTCCTCTCTCTATAGTTGTAAATACACAGAAGTCACGTCCTCCACAAATAAAACTCTTTTGTGTGAGACCCAGTCTCGATCAGTGCTATTGCTGTAGGGGCAAGTGAAAGGGCCTTTGCTAATACAGCTCACTGCAGTGACCCCTAAGCTGGGGCGATGGACTGAACTTGTGCATAGCTCCGAGCTAGGCATGTAAGAGCCAGGTCATGGTTAGAAACCAGAGAGGTGAACATGGAATCCTATATTAACATCCTATGTCATAGTACAACCAGTGAGGAGATTGAAAATTTTTAATAGCTCCTGTGTATGGGGACTATCCATGAGAATATGGCCAGTCCTGGGGAGCCGGCTCGTGGACTTCTTCTGTGTGAGTCACAGCCCTACACTATTCCCAGTCTTAATTTCTTCGCTAATGTGTCCGGATTATTCACTTTACCCCATAACTTCCTGAGAGCCCAGTGAAGGTGCAGTTCACACTCTGAGCCCCCACCCGGGCTAGGAGCGCTTTTTCTGTCCTCTAAATTCTACAAGGACTTTACCTGCAAGCTCTGAAAGCGCAGGTGTCAGGTGCACCAGGGTGTTGGGTGCAGATGCACGCGGGTGGGGGGGTCCATTGTGTCTGGGGAGCTGCTGGGCAGCAGGTGGTCAGAGTGTCCAGCACTGACGCCCCAGGTGATTCCATCATGCAGGACCTGAAATGCCCAGTTCAAGGGCCCAGCCCTGTGACTGCTGCAGAGTTTGCAAGCAGCTCAGGGGGCAACAGAGCTCTAGGAAGAGGGGGCAGAGGTATCCCAGGAAGGGTGTCTGTGGCCCCAAGCGGTTTGAACAGCCTACTCTGGGGCAGCGGCAGGTGGCCCGCTTTGCCGTTACACAGGGAAAGTTACTTTTAGCCAGAGAGAAACATAGCTGCGATTTCATGCAGCGGCAATGCCTGTCGGGATAAATGTCACAAAGCAAAAAAAGATACACAGGCGGACCTGAAAAGCCGCCCATGGGAATTGCCTTGAGGGCAGCCGCAGGGGACACTCCCTGGCCTAGGGCTTCCCCTTCCTTGTGGTTTCCTACTTCCCATAAGATGACTCTGCAGAGCCACCTCCCAGACCGCACGCAGAAGACAGAGCCCCGCAGACTTGGCGGGAGCGCGCGGTCCGTGTTCCCAGTCAGAGCTGTGGGCAGCGAGGCCAGCTCCTCAACTAGTTCACGCGGGTCGTGAGTCCACGGGGCAGGAGCATGCATCTGAACGTGTGTGAGCCTGCACCCCTAAATCATGTAAGCGTTGCCAGTCAGTGTCCCCGCAATAAAAAAGATGCAATTGTTTTAAAACAAAACAAAAATACATCCATGGGAGATGGATGGGAGCAGCCGTGATGGAGCGCTCTGGCAGTGCCTTCAGAGCTGGCGCAGTCAAATTATATGTCTGGCAACATGTTAAGCAATCCTTAGTCCCATTTCCAAAGAGCAGTGCTGCATTCTAAAATGATGACCTCAAGCTCTTGCCACATCTTCTGAGCCCAGCCCCCAGATCCAGCCCATTCAGCAGAAAGTTGGCGCTCAGAAGAGGTGACTGAGACTTAGTTAATGACACATCGTTCACTCATAGCCCCCTCCTTATCGGTGTCAGAAACCCCATTTTCGGGGGGGGACAAAAAAAAAAAAAAGCATTTTCCAGACAGGCCTTCCATAGTGTGCTGTGTATGTTGATCACTGTCCACAGTATCTTAGAAGAAAAATAAAACAATCGCATACAACCCCATTCAGATATTATGCTTTATCCAAGCTGCTACACATTTCTAGAGAGGGAAGAGAAAAACTTAAAAGCATCAGATTTTATTTGTTTCTCTTATGTAAATGTGAACACAGCTTCAAAGCTCTTTGTAGAAAGAGTCTAGGCTATGTAAATTAACCTCTACTAACCAAGAAGCTGAGAAAGGTAAGGTCGTGTTTTATTCAATCCCTCATCTCTCAGATTTATAAACCATCTATTATTCAGAAGCATCTGTCAGAACTATATGCAGACAACTGGAGGAGGCATTAAGTGTTCCTCACTATTCACCACTTGACCCATTTGGAGTCTGTGTCTTTTGCATAAGAAAAATCTTGGTTCTGCAGAGTCCCAGGCGTGGTCCCCTCTTGAATCATATCCCGAAATACACAGCAGCATGGCTGGCCTCTCTGTGCAGATGATCAAGCTGTGAGATACCTCTCTTGCTACTTGCTGGCCCCTGGGAACAGATTACAGCAAGCAGCTGGGCCCCAAGAATGCTTTGCTCCCAAAAGGCCGAGACAGAACTGCCAGAGTCCGGCCTTTGTGAGCAGCACACTGGCCTGGCAGGGAGACTTTCCTGGGCCCCCCGGAGTCTTGCTGTGCAGCCTTCACCCCTTGCTGATTCCAACGGTAGGGGGTTGAGTTTCAGTAATGGATCTGGTTCCTGCAAATGAGGCAGAACTGCCACATCAAGTATTTTGTGAAGAGAGATGAGATGAGCTAGGGAGCGAGAGAGAGATGGAGGAGGGGTGGGAGAAGAGAGGAGGGAGGGGAAGAGAGACAGGATCTGGAGATGAGGGGAAGAGGAGGTGGAGAGGTTGGAACCAGTTGTGTCTCTTTAATTAAGAAAACATAACTATAAAAATCGCACTATCTGCCTTCAGTTAATGCTGTTAGTTAAAGTTGCTTGGCATTTCTGGCAGAATCCCCTGTGCCAGGTGGGGTGGCGAGAGGGCATCAGAATCCTCACTTGCTGGTGTGGTTTAAAAAAAAAGGTTTTGAAAGGGCAGAGGGAAGAGAGGTGGAGGGTCAGGGAGGATCGCTAGGACAGATTCTTTTTTCTCTTTAAGAAATCAGAAAATCAGAAGACAATAGACCTTTTATTTTCCTGACTCCAAAGCAGCTGTTTTGTGGGGCTACTCTAAGGTTTAATTAATAAATATATTTGCAGAGTCTCTCAGGAAAGGCTAAGTTATATAAGTGTTATAAGCGGTACATTTTCACTTTTCATGCATAATTTACACCTCGTGGTGAGAATCTTGGTTGAATTCTTTTGTAGATAGCACCTGAAGACATAATATCAGTTCCAATTTAGTGCTGCAGAAGAGAAAATGTCAAGGTCCTTCCGTGGGACTTTGCTGCCTGCTGGATTGTTCTACTTACTGTACTTCAGATCCCATTTTCTTTGCATTTTGATGGAATTGTGGGGGGGGATCTTTTCAGAGTGAAGTCACATTCCCAGTTGTGATTTGGCTTTTTGTTGACAGTAATAAAATCATGCTCAGTTCTTCTAATTTTAGCTTCTCTCTCTTGAGCAGATGGCATATCCAGTTCATCCTATCTGTGTGGTTCACAGTTCATCCTATCCAGGTCTAGATTTGTAAGGTGCGCTGCAAGCAGGGCTCAGACCCACTGTCTGAAAGATGAATGGGGTCTCATTCTTAAAAGTTGCTGGGAACAGAGTAAAATTGTGATTCATCAGCATTTCTCTCCCGAGCTCTGCCGCTGCCGCCTGCCTTTTGCTCTCCTGCCTGCCAATGACCTGGAGGGTTTGCCAGCCTTTTGTGAGGTACTTGGAGCATAGAGATCCTCAGTTTGTTGATACTGCAAAGGAGGACAGCCCTCTAGCTTACCAGACATGTCACCATCTTGGGCAGGGACAGGTTGGCACCAAGCCTGGCCTCGCAGCCCCTCTGGCATTCCCTGTGGCCACGTGGCTAGAAGCAGTGGCTTCCAAGATCATTCTTGGGGCCACTCGCATAGAGGTGCTAAAGATACCTGAGTTGATGACCTAGTCAGGGCTGTAGTGCAATCACACAGTGTCATCAGAAGAAAGGGTCAAATGTCACACGGGGGGAAGGGAGCCCCATGGGAGGAGCTAAAGGGCTGGGGGGTGGGGGTGTCTCGATGAGCAGGTGAGGTTGTTCCTGACTGGTGTGAAAAGTGAGGGGTGGGGTGGGAGTTGGGTTAGGGAGAAAAGGGAAGTGGCCATTGTAACTGCACCACTCTGCTTCCCGCACGTTCTCACATTTCACACTACTGGTAGATCCTAGTCCTTGGGGAGAGGTTAAGGCCCTGCTGTGGCCCCGCTCTAACCAGTGGTGGATCCTGCCCTTGACCCCGTCTGTCTGACCCCGAAGGCAATGCTTTCCTCTTATCCCACACTCTTGCCCTGCAGTATGCGAAGTATAGACCAGAGTTTCAGAGTGAGCCTTGGACTTTACCCCTCTCTAGAGGCAGATGCAGCCGCCGAGACTGTGGCAGATATAAAGAAGGGGGACATTTTCTGACCCTTTGTTCAATTTCTCTATATTCCAGGTACAAGTGAAACCCTCCGATATTTATCTTTTTCTTTCTCACTTACCTCACCTAGCATCACCCCTTCCAGCTCCATCCGTGTTGCCACAAATGGCACGGGTTTATCCTTTTTGATTGCTGAGTAATATTCCACTGTGTCTATATACCACATATGCTTGATCCACTCACCTGTTTGGGGGCATTTAGGCAAGCTGACCAGAGATCTGTGGCAAACAGCAGGGGAGAGAGGAGGAGAAGGGTCAGGAGAAGGGAGGGAAGAGCACAAGGAACCATGGAGATGGATCCCAGGGGCTGGGGTGGTGGGAGAACTATGTGGACTCCACCTGAGGGGAGAAATCAAACACTGTTCAAAAATGAACAACGATGTAAGAAAATAACTATATTATATTTTTTTTTAATAGGGATACCTTATTGGCTAGAGGGCATGTGTTAGAGCAGGCAGGAGGGGAGGGGGCGTTGTCGGAGTCCTGAAGAATTCAGGAGGGTCTGGAATGGCGAGAGGAACACAGGCCAGCTAGATGAGAAGCTTGCAGACGCTGGCCCCCCAGGCATGCGTAGGCAGAAGCCAGGGAGGCTGAGGGCAGGCTGACTGGGGAAGAAGCTGCTCCATTGTTGAAGTAGTGAAATTGGGGTAAAGACAAAAGAGAGAATTTAAGGAGGGGGTGAATGATAAGGAACTCGGGAGACTCAGGGAGGCTGTTTGATCCTTTGCTCTCCTGGCGGCTGACCCCCAGCTCCTGTGGGCTCTGTGTATTACACGCTTCCTCCTCTCTGCACGCTGGCCTTCTACCAGGAGCCTCTCCCGCTGACTTACATGAAAAAGAATGTTCTTGCCGGGACCTCCTTACTTCTGTTTGTACCAGAAAGGACAAATTTGTTGACTGGTAATTTTCTGACATGGCTTTATGAAAACCACTGAGCGTTCTAGCATTTACAATTCATCAGGTCTTATCGTCAGGTATAATATGCCGGAGGTTTCGGTCTGTCTGTTTTACTTCCAGTGATCAAATTAAATTATTCTTACCATCACTTCCCTGCTCTTGAGTTTTCAAAGAACTTATGTTGATGAGCTTCCTGTAATCAAGGATTCACCAAAGTGGGTTTCTGGGCGCGGCATTAAGCTGGTGGCTGTAAAATGGTTGTAAAATGGCCCCTACTCCCCATGTCACAGCAGGCACGAGGTCTGACCCAAGGCCTGCATCTGCTCCAGCGAGGCCACAGAAGGCAACGAGGCATAAGTTTCCCGCAGTCATGCCCTACTGCTTCAGTCACAGAAAGAAGGAAAATGACAATGCAAAGCACATTATAAATCCGAACAGGAGCCCAGAGCAGGAGGGTGGCCTTCCAGGTCCCAGAACTAAGAACAGAACCAGGACCAGAAATTGGTCTCCTGTGTCCTGCCTGGCATAGCACTCTCTCCCCCTCCTAGCCCTCCTGGGAATGTGCCTTCAAGTATTGTTTAAGTGCCTCCAGAGTTTCAGACAGAGCACAGAGCTGCCTCCAGCAGCTCTCCTTTCAGAGGCCTTTTCTTTGAATTATTTCATTAAAACCCAAAATGGCCCTTTGAGGAATTGCCCTTTTCTGTTCCAGTGAGACTGCAGTGCAGAGAAGCGGAGAAACTTGCCAAGCTCATCTACTAAGTGGCAAAACCAGATTTAGAGCTTTCCCCAAGCTCTGCCTCACCCTTTCAGAATTCGAAGGACCTCCAATAGTTCAGTGACTTCCTCCCGGTCGCATAAAGGATTGGAAACCCCTGTCCAACACCAGGCTTAGTGCTCTTTCCTTCGGGAAACCACGATCCAGCATGCCTGTGCTGGCTCTCTAGTTTTTTCTTCTTCTTCTTCTCTCTTTTTTTTTTTTTTTTCTTTTAGAATAGTCACTAGCTTTCCTTCCTCCTTAGAATTTCAAAAGGTTCGGGAGGAATCAAGAAGATACCCTTGATTCCTTCCCCTTTTCCCAAATATTTTTCCAGTCATAATTTTATAGCTCTTCCATTACCCATTCTTTCAAGATTTGTCATTGTTATGCTGACATCTTTGAAAGAGCCAGAGGAGCACTTTAGTTATGAGAACTGGGGAGAAAAGGAATTGCTTGGATCAATCAATTCCTATAGTCAGTCTCCTTCTTTGCTCTTCTCTGAAACCCCTTCTCTCCCCACCGCCAGCATTAAGGATGGCACTGGACAAGGAGAATGGTTAATATAGAGAAATGTAAGGTATGTGTCAAGAAGGAGAACAAAAGTCATTGAAGTCTTTTGCCTTAGAAAAAAGTGTTTGAGTTGCTCTTTAAACATACTTCATAACCTTATAACCCTCCTTCTTTCTTCTCTGGATGTGGAAGCCATGTGAGAAGTGGTGAGGGCTTAGGCCACCCACCCCATCCCTTTCCTCTGCAAGTGTTTATTATGTGTCGTGTGAACTTTGGGACCCTGGGAATACAGGCCAGGGACAAAACAGTCCCTGTTCCCATGGGTCTACCTAGTAAGGGGACAAGCAGTAAACTGACATGTAGTCACAGGAGTTATCGAAGAAGCAGGATTATCTCAAAAAGTAATGGCGGCCCTGAGTGAATGGGCCTCACCCTGGGCGTTAATGGACACAGCTAGTGATAAAGGAATGAAAGAGAAGGTGGGAGGTGCTTCTCTTTATAGATTTCCTTCATTTGGTTTCCATTTTTGCCAACTGTTGTTCCAGGCTGTTCTGGCACTTTCTGGAGAGGTTTGGCAGGGGTCAGGTGGAAACCTGGAGTAACTACCCACTTGTCACTGCTAATGCAGGACAAGCAGAGTGAGAAACTAAGGTCCGGGAAGGTCACAGGCTGCTTGGTGGCACAGACAAGCCTCCTGAATCCCTCCAGGATCTTCTCGAGTTTTCTATTGCACCCTGATTTTATACCAATTAAGTAGTTTTTGTTTTAATCTCTCTCTCTCTCTCTCTCTCTCTCTCTCTCTCTCTCTCTCTCTCTCTCTCTCATACACACACAAATACACAGACACACACACAGAGAACCAGAACAGAAAATAAACTGATTTTTGCTGGAAAAGTTCTTAGACGCTAATGCCATCTCACAATTTGAGAAATGTGCCAGATAATCTCAACACGAAACAGACTCTGGTCCTGTACGTAACATTAATCTTACTGTTCCTTTTACTGAATTTCAACATGTATTTACTTTTCTGCCTGTGCTGCCCGAAAAGCCGGCCCTTAGAGGGCTGAATTATATATTCTACTCCACTGTGCCAGTGAACACTATGGCCAAAATGTGCCCGGGTTCCTAGAGCCACACAATGGCCGTGGACACAGGCTGGCTTTCAGCTGCATTGGGACTTACTGTTGAATCAACAGGATCTCGTTTCTGTGATTTTTCTTGCCCTGAATCTTCCATTTATGACTGGAAAGTCCCCTATTGAAAAGGGCAGTATGCTTTCAAAATTTTTCAGTTGCTATATAGACTGTTTTTTTGGTTTTTTTATAAAGATTTATTTTTTATTTATACATACAAGCCGGGGTACAGGCCAGAGGCGTGGGGCGGCAAGAGGGTTCACCAGAGACAGAGCGGGGAGCAGAACAGGCAGATCAGAAACACACTGCTGAGGGGAGCAGTGGGTGAGGCAGGAGGGGTCTGCCGCGCCATGTGGGAATCTCCCCGGCCGGGCATCAAACTCGCGTCGCCGCTGCCGACAGCTCCACAGCGCAGCGCCCAACCGCTGCGCCACCAGGGAGGCCCTAGACTGTTTTTTAAAGGTATTCAAATGTTCTTGTCTCCCACTTCATTCCAGAGGTCACCTTCAGTGAAATGGCCCCAGATGCAGGGCGCATGAAGCCCAGACAGCCTCACTTGCTACCATTCTCACAAATACACTCTGCATTTTAAAACATTTTCTAAGTACCATGGCCCACATTTTATAAACTGTTTCCTGGAAGAGTAGAGAAATTTAGCCTCCTTTACTAAACCAACAGTCTCAAATTTGAAAAAGGAGGTGTTAAAAATTCCTGATTTCACTTGGTGAGCGATACAAGTAGTTTTCCTTTGGAGCCCGTGGTGGACTTCATGGTTGTTTTCCAGCTGGCCTTCAATCCTTTATTTCACCCATGATTGCTTAGTGATAATTTTTTGCTAATAGCATGGAATAGGCCAAATTCCATGGTTGTGAATGTTTCAGAGTCTCTGGGGTTCAAGAAAGACATCAAATGCAAGAAAGACATCAAATGTCTAACCTAGGAAAGCCCTTCATCTTCTCCACCTGCTGGAGAACCGTGACCCATAGTGACTTCTGGGAATGGAAGTTTCTTTGGGGAAGGTCTGTACAGGAGGAATGTGATGGGTGGAGCAAAGCAGGAACACAGAAGCAGGGCCTATGTGGGCTCACACCACCCTCTTTCTGCTTCCCTGGGTGCTCGGCCTCCTCTGCCTACTTGTTTCCTGGTTGTCCTGTGGCCCTCGGCTTCGGGCCTTGTTTTGCTCTGTTTTGACCTCTGACACCCGCAGAGCCAGCATAGTCTCCTGGCTCCTCTTCCTGATTAAGGCACACAGCACTCCAGGGTGTGGTGTTCAGTAGCTTCAGTAGCTTCAGGGGAAAGCAGGAGCAATAAGAAATCTCTCATCTGCCTTCACCACCACCCCCCTTATAGCCTGGGGAGTGGGGGGAAGAAGCCACCCTAAGGTGATCTGAGACTAGGTTCCTGCTCACTGTGAAAGCAGCAGCCCCCTAGGGGTGGACCCTCCCCCCAGTACCACAGGAGCCTGGATCTTTGCTCCTGTAACATGAACCCCTGTGAGGAGGGGCGTCTCATTCAAACCGAGAATTCCCATATATGCACTTTATTCAGATAAAATCAGGCCAGTGCTTTATGCTAAAACACTATTAGTATCTTTAAATGTTTGTTTTTATAGTGTAGCAGGTGTACCTGGAAGATAGTTTTTGTTCAGATATCACAGAGTGGGAAATATTAGGCAGACTGGAACCAGCAGCAAACTATGTCATTGAAAAGAGAGGAAGCAGAGCTTTGAATATCAACTTTTGGTTTATGACCTTACCCCAGAGCCTCCGATTGCAAGGCTCGAGGTCTGCCAGGAGGTGTGGGTTCCAGCCAGCCTCACGTTGCTTTTCTTAAAAGTGAAACTTGATTATCATCTTCAAGAGCTTTCTTCCACAGTGCCACCATATGCCTTTCCTGTACAAGTAAAGTCTATTTTGAAAGCAAGTCACATATGATATGGTGAGAACAGTATTCCCCCCAAAGTAAGATTCCCTCCAAACAAAATTATTTTTCAATGTGTCTTTTCATAGGCCGTTAATTGTCTTTGAACTTCTTACACAAGGAAAGTTTACAAGGACTCATGAAATGGGCCAAAGTTCTCGAAAGTTCATTTATTAACACGTAGCGTTAGAATCGCTCTGATGAGGGATGTCCACCAAGAGACCAGAGCCATTTGCTTATGACTCTAGCATCCCAGCCCATGATCAAGTTCAGAATTACTTTGCAGTGAAATAATACGTGTGTCCCTCTGCCTTTTGCTTCAGCCAAAATTCTTCACAAGTGTCTCAGATAAGATCAGGGAATTGCAAACAGGGGTGCCTGCTGCAGAGAAGCAGGGGTCCCAGCAAAGAGATGGGGAGAATATTAAACAGTGGAGAGACTGGAGGAGGGAGGGTTGCCAGTGGGAACACTTGTGACAGAATAAGGAGAAAATTGCCAATGAAGACAGAGGTTGGGATGGCAAGCAAAAGGCAAGGCTCCTGGGTTGGTTCATGTGTTTGGCAAATTCTATTCAACTTTCTAGTTTCAGTTTATAGTAAGTTTCGTTCAAGGGTGAAACATCCCTTCTTGAATTGCTTTCTGAGGAAACAGAGCCTTGTAACTATAAAGAGTTCTGCAAAATCAACCAAATCTAGAAATTTCCTCAGATGGCATTTTTGTTTATCTGCCATGTTTCTGTCTTCTTGGAGTGATTCTACCCCCACATGGACTATTTTTCCATTTATTTTTATATAACAGGGGTAAGGAGGGTGGAGAGGAGTGTTTAGTTTTCTTGGGTCTTCTGCAACCCCTAGCTGCCCTGAAAAGGTGCGGAGATTTATATTGTCCAGGTGATCTTCCCTGTCCTCCAGTGCTGTATCTCGCTGGCGGGTGGCCTGTTGGTCTTCTGTTGATGCCAACAGTGTATCTCAGTAAACTCTCATGTATTCAGCCATCCATGCAACCGAGAGCTGGTGAGTGCCTCCTGAGGGCCAGCTTGCAGTGGGCACGGGATAGAAAGGTGAATGAGATGTCCCCTGTCCTTCCGAAGCTCATGTCTGACAGGACCCAGCTCCAGCAGTAACCCTGCCAGCCGTGCCAGGATAGGCCCACTGGAGCCCCCTGCTCGTGGGATCCAGGCCCTCTGATGCCTTCAGGTTCCAGGAAGGCCACACAAATATTTAACAAGGTATATTTTATCTCCCTCTCCAGACTCATTACAAAGACAGTAACGGATGGCTATTCACAGGAGGATTTAATAAGATATCTATTATTCCCCCTTTCTAATTGTTCCGTGGTTTGACTTCAGAGGAATAGTTTGTCTTTTCACTGAAATGCTTTCCCTAGCAATTAAACTGAGCAGTAAGAGTTCTTACTGAGCCAACATTTCAAAAGCTAACTCTTCTGACATATAAATCTTTGCAATGTATACTCTGACGTTAAAAGAAGGGACATTTCTAGAAATTATTAGAAGCTCACACTTTCCAAAATTATTCACATGTGCAGTTTCTGGAGATTAAGCACAAAGTAGAAAACCTAGAAAGTATTAATCCTTGGTGCCTCGAAGCCCTGAGGAAATTTTGTGTCAGTCCCCTCTTACTGGAAAGCTTGTTGGTTCGTCTGTTGACTGTGGTGCTGATGCCTTCAAGTTCAGTGTTCTGGCCTCAGCAGAGATTGTTTTGCTTTCAACCGAGTGCATTTCTCACTCTGGGCAGTTTTTGTCCAAGTGCACCCCCAGAGTAAGGGCATATGGATGGCTCAGCCCAAATCCTCATCGTGACAGGAGAGACGAGGCAAGATGCATATTTCATATCTGGTGAATCGGGTGGGTGGGGGGCAGTCATTTCTTCCGAGGTAGGGGGTGTCTGTTGGTCAAGATTCCTTTGGGTGAAAGCCAAGTGTCTAAAACGTGCAGGGTTAAACCCCCCACACACCAGCTCTCCGGGTCCCAGCCAGCAGTGGTGATGTCCGTCCTCCGTGTTGCCCTTGACTGCTGCTGGCTCAAGAAGCTGGAGCTCCAGACTAGAGCCTCTCCTCTCTCCTTCAGGAAAGGCAGGTCAGTGAGTACAAACTGTACTCATTTTGCACAAGTATCAACTGGAAGTTTATAGCTGCATTCAGCCCACAAATGGATTTGACCCATCCAGAGCTGTTTTCTGTAATACGAATTAGCTGCTGCATGCCCCGTTTCTCGGGGAGCTTGGGAAGGTCAAGCATGGCAAGCCCAGGTTTCCGCAGGCGCAGTTGGCGGGAGCTGAGTGGCTGCTGCTCCATTCGGGGTAGGCTCAGCCCCTCCGTCTGCCACACTCCCTCCCTGACCCAGTCTTCTTTTTAATAAGCTGGCTGGCTTCACACTCCCGATCTATAGTGTCACCTCACCGAGGATGCAGAGATGATCCGGTGGCGGATCCTAACACTTTCGAGGGGGAAACAACCCATCCGGTGCCCTTTGGGGCCACTCAGGCTTTGGCTCAATCACCGTGATCTTAATCGTGTACTGGGCTCCCGTGGGAGTGAGTTCAGGATGCATATTAAGCAGAGAAATCAGATTCTTAAATCCAGCCGCCTGGAGGACGTGCTCACTGCTAAGCAGACTCTCTCAGCCAGTTGTATTTTTGCATCACAGATACTCTTGTTATAACTAGAGTCCACTAAAGATTTTTGAACGCACTCAGGAGTGGAGACCGAGTGTGTCTTTGTTTTCATGTAGAATCACTGATTTTCTGTCTCATTTTTGTGTGTTCTCCTTTTCATGGAAAAAGGAATTGAAAATAATGCTCTCTGTTCAAGATTTAGATTTGCCACGCTAGATTGGCTCGCCCTATTTAAAGCGGTGACAACTTTCTCAATCATGGTTCTGGTCTACAAAATAATACTTAACTGGAGGGACTAGTCTTCAGAGACACAAATAGAAATCCACCTTGCTCGTTATATTTGATTTCTTCCCTCTCGCATCGGCCACGAGGGCTCCCCCAGAAGCTGAGCAGGGCCCCTGTGATAGGGCAGCAGCTTCTGTTGCTGCGAGCAGACATCTGTTTGCAGATGTTTGCAGCGTCTGTCTAGAGGAAGCCTAGGGTAGGATGGCAAGTCCCAGGGCAGTTTCTCCCCATCTGGCTCTTTCAATCACTGCTGCCCCTCCAGTGCTCCAGGCTCCCTCAGCTATCCCTTTGCCTCAGGGCCCCCTCTTTTCCTGATCCCTCAAGGAACCCCAGCCGCCACTGCCACTGGCACCACAGGCATAGACTTGCTCTTTGGAAGCGCATGCCCCTCCAAAGAGGGGCCCTCCCCCCCCTCAGAGACTGTTGCTCGCCCTGGTGGGGACCCCCCTGCTGTGAGCAGAGTGAGGCCTCGTGTCTGAGGGGTGCCAGCTCCAGCACATGCGTTGCGGGAACAGCCGTTCTGCTGCAAAACTGACCCAGCGCGTAAGGTGCCGGCGAAAGTTCTCAGAGCCTCTTGGAAAACTGAGGAAGCGTCTGTTCAAAACAAGACAAAGAAACATGATGCTTCAGAGAAGGGACTTGTGGAGAACCAGATTTCTTTGATTGCCCTTTTCTCGAAAACATGGCCTCAGGGCCTGGAGGCTGAGAAAGGGACATTGTCTGGGAGCCCCACCTTTTTCTTTATTGTTTGGGAATCTACCCAAAGGAGCCCCTTTTTGAGGGGGGGGGTCAGGGCAGAAAAGGGGCCACTGACAGCCTGCAGGTCACTTTGGGGTGCTGATCATCAGTGAACTGTTTTTGTAAAGAATAAGCTCAGGGTTAGGGGTGGTCGGTCGCAGATTGGGAGCCTCTGTTCCAAAGCCACCTGTGATACAAGCCTGTTCTTTTAGGGATGTGTTCTGTGTCCACATTGAACTATTCAGTTCAATGGAAGGAAGCACACGCTTCCTTCTGAAGCTTTGATCCTCCTGGCCATTCAAAGTACAATGGAGACAAAGTCTTATGTATGGAGTAGGTTTTCTATGTCCCAAAAGAATTGGCATGGAAGAAAATCTCTGCAGAGAGGCAGCAGGGCAGCACACAAAATGTACCTATTCACCTTATTTTAAATTACATTTCTTTGGTGTGAATTTAAAATAGAATCGCGCTAAAGGAGAGCCTTATTAAAAATTAGAAAATCCCTCTTTCCCCCAAAATGACTTCTGCACTCCCTTCCTCTCCTCCTATCCCTCCTCCCCCCCAAGCGCATATAGCTGGCTCTCCTCCTGCCCTGGAGTCATCCCACCCTCCCCGTGGGCAAGGACCTGGAATGTCTTGTGCCTTTGGACTTGAGAAGCAATAATGAAACTCTCAGCAGTTCAGGCAGAGGCCCTCAGTGGGTAAATGGACGTCCTCTGGGTCCCTGCCTTGGCTGCATCTCCAGAACATATTCTGCCAAAAAATACACTTAATTATTATATTAGTATGATAGGTTCTCAAAAATATTTAACAATCAGATATTTCTTAAGAAAAGTACTTCCACCAAAAGTTTGAATAAGGCAAAGCTTTCCTATCTTTGAAGATCACATCTCCAGAACCTCTTGAAGATGTCAGGAGTGTGATTCACTTCTTTATATCACAGAGAGAGTCTACAAAATAGCATGGAAGGGACCAAAGTATGACCAGAGTTTCCTGGCTGACATGCCAGGCTGCAAGATACAGCAGAGGTCATTTTTATTAATGCCTTTATATAATGGAGCGTGTGTGGGCTGGGCAGAGGGGAGACGCATTCTGGGTAGATGCAGTGTATGCTTTAAGTTAACTTCAAAGCTAATTCGTAGTTCTCTGTAAGGCAGGTGGTGTATATCTCTTTGTCAGACACAAGTCCAAAGAATTGTTGTTACTAATTTCTGTAATACAGATTTGTGCATTGCTGGACTCTGTAGAATACTTTCTTTCCAGGTGGTTGGGATTTTCATTTTGTATGGCATTTTATTTTCAGTTAGTAAGCATGGATGTGAGTATATTCTAAAATATATATTATTATGAATCAATTTAAGAAACCACAAGATTTTTTTCTCCATAAATATTTTAGAGGGACTTGCTAAAGTGAAAGGAAAGGAGAGAAAAACAGTGGGACATTTCCTATTTGGAAACCTTTCATATGGCATTAAGGCTAAAACAGGGCATAGAATAATTCCAACATCATAATCAAATATCTAAATCTAAATGGAGTCATAATGTGACCATCTGAAGAATTTGAATATTAGCTGCTTGCAATGACTATTCAAAGATACTATGACAATATTTACCTATGAAATCATTATATGTCATTATTGTTATTCATATCAGCACACATGACAAGGAATGCTATTTTCCCAATTTTAAAATTCCTAGGAATTTTTTAAAAACAAAATGATTTTATTATCTGAAGTCTTGAGTTTCCATTTAGTATATTTAATATAAAGAATTTCTTCCTGTATTTTCATCAATCCCCTACACATCTCTGTGTTTCAATAAAATAAAGGCTAGTCCTTTATTTCACAAGTGAAACTGTTTGAATGTACATGCTGTTTATAAAAACCACAGGAGCACCTACTTAAAGGGAAAAAATAGCCACATGTAAAACTTCTAACATAATGGAATAAGAAATTATACTTTTAGAAATGAGGCTTTTATAGAGAATTGGTTCCTAGTGTGCAGGAATATTAGTTGACCCTAACCATAAAGAATTTTTACTAACCTCAGACTCTTGGCTGTTTAATCAGCATTTTATTTATTAGTTACACAAAGTTAGGTTAAAACATCACACAAAGAATAAATATTTCTGTTAGAATGTGTAAAGACTTGGCTTTTAACTTGACCTTTAATGAACTGAGTCGCATAGGGTGAATTCTCTACCCTTTTCGAAGGTGTGGAGCTGAAAATGAGCTTAGCGATTAAGCTCCAGGGCCACAGTTCACATTAATAGTTTAGCTTTATCTGTGCTTTTGGATTTAAGAATGTGTTAACTGCTTCATTAGAATGTTAGCCCTTTTTTCCTCTAATTGGGACATAGCAACCATTGAAGTTAGTCATTGTTATGGATGGGGAACACAGTTACCTTCCATGGATGGTAACTGAATTAAAAATTCACATATTGGAATTATAAATTCAAGTTAAATATGAATAGTACCTAATTTATATATTTTTAAGATATTTATTTCAGACTTTATAAATAAGTTCACATATGAACTACTGTTCTGATTAGACTCCCTGATCACCTTAGCAAATAACTGTTCTGATAAGATGAACATAGAATAAAGAGATACAAAGTGAAAACTGAAGAAGATTGAGCCCCAACACAGCACACCCACGAAGCTGCTGTCCCAGTTCTACAGAAAATACTGGGCGTTCGAACCCTCATTCTGTGTAGCGACCACACAGCAGAAGTGGTTAAGTGCCTGACTTATCAGCATGAAGGGTGGAAATTTTCCAGCATTGTAATTGCCTCAAAATGATGAGAAACGAAAGAAAATTCCTATTTTTCAAATGTCTGTTCTCAAAGAGTAAAAGTTAAACTCATTCTCTTCCCTCACAGAAGGATGTCTAAATCCCACCTGTCTTTTTCTTTAACAGATAATTCTGAAATAATCAGCAGAAACGGAATGGAATGCCAGGAATCTGCATTGAGAATAACTAAACATTGTTATTGTACATACTATCCTGTTTCCTCCTCAATAGAATTGCCGCAAACTGCATGCTAAATAAAGATTTAGTTCTTCTGGACAGACCACAACTCTAAGAAGCTAGTGCTGCTATATCATATATGAGTATTAAATATGGTATGCTTAGTATACTCCAACCTAAGATAGTTAACTACCTGAGACCAGCTGTGATGTTTAAAGACATAAAGGATCAAGTTTACTTTCAAAGGGTTTCTAAACATAGTTTCTGTCCTAGGAATATTGTCGTATCTCCATAACTATAGCTTATGCAGAGAGTCCAACCAATTTACTCATTTTGACACAGAATATTTCCAAGTTAGCAATAAACAATTAGCATTAGTTTAAAAACCTATTCCGAGGGCAGGTTCGATTCTAACTCCAATTTCTGTCATTTCATTTACCCACGGGGTCAAAGGGTATATGTTTCACTTCTCGACCACACGGATGCTGCCGCAAAGATGAGAAGTGAAGTAAAACTGCTACCTGTCCCGCAGGTGTAAAAATTTGAATGGAAATTCAAGCACAAGTACTGAGGACACATCAAGGTGTGGTGTTTGGTTTGCCTGGAGATGCCGCATTGAATCACGTGATTCTAGAATAACGTTAACTAGATTGAAAAAGAAACTTTGCACGGTATGAGCCTCATACCCCACCAAACAAAGTCTTGAAGGTATTATTTTACAAGTATATTTTTAAAGTTGTTTTATAAGAGAGACTTTGTAGAAGTGCCTAGATTTTGCCAGACTTCATCCAGCTTGACAAGAGAGACCATGCCAACAGTCTTTCAGACTCACCATCCAGTTGCCTGTTACAGAATAACTCTTTGAAACTAAAAACCTAGTCAAACAAGGAAGCTGTAGGTGAGGAGATCTGTATAATATTCTAATTTAAGTAAGTTTGAGTTTAGTCACTGAAAATCGACTGTGACTTTAATCTAAATTACTATGTAAACAAAAAGTAGATAGTTTCACTTTTTAAAAAATCCATTACTGTTTTGCATTTCAAAAGTTGGATTAAAGGGTTGTAACTGACTACAGCATGGAAAAACTAGTTCTTTTAATTCTTTCACCTTAAAGCATATTTTATGTCTCAAAAGTATAAAAAACTTTAATACAAGTACATACATATTATATATACACATACATATATATACTATATATGGATGAAACATATTTTAATGTTGTTTACTTTTTTAAATACTTGGTTGATCTTCAAGGTAATAGCGATAAAATTAAATTTTGTTCAGAAGTTTGTTTTAAAGTTTATTTTAAGCACTATCGTACCAAATATTTCATATTTCACATTTTGTATGTTGCACATAGCTCTGCAGTACCTACATTGTTTTTAAATTATTGTTTAAAAAACAAAACCGCTGTTATAAATGAATATCATGTGTAATTGTTTCAAACATCCATTTTCTTTGTGAACATATTAGTGATTGAAGTATTTTGACTTTTGAGATTGAATGTAAAATATTTTAAATTTTGGCATCACCGCCTGTTCTGAAAACTGGATACACCAACCATATCATTTTTGTTTGAGGAAAAAGAAATCCACCGTTTTAACTAATGTTGGTCCAAGTCTAATGACTAGTTATCTTACATCGTAGATTTGATAACCCTATCAAAAGAAAATCACATTCTAAGTGTAATCTTACATAGTGCTTGTATCTTTGCATTTGTTTTAATTGTGCAAAAGTATTGTATCTAACGTGTATTTCTTTGGTAGTTTCATCTTTATGTATTATTGATATTTGTAATTTTCGCAACTATAACAATGTAGTTATGCTACAACTTGCCTAAAACATTCAAACTTCTTTTTTTCCTTTTAATTTTTCTTTGTTAACTCACTTCAACTCATTGAAAACATACATTACTAAAAGGTAAATTATGGGAATCACTGAAATATTTTTGTAGACTAATTGTTGTAACATTATCTTTCTTTTTTCTTTTGTTTCATGATTTTGAGTTTAAAACTGATTAGCACACAACTGTTTTCTGCCCTTTAATAATGGAGCAAAAACATCACCTGCACCCCAAGCAAATATAGAAGACTGTATTTTTACTATGATATCCATTTTCCAGAATTGTGATTATAATATGCAAAGAGTCATAAATATGCCATTTACACTAAGGAGGAGGCAAGGCAAATGCATAGATGTACAAATATATGTACAACAGATTTTGCTTTTTATTTATTTATAATGTAATTTTATAGAATAATTCTGGGATTTGAGAGGATCTAAAACTATTTTTCTGTATAAATATTATTTGCCAAAAGTTTGTTTATATTCAGAAGTCTGACTATGATGAATAAATCTTAAATGCTTTGTTTAATTATAAAAACAAAATCACCAATATCCAAGACATGAAGATAGCAATTCAACAAATACTGTAGTTAAGAGACAAACTCGCCACTTGTATGGAAACTACATCTCACTCTTGGTTTTCAGGATATAAGAGCATTTCACTATTCTTTCAGCCATATCACTGGTAACATTTCTACTAAATCTTTCTGTAACACTTAAAGAATTCCCTCATTCATTATCTTACAGTGTAAACAGGAGTCTAATTTGTATCAATTCTATGTTTGGGTTGTAATATTCAGTTCACTCACCCAATGTACAACCAATGAAATAAAAGAAGCATTTAAAAGGATTTCTAGTCTTCCTCCTTTGTGTCCAGACTGATAATTAGCCAAGCAAAATGGTGTTTAACCTAGACAGCCTGTGGTAACGTCAAAGAGAGTAAATTCTAGTAGTCAAAGGGGGGATTTGATGCATTTTGCCTTTGACTTGGGCTTTTTAACAAGGAGGGAAACAATTGTAAAGATCATGTTACAAGCATTTTTAATATTCTTTGAAATTTGAAAGAAAAATTCAAATTTTAATCAGCCCTCTCACTCAAGATTCTGCCTGGTGCTGAGAGGTGAGCATCCGTAACCAGATGGGAAAAGAGCAGCATTTTCACCAACAGACAAGAAAGAGGCTGACTGGGCAATACTGCTTACACCTGAGGCTGTGGAGGGAGGCAGGCCTCTTCTCTGCAGGCATCCGGGCCAGATGGATTAGGAGAGAATAAGAGCTGAGCACTATACCTGAGGGCAGGTATTCAAAAATAGAGCCCCCAAGAGGTGGTGTGTACTTTCTGGAATTTCCAGGGTGACACTGGCTTTGGGGCTGGGAACATGCCTTGTTGTGCAGGGGCTGACAGAAACCACCTCCTCTCTGGGCCAACCAGAGAGAAAATGCTTTTTTCCATGGCAGGTTTCAAGCGTCAGGCATTCCAGGTGCTTATAATATCCCCTTATGCGGGCCAGAAAACCCGTTTCATTGGTCAGTCACATGCACACGAAGATGCCTGTGTTTTTAAACTCTGCCGTCAGGATTTCCAAGGTAAAAATATTTTTGTACCTGTATGTTTGAAAAACTGGCTATAACATCTGGTTAAGCAATTTTTCTACTGTTGTTGGGAGGAAACCTGCTATATCCTTCCTTACATGAGAACTGTTAGCAACTTCAAGATGTCAGTTTGAGAGAAAAAACTAAGTGAAAAATCTAAAATATAATGGACTTAAAAATTTTCACATTGGGTTTTATGGAGTTAATTTTCATCAGTACACTGCCTTTTCATAACACAAATCAAAGTGAAATTTAAACCCAAGAGGATAAAACTAGTTTCTTCAGCATAGGAAAATATTCATGTATAAAAATATTAATTACTCTATAATTATCTGCAATAGGAAAGTGTTATTTTAATTCTAGGCTGTCCAAACTAAAAATAATGTCTCAATCCCAGAAATACCTTCTCATTATTGACCAAAAATCTTTTGCAACAATTTAAGACTTTTAGGAACAGCCAAGCAGACCAAAATACACTCAACATTCTGATATTTGTGAAAGGAAAATCCTGACTCACTAAAGGATGATTTCTCCTCCCCACAAACATCCTAGGGTCCCTGCAATGTTAGTCTTTCATTGTTGGACTGGTCCACCTCCGTAGAAATGAGTAAGCCACTGTGAGTATGAATTGTGCAAAAGAAAGATAAGAATGGTTTCTCTGCAGGCTCTTGGTGGGAGAGGTGGGGGCAGGGATCAGGTGAGGTGAAATTGAGAATGTTTATCAGGAACTTACTTGCATACCAAGCTCTAAGCTGAATATTCTAGAGAGGTTTCTTACAAGCCCATCCTGGGTCACTGAAGAGAATTCTATTTGGTAAGTAAATTCTGGTGACTACAGAGATTCTTACTCAAGGAACATACAGATTCTGTAATGAGAAGTAGTTGAGTCTATACCACACCGATCTATTCATTACCTGCCCTCGGGGTGACTGATCCACAGCTGAACACCTTGTCCAAGTGTTTCCACTTTCAGGTCCAAGATCCTGTGGCCTCACTTTTTCCCTGTTTCAATTATTTCAATCAACATTGAAAGGGACCCCATCTGAGACCCCTTCAGCCCCATCATGTAAATGTTCTCTGTGCTACTGTCTGTATGGTAACTAGCCCTTTCAGACCCCCCCTCCAAATTTGCTATTTTCATGTAAATATAGCTATTTTATGAAGTAGGATATTACCTGAAAGTAACTTCATCTTCTTCAGATGCACTTTACATAATCATTAGCATGATGAAGGAATTATTATACCCATAATGTAGATGAGAAATTGGCTTATAAAATGAAATAACTCCTTCAAAACCCCATAGAGAATTTGAACTCTTGAAGTCCTGGCTGGTCCTTACTCCCTGGTTACATTAGCTTGAGCTTTATTTGTGGCATTGATTTAATTTTAGATCAAAATTTCACGAAAGAATTCAGAGTAGAACACTCATCCAGGTTTAAAGTTAAGCTATAATCAGAATCCTTTACTAGATTTCTTAAACAGGACTTCTCCCTTAGGGTTTCATAGGATTTATGAAATATTTTCAAGCTCTGGGCTGCAAAATAATAGCCTAGCTTTAAATATTAATAGAACCTAATTCTTGAGTAGGACCAAAGGCAAGTTGAAAGAATGTTACTTTACACCATCTCTCTGGTGTTATCCAGTTATTTTTTATCAAGCTTCTATGTGATTCTCTTGAAATAAAAAATAATGAAAGCCATTGGATTTTCCCAATAAATACTATGTCTTTAAGTCACAGTGTAGCAAACCCTAAAAAGCGGTAACATATCCCAACTAGCCAGAGAGAATTAATTTCTGGGCAAAGAACACATGTAGATGATGTGCCTCCCCTCCCCCCAAAATCCAGTTATGTTCAGAGATTCTGGAAGGTAGGTAGGTGGCGGTGGTCTCCTAGAGTAACTTTAAATTGGGTCTTTCCCAGTTTGGCTTATATAAAAACAGAGAAAGTATATTATCAGTTGTCATGTGGCAAGTAAAATGATATAAATTAGAGAGATCTAACTTTTGTTTTCCTAGAGAACTCTTGAAACAAAAGGTCCCCTAGCAAATGTAATCAAAACAGCAAAGTTGGATGGGGGGTTGCAGCTACTGGGGTAAATGAGTAAAATAGGCTTTTCACGCCCTCCAACCATTAGCCTCTATGGCTAGCACCTGTGGGTGGGCCTTGCACCTCTGTGATTGTGGACACCTGGCCCCAGAGACCAAGGGGCGTGAGCACATGGAAATACACACACCTGTGCCAGGGACAAGGCATAAAAGGACGGCATCACTGCAAGGAGGGTTCGGAGAAGGCAGAGAAGTGCTGGGAGAGTGCTGGTCTGTCCCCTGACTCGGCATGAATAGGCCTGTAAAATCTACTGAAGCCTCCAAAGTTCTCTTTTCGTGTGTAAGAACGGAAAATGCACCTTCCTGGCCTGGGGTGCTTGCACAGCGGCCTCCAGAGAACTCTGCAGCACAGATGAAAGCTGCTCACTTAAATAGGAAGCCCCTTAACCGAAGCTCACTACTAAGGAGGGACCCCAGCAAAGAGCAGGCTGCAGCTGGTCTGGTTCTGTGAAGAGCAGCTCTCAGGGCAAAAAACTCTTTGGGAAAGCAGCAGTGTTAGGGGAAGTGCTGGCTCAAACAAGTAGTGACTTCAAAGACTCAGCTCCAAGGTTGGTGAAGTTGCAGAAACTACCAGTTCCCGGAAGATAGGACTCAGTAGATAGGGTGAATTTTAGCGACCATCTTTGTTTTCCTCGGTGCATAGATAAGTCAGCAAGACACACTAGCTGGATCCTTACCAGAATTCTCTTGGGCTCAGTAGACAGCTTTGAAATGTTTTGCGTAAACTCCTGAAGGGTGTACCAACTGCACTCACTGAGAAGGGTAGAACTTAGGCAGCTTTTCCAGAGCTATCTGAGGGCCGTTCTGGGGCTCAAGTCCTCACTCTTAATTCTTTAATAATTTCACTTACTCTTCCTTGCCTCAACTTACAACCATTCTATGGCTTTAAGCAGGAGAAAAGTAGATTTAGTGTAGCATAACTGTGGGAAAGCTTAACTATGAGCAAATTGATGTGTACAAATGTAACAAACATACTATAGAAAAAGAATTCAACACACTGGTTTCTATGGAGAGTAATCGAACACCTGACATCTATAATCTCGAAGTTGGGCGTTTTTCAGGCACCAGCAGTGGCTGCATTTCACAATTACGCTCCTGTTTACCAGCTAAGTTTATGGTTGCACTGCCCAAGTGCAACCCTTAACTCTGCTTCTTACAGGTTCTAAACCTCAGTTTCTTTCATCAGTAAGCTCAGTCTAACAGCAGGATCTAGCTCACCAAGGCATTCTGGGCATAAGTGAAAGAATTTATTCTTCCCTCATCCAGACAAGCCTGACCCAAAGCAAGCTGTCCATGAACATAGCTACCATTCTTAAAATAAGCCCTTATGTTTTCCCATAAGTTATTTATTTCCTCTTTCTGTCCAAACATCTCTTGGCAACCTCTTCTATTTCCTCAATGACAATGTCAGAAGCTGACAGGCAAATTACAGGGAACTTATAATAACAGATAACGTGCCACACTATCTTTGTGGAAGCCTCCAATTACTTCAACTCAGCCAATGCTCACTGAGTCCTTGAGTAAGCAGCGCTGAGCCCCTCAGGGGATGTGAACCTCAGCAATGTTCAGCCTCTGCCTTCAAGGAGCTTTCCTTGTGCAGAAGAGGAAAAATGAATGTGAAAATTGAAGAAAGGATAAAGAGTGCATATTGTTTTCCTAGGGCTATCTTGACAACACAAGGAAAAGAAGACAAAGTAACAGAAATTTTTCTCTCACAGGGCCAGGTCCCCCTTCCAAACCCCTTCCTCGCCTCTTCCAGCTGCTGGTAGGGCTGTCCATCCTTGGTGTTCCTTGGCTCACAATTTCATCACTCCTGTCTCTGTCTCCTGTGTCTTCACGCCACCTTATAAGGACTCCATTCATATGGATTAGGTCAACCCTAATGATCTCCTTTTTATTTGAATCTATCTGCAGAGACCTTATTTCTACATATTCTCAGAATCCAGGAGTTAGGACTTTGGGGGGACACCATTCAGCCCATAATAAGTAATGGTAGCTTAAATGAAGATGGCTTTCTAAAGATACCAAAGCATCCATAAAAGAGCTTTTCTTGCCTTTTCCCGAAGGAGACTCCACTGATATGATGGTTGATAATCAGATCACCTCCCCTCAGGCCTGTTTTTTCTCTATTTTTGTCTGTAACATGAAGCAGACAACAAACTCTCTAACTTCCAGATGCAACGTTCTGTGAGTTAATTAGTGATCTAGCATGTTCTTGGCTCTTCTCAATATTTATTTTAGTAATTTTGATCTGCAAATACATTCCATTATTTATCAATTTTTAATCATTGGACTAATTTTACTTTATCCAGGCTTACAGGACAGGCTCTTCCTTTCTAGATGCATGGGAAATTTCAGTTGTCATTCACAGAAAGCCTAGCCAAGCTTGGCTAGGAAGGCCAGAGCTCTCTCTGACCGATGAGAAAGGTGATCTCTAAGATTTTTCATGCCCTTACATTGTGATAATCATTTAGCGTGAATCACATCATTCAATCGCCATGGTTGGTTCTGTTATTAGCATCCCCACTTACAGATGAGAAAGGAAAGGACAGGAACGATTAGATAACTTGATGGAATTCTTTAGGGCATTCACCCCCAGGTGGTCTGCTAGGCCCACAGTGCACTATGGCCTCACTGCCAAAAGGTGGTCCTTGGGGCCACCAGGGGAAACCTGGGACCAGCTGAAGATGCTGAATCTCATGTGAGTGAGAGATCCTGGAGCTTCACCTTCGTTAGCTTTATGGAACTCTCTACCCCTACTTCAAAAGCAAAACAAAAAGAAAGCCCACGTTTGAAGTTTGCTGTTACTGATGATAAAATGCAAACCCTTTAGCCTGGCCAGTGGCATCCCCACGCTCAGCAGGGCCCTAGTCTGCTAACTTCTGTCCAGCTCCAGGAACCTCTTTTGTGCTTCTAAAATAGTCTTTCCTGCCTCCTGAGTCCCTGCTCCTTCTGCCTGGAATGCTTGTCTTCTCCTTCTGGAGAGAATCATTTTCTTAAGATTCTCTCACCCACCCCAGGTCTCAAGAGGCTAGTTGATCTCATCTCTGTTGCCTTCCTAACACCTGTCAACCGTGGCATCGTTTTCTCATTGAGGCCCAGTCTCGCTCCCACCATCCACAGAGCTGGTGCCATGAGTGGTCCCTGATAACAGCCACAGCTGAGTCCGCCTCCCGGCGCGTCCGAGCGGCACCTGACACTCATCAATCTATTACTAAGGCACCTGATTTCCTTTTAAACCAATGAATATATTGAAAGTTCTATCTTGATTCTTTTTCGACAAAGAAAAGCGATTGCCTGTAAAAGTGTCTAGTCTCAGAGACTACTAAATTAATCACAGTAGAAAAAGAAGTCAAAGCTGAAGTTTTTTGTATTATGGATAAAATGGCTAATTTTTATGCCCTTTAAGGGAAATCGTTTCTATTTTAAAAAGGCACTGGTGAAAGTCATGTTACCTTTGGTCTAAATTATTAGTCTATTGTTTTCCTGAACCCTGTGTCTATGCTTATTTGGGAAAAAAAAAAAACGAAACGATCATATTGATGCCAGTGGAAACCAAGGATCTTCACAGGTTAAAACAAAGTGTATTAAATCAGCCTTTGGTAAATACATCCCTGGGTCACACTGGCTTGTAGAAACAGATACAAACTCCCAAAGGTAGACTGCTCCACCCTTCAAAACCATTTCAGAGCCAGCTCATGTGATTCCTCTGTCTCATTCACAGTGTTTGCAAACCCACACTGAGGAACCAATGCCAGCGACAGATGCAAGTGATAAAAGGGGTGTTGAGATGGTGATTAAGAAACAAACACATAATCAGTGTTGACATGTTCTCACCTCTTCCAAGGGTCATCAGTGTGTTTGGAACAAAAATGACATATCTGTTGGTTTTGCTCTGGTAAAAATCTTTACAGAGATCAACGAACATATTTAGTGCATGACATGGTGACTGGCTGAGGGCCCTGGGGCGGTGATTTTGTTAATTCTAGGAGCCATTGTAGAGACAGAAAATGGGCCCAGCAGGGGCACCCTTAGGTGATCACGGGTCTGGGCTAATAGTGCACACTTTATTCTGCAGTGGGGGAGGGGAGGCAGTGCAGCGTAATGGCTAAGAACACGGATGTAAGGGCCAAGCTTACTGTGTTCAAACCCCGACTCTCCACTGTCCATGGATCCAAAATCATGTGTGTGAACCCCAATCCTGTCTTCCTTCTCCCCAAAAGGGATCATAACAGTATCTAGTGCATGAGCTGGGTATTGAGAATTAAGCGTGTCAACAAACACAAAACTCTTAGAACTCTGCCTGGAACATCAAAGACCAGCTATCTTTGATAAACAAACTTTAGAAAGCTTGCCACTGGACAGGAGTGTGAAGGGCATTCTCTCTACCGTCATTCCCCCTGCAGGACAGCCTGTCAGCACCAGGGCTGCTGCCAAGGTTAGCCTTGAGGTCTGTTTGCCTTGCAGAAGAATGAAGTAAACCAGCTAGCAGCACCGGCTGAGCTCAGCAGGAATTTGTTTCTCCTTGGATCTTACGGTAATGAACTTTCCAGACTTCCATTTCTAGGGCACAATAGAATAAATACAATGAATGAGTCTCTGGAGGAAAATAACAAAGACAGCTGGATAAAATATTAAAAACATCTCTTTAAGTGCACTGTGCAGCTATCTCGAAAGTAAGAAACTCAGAGGCAAAAACAAAATCATGGGATTGCTTTCAGGTGAGCGGGCCCCATACCAAGGCTATGTCTGGTGGCCAGTGCCCGCTCAAGTAAACTGGAGCCTTCCCCACCCCCATGGCACAGGGGGCCAAAAGTAAGTCTGGACCTGCCCTAGGCACAGGGTGGGCCGGAAGCCAGAACCCCAAAGATGTGCCCTGGCCACAGGGCTGAATTAGCGCTCACTGGCCCACCTTGGGCACCAAAAAAAAAAAAAAACAAAAAACCCAGAAATCAAGAATAATACTGTAGTGCAATGTAATATTTAAGATACATCAAATCTCTAAAATATCAAAAAGAATGGGGAAAAGCCCATGATGAACAAAATTTCAACGTTACGGACAATGACACACACACACACTCACCACTTGGCACAGACAACTTTATAGGTAATTTTTATTAAGCATTCAAGAAACAAACTCCAGTTTTACATAAATTCTTTCAAGTGACAGGAAATAAAAACAGAAACATAACCCAACTCATGTTAACACCATGGTAATAACAGGCCAGGCCAGACAGTAAAAGAAAGCCAAAATTACAGAGATTGTCACTCATGGAAACAGATATATTGGCATATTATCACTTTAATGGAAAAAACATTCTCTTCCCAAAGTTGTAAACATATCATTAAATAAGAAAATCTCTTAATTTAGTATGAGAAGGGAATTTCAATATCCTGATTTAAAGGATATGTACAAATTACTCTGGACATAGCAAATTGTGGTGCAAAATGTTCAAGGAATTTTCCATTTACCAGGAGCAAGGCAACTTGGAAACTGTTGATTTCATTCAACATCATTCAGGAGGTCTCAGCAAGGGCTGTATGACAAAAGAAAAGTAAAATCTATTTAAAAAGAAAAGGAATCTTATTACTTACAGGTGATACAATTTTTCATGCAGAAAACATTGAAGAGTCAACAGAAAAATATTTAAATGAATGTGCCTAGAGATTGTTTTGATTAAAATTAATATGTATTAATTAAGATAATCTTATTTGTTGATAGATACCTCTCCATGGCTTAACAAAATAAAACTTTAATTTTTATCGTTGAAATCTACCTTACTGGGAGGTGATAGTACTCTATTCTACCCCGTTACTTTGGGACCCAGCTGGCAGAAACACCATCCTATCTCACAGGCAGCTTCCAAAGTCTGCCTGGCATTGACTGACAGCAACATACAGGGAAGGAGAGGGGCCGGGCTATAGGTTTTGTAGGCCAGGCCTCAAGGCGGTGAACATCACATCTGCCCACCGTTCGTTTGTCAGAAGTCGGTCACAGGCCACACCTAACTGGAAGAAAAGCCAAGAAGAAAGATGTGGACCCAGGAGGTAAGGGAAACACCTTCAGTGGAATGCAAGGTGGTCTCTGCCACAAAATAAATAAAAATAGCATAACCTTACCCAAGAGCAGTTTGAATATGTTTTAAACAAGATACTAGTGGAAACAGCAACACAAGTATATAACACTAGGAATTTGCCTAACGAGAGATGTAAAAAATACTTTTTGAAAAGTGTTTCAACTTTTTAAAGATTTTAATAAACAGGGGAATGGCCCAGGTGATGTAAACAAATGGGGAATAAAACAATATCATTAGGTGTTCCTTTTTCACATATTAATCTATAGCTTTAGTGCAGTGTCATCAAAATACTAGCAGAATTGTTTGTGGCACCTGATACCCTGATAGAAAAGCAAATGTCTAAGAATAGCCAAAACACCCCAAAAAGAGAGCATGGTGAAGAACTCACCAACTCATGAGAACTAACTCTACAATACTAGTAAGACTGTATGGAGCTGAAACATTTTTATATAAGGTAGACGAATGGGGCAAAAATAGAAAATGGAACAAAGTTGACTCATGGTAGAGGGACATGGAAATCAGTGAGAGCAGGAAAACTGCAAAATATGGTATTGAGACATTTGGTTACCCAATGGATAAAAAAATTAGATCCCGGGCCTCCCCGGTGGCGCAGCGGTTAAGCGCTGCACTGTGGAGCTGTCGGCAGCTGCGACGCGAGTTCGATGCCCGGCCGGGGAGAATCCCACATGGTGCGGCAGACCCCTCCTGCCTCACCCGCTGCTCCCCTCAGCAGTGTATTTCTGATCTGCCTGTTCTGCTCCCCGCTCTGTCTCTGGTGAACCCTCTCGCCGTCCCACGCCTCTGGCCTGTACCCCAGCTTGTATGTATAAAAATAAAAAAAAAATCTTAAAAAAAAAAAAAATTAGATCCCTACCTCCCATAATACTGAAAATCACCGATTCCATTTAGCTTAAAGGCTAAAGCATAACTATAAATTTTGAGAGGACAATACTTTAAGAATATCTGCTATGTTGGAAGTAGGGCAAGATATATTAAATATTTCTGAAGAGCTCAGAATTAACAAGAAAAAAGTGGTAAATTAAGATCCTCTAAAATTAAGATCTTCTATGTATTAAGATGATCTAAAAGAAAATGAGACGATAATACAGAAAAGAGATAAAAAACCATGTCTAGAATATATGAAGGACTCCTACAAATCATTATTAAAGAAGACAAACAACCCAATATAAACAGACAAAAGATGTAATCAGTTCATTTAAATGGCCTCGAAACATCTGAAAAGTCTCCAGTGCATCAGTGACCAGGGAACTGCAATTAAAAACCACAATAAGACACCATTTCAGATCGACAAAAAAAATTAAACACAGAACAAGACCTACTCTCGTGGAGGGTTGCTGGGAATTTAAATTAATAACAATTTTTTTAGAAACCTTTGGCATTACCCAGTAAGTGTATGCATGCATCCAGGACTAGGGGTCGCGATCTGAGCCCCAGCTCACAGGTGATAACAGCAGGCAAGAGATAGAAATTGCCAATCCTGTAACTCTTGGCCTTGCCCTGGCGCCGCCCACAAAAATGGCGAGAGGAGCATCACAGAGCCGTGGCTTTGGGATCAGCTTGTCTGGCTTTAAAGCTGACACCTGTCACCTGCTCACTGTGGGCCTTTGGCAAAACTTGACTTCTCTGGGTCTCAATTTTATCACCTCTAAATGGGAACGTTAATAGTGAGCCTTTAGTGAGTGCTGTTGGGATTATTCTTTTAAAATTTCATCAGGGATGAGGATGAAAGTGTACAGGGTGGCAGAGCTGGTCCAGGACCACACCTGTTGAGAGAGCTTCCAACCACCTACCTTCTGAGCTCAGGATTATTCTGGAGGTGCTGTCGGGTGAAGGCCAAGTTTGGTATGTTTCTATGTTTCTTAGGGAGAATGGGGTGTGTACCTAACAATTTCATGCAAATCAAAAAAATAGAACTCACCAGTTCCATGCCCAGCTTCCAAGTATAAGTGAAGAAAATGAAGTCGCTGCTATTTAAAAACTAATTACTAATAAAATACTTTGATTCATATTCCCTGGGAAATAAAATCCTGCCTTTGAAATAAAGGTCTCTGGCAAAGCTGCTCAGAAACACCTTTGTTCTAAGCCGGAGTTTTCCTTTAGCACAGAACACACTGTACTCTGCTCAAAAAGTGACTGATTCTGGCTTTAAAGGGAAGACAATTAAAACATGTAACCACTAAACCACGTTCAAAATTACCTACCCCATATCAATAAAGAGATGGATGTTATTCAGTTCTTCCATTTTTTAAAAAGTCTAATGGTGAATAAATAAAATATGTCAAGATACCTAGTTTCATGTCTGGAATTGGAAAAAAAATTGATCACAAGTTTAATGAGACCTTCATATCATCAAATTTCAGCTTCTTTAGAAGAATGTTTTATATAGATATTTTTTGATCCTTTTATTTTATGTATGCTACTAACTCATCTCAAAACGCTAGGTTAGTTGAAGAATAAGAAGAAACATAAAGAAAAATCACTTAGAGCTTTAATTCCAAGTCATACGTACCACGATTCAGACACCCTGTGCCTGATACTATCCAGATAACAAAAATTATTCCAATTAAAATTCTAATTCAAATAAAAATTCATAAAGTTGAAGATATTGGGTTCTGAGTTCATGATTTGCAGTTTCTCGTGTCAGTTAACCTTAAACCACACAAACATGAATTTGTTGTCAAGAAACAGAACATATTCCTTTCTTCCTGTCCCAGTTTTAAAAAGGTGGAAAAAATAGTCCTCACTTGCAACATTCATTCTCTCATCTCTAATTTACCCTTTTCATTTTGAAGAGCATTGTGCAATGTAAAATGTAAAATGGCACACAAATAAAAAACCAAATGTCCATCTACCTACCTCCCAGGCTTATAAATATCTTTACAAAACAGATGAAGCCCCAATGGATCCTTCTAGATCACATAACTCTCCCTTCTGAATACTATCCTTAAATCCAAGTTTTGCATTTTTTAACTTTATGTGAATGTTCTTCTGCACTTTGCTTAACTCACTCAGCATTACATGTGTGAGAATTATCCATGCAAATATACACAGTTTATGTTCACTCATTTTTACTTCTTTGTAGCATTCCACTGTATGAATATACTGTAACTTATTTCCTGAATTAGTGAATATTGTAAATATTCATTCACCACTGTGAATGGATATTAGTTGCATTTCTCCAACTGCTAGTAGAGTTAAGGCTCTTTCTTGTAAGTTTCTGGCCACTTAAGTCTTTCGAAAATTGTTCTATATACCAGTCTCTTAGGGGGACCACTTGTTTTCATTTTTAAGGTAGTTAAGAATGACCTTTGTAAATAATCACAGACAAGAAATATATCATGGGGAGTTCTTATTATTTCTCTTATTGAACCATGAAATCATCCAAAGGAAATTCAAAGTATCATGTGCTCATTTCTGGCCTAAGATGACTTCTGCAGAGCAGCCCATGATTCAACCTTCCTCAGGTTTACACTGAACTATACACATAACACTCAGAAGGAGGAGGGGAAAAAGAATGAAAACAAAGACTGTCAGGAAGCCTATTGTCAGACTATGGGAGGAAATTCCACTAACAAAACCTATGAAGCTGAAATGAACATCAATGCATGGGAGACACTGAGTTACTCTTGGAGTCCTGAAGAAGGGCACATAAAGGCCTACAAGAAATCAGGGAAGAATTTGCTCCTCCACTGCCCTCGTGGGGGCTCGAGGATCCAAAGCCCTTACCAGCCGGGATACCGACTGCCAGCCTGTTCTGCAGATAATGCTCTTTGCTGCAACTCGTATCACCAACCCCTCTTCTAGTCAAGAAGATCCATGTCTCCAACCCAAGCAGATTAAAGCTGCAAACCCCTGGAGAAGAACAAGCCCAGACCTAACAACACTAGAAGCTGAGCTGCTCCCCTGCTTATTTCTCACTATCTCATCAGAAAATTCCAACTATCTTACTAAACCAGGCTAATCCAAAGCTCACTAAAACCAATGAAGGCAGACTTTCCTGAACAGATACTGTCCACCGAATGAAGTCCCTGTGTTATTGTACAGAGCTCAAGCATAACCTGGTAGACTCAAGGTACCTTTGTAATCTTTTTTCTGTTTCATCTCTAAACATTAAGAACTCCAGCTGCTGATACCGGGCAAATGGGGCTTTAAAATTGGCCAAAGGCAGTGCCCCAATTGCTTACTAGTCACTCACGATATTGGTTCTGCACCTGCACGCACAATTGCAAGACTACTCAGGCTTAGGGAACAATAACGATGGGATTTATTTAACAAACAGGAAAAAGCAAAGAATTACTAAAGTCAACATGTGGCCGTTCACCTTCCTTAAAGCAATGTCCAGTCCTTTAAGTCCCAGAAAAGTAACAAAGGTGGCGTCTTCCTACCACTGCTGAGGTGGAGCTCCTCTTCCAAACAATAGGCCACGTTTCCAAAATGGCATCTTCCTGCTTCTGTAGATGTGCAACAGCCAGAGTGTAGGCCAGGTTCCAACTCACTAGGATGACACAGAACACAACTGCAGATGCTCCCGTAACTGCCATGGTGCCCCAGTGCGGCACTAGGCCGACAACACTGCAAACAGCAACTACAGCGGCCAGACGGCCCAACAGACCGCGCTTGCGCATTTCAGGAAGGTGCCCGCTTTGGGCCTCTGCCTTCTTCCTTCGGCTGCAGTAAAAACAAAACTGGGAGCAGTTTCCATCACTCGGCTGCTTGCAAAGCCTCCAAAGTCCCTAGCCTCGAAGTCACTGAAGATTCCAAAAACGATCAATCCGAAAATATATCCCGGCAGCTCAAAACTTCTGGTGCCGAATTTCCAAACTCTCAATCTTGGCAGCTACATTTTCTGCCGCTTCTTTTCCTACATAATGGCGATTGCTTCCTCTGTCCCTTCAGCATGGCGACTGCCTCTTCCATTCCTACATCATCACGACTGATTCCTCTATTCCTTCAGCATGGCGACTACTTCTTCTATTTCTCCAGCATGGCCACTTCCCCTTCTCCTTCAGTCCCTTTTATTTCTCATGAGAATCTCCACCCCAAACTGCAAACTTAGCAGTTTCCCTGGCGCTATTCATTCTCATCAGCAACCCCCTCCAGGGGGCACCACCTTTACTGGACTTTGGACTCAGCCTAGTTACACTTCGAGTGTTCTTATCTATTTCTAAAGAATTCCCTGTTCAAGCATAGCTTCATGTCTAGGTTTCTCTTGCTCCTGCTTCCTAAAAGACCCTCTTTTTCCTCTTTTAGGCTCACTGAAATCTTTCCCATTACTAAAGATCCATTTTCAAGGTCCAAATCCTTCACCAGGTCTTCCAACACCCTAAATGAGAATGAATCGCGCCCTCCTGTCTCTCCACAGCAGTTCCTCTGCACGTCTATGTTAATGCAGAGCACCGTCTGCCTCACCATTTTGGTTATCCACTTAGATGAGGATCCTTTTTTCTAATGAACTAACACATCCCACAGTGCCTTCAGTAAAGACATACAAGTATGTTCTAAAGCAACCGAAGACGAGAGGAAAAGGGACCCTAAAGAGCTTCTTCCTCAGATCGCAATTTTTACTACTCCACTTTGTTTGTCTTGAAAACAATGGCTGGATTTTGTCACGAAGCCAAGCAGCACACTGAAAAGGAACTAAATTTTGAATTTCCTTGGCAGTTTTTAAGAGGAAATCCATAGGTGACACCTTCCCAGACAAAGGAAAGAGGAACTAAAGTCCAGGGGCGGAGGTTGAGTTCATGCCACAAAAGGAAGTCCTATTTTCTAGCCTCCACAACTGGCAGAGCTGCTGACCTCTCCTCTCATGAGCAATAAAATAAGTCCCGGAAGGTCAGCAAATGTTCTGACGGTGGAAAAAGCAGGAGGGATACAATCATAAGCAGTCAAGTTGCTTGGTGCATCCATCTCAGATTTCTCCCTTTTCTTTCCTGCAACCAAATGGTAGAAAATGGTCACTTTTTAAGCCAGTTAGTATTTGTTAGATGATAATGAATCAATCATTCCAACAGCTCTCCGTAGTTATTTCCAAACACTCAGTGAAGTTGCTGTCTGTGGACCCGGTCATCCATCCCTGAGGTAAAAATCTACCGGTCACAAGAATGCCCATCTCATCACGGTTTTGAAAAGCACAGAAGTTATATTTCGCATTCCATCTCTTATCAAAAGCAAAAGCAAAATTATTCTACCTTCTCAGTTTTTATTCAACAGATCCTAATTATGTTCTTGCCCTGTTCCTAAAACTGTGCTAAGAGGGAGAGGCAAAAGGACGAGGAAAAGCAGGCATGGCTTCTAACTTCATGGAGCTTACCCATAGATGAGACAAATACAGATAAAAGAATTTCATGAGAAAATGGAAGCTTTACTGCTATGAAAGCAGGCTTTAGTGGCAAGTATTTGAGACTCTACAGCAAAGGAAACTGAGTCAGTCTGGAGAATTAGAATCCCTCCCTAGAAAAGTGTCAGGCATGGAGATATGCAGGTTAAATGTTGAGTTAGATAGGAAGGGTGCAGGGAAGATGAGTAAAGAGAATGTTCTAGCCAGAGGGCAGCGGTGCATACAAAGGCTTTGCTGCCTGAGGAAAAATGTTTATGAACAATAAGGAAGAAACAACTTTAAAAGCCAGTCTTTGAACCCACAGAACATCATCTCTCTATTTGCAATCCTATTTAGTGGCCAAACTGCTAGGATTCTACATGGTGGTCTAGTTAACATAAGGGCATACCTTAGCCATTTGGAAAACTTGAAATTGCAGAATGTTTTAAGAAATTGGGTGATAAACATGAGGAGAAAGATATCAAGAACTTTTGAGTGTCTGAAATTTTTGAATTCAGGTTCTGATTTTGTCACTGATCTCCCACCATCTTCCTTCCTCCCAATCCCCCCAACCAGGTTCAGATGCACAGACACAGGGGAAAGTCTTCCCTGCACTTATTAAAACTTTTGTTTTCAAATGAGAGGCAGCCATTCAAAAATCAACTCAGAAAGGAATTCCTTATCAGTTTTCTGGGCAGTCACTGGGATTTCTAAGCCAACATAACATTCTAATACATTTTGCTTGAGGATCCTGGGATGGAAAACAACATTTTTTTAAAATTACCAGATGAGAGGAAGCTAGTGGGTTTTGCACATGTGAGAGTTCATTTCTTAAAATTTCCAAACTTTTTTTCTCTGATTCAGGATGACTTTTGATTATTGAATTGAATGTCTTTACCCATTGGCCAGCATAGTTGAGTTCTGTCTTGACAGGAACAATACATTAATCTCCCACAACCCAGACATGCTGGGTTGGCAGAGAATTTATTAATTCACCTTTCACTTAAATTGGTTTTCTTTTTACCCTCACTACAACCAAAATCTTGGACTTACCATATCTATTTTTTTTAGCATAATGTAAAATGGGGTCAAACCTCTATTTCTTGAACTGGGTTTAATAAATAAAACTAATAGCTGAGATTGATTATCCATTTAGACAGCAAACTACCAGACCTAAGATGGATTGTGTAATTTGCAGCTCTATGACGTGTATTAAATTTCCAGACAGAAGATAAATAATTCATGTAAATAACCAAGAGGACATACCCAAGAATGAAGTTGTGTAGTTTTCTTTTACAGCAGTTAAAATAAATGACAAATTTCACTAACTCTTGACTTAGGGTATCTTATAAATGCATCTAACTAACCACTGCCTCATGGAAGTTGGTGTAGAGATCAAGGAAATTCTATTGTTTATATATAGAGTCCTTAAGTAATTATCTAGATCCCTCAAAAAGTGCTAGGCATGCCTAGACTTTTCATACACTATTCAAAATTCTACCTACCACCTTGTGATTTAGGAAGTTAAAATCATTCAGGTAACTAGGGGAATAAGAAAAAAGCATAAAGGACATGAGTGCTAAGTTCTTCTTTGGTGCCAGGAGAGAAGAACCCAGTGGATAAAATATGCAGTAAATGTTGGATTTTGCTTATACTTCCTGCGCTTAAATTAGTAAACTTGGTATATTCACTTAGCACCTCGGATTTCGTAACTTGCAAGATAAGGATAAAAAGTTCATTATGTAGTGTGGTTTCATAGTTTAATTAGATTTGAGAAAGCCAAGATAATCCTGAGATCCTCCCAGAGAGTCATAAAAATAAGGAATGATGTGATTGTTTTTCAAAGCCTTAAATGAAGAACAGTGCCCACCGGCATTCCAGCCTGGAATCAGAGAGTAGTTAGATTTCTAAGCCAAGGATGGGATCTAACACTAGACAGAGTGGATCTCCCAGTCCCAGGGAGGCAAAGTACTCCCAGATCCTCAGCAGCTCCAAGGAGCATCCAGCACTGGACACAGGGATTTGTGTCTGAGATGGGGTCATCTCTGAATATCCCCAGGCATCAGACTAGGTTTTTTCCCTATAATATCAAAAGATGAAGAGAGTTCCTGCTTTCCAAGAATTTATAAAGCTTATTTATAAGAGGAGCGATAAGCAGATAACTTTTTTTTGAAGAATCTTTATTATTACTGTCATTTCCATTTTTACAGAAAAAAAACACAGAGAGAGTGAAGTTATGTGTCCCTAGCAACAATATGGTGACGGACACAAATGCAACTCAACCTCTGGCTTTTAGTTTACTCTCTGCCCTAAGGAGAAGCATATGCATGGCCACGGGGGTCCTCTTCTGCCATGAGATTTTTCTCATAGGAGTAAAAAGTTAGCTGATTATTACCAGGAATGATAACATGAATTTTAGAAATTTCTGAGTTCTTGCTTAAAAGTGTTAGAAGAATTAGAGTTCTAGATATAAAGTCTCCTCAGTAAACATATTTACTCTGTATATAATACCTAGATTGCAAGGGTTCCAGGTTTGTATTGAGCGACAACAACCAAAGAGTCCCCCCTGATATATGGTGTCAGACTAGTCTTTGAGAAATTTCTGGGAAGATTAGAAATGAGTGAAGAGGTAAGTGACATTTTGAGTACGTTTAGATGGAAGTGTAGGCTCTGTGTTGTCTGTGCGAGGGAGAGGTTTAAGGGAGTGGACGGGTGTCCTTGAGAATCTTTCAGGGGATCTTACCACCAGAGCAATCCTAGAGGTTACTCCTGGGGCGTAGAGAGTAAGTTGTGCCATCGTTACCCTCAGTCCCTCCCACCTCTCCTCTGTGCCGGCACCTTCAAAGTCATGCAGGCTTTTCTTAGGCCATTTTTCCTCCTTGGGCTTGCAACTGTTGATGTTTCCAGGCGGCTGACTTGACAGCGCCTCCTTTGGGATATATGAGGCAAAAAGAGAACCAAGGGAACTCACAATTGTGTCATTCCTTGGAGCTCAAGAACTGGTGGCGGGATTGCCTTCTCTCTACCTGCAGAGACTTCTTGTGTTTTGTTGTACTTACAGAAATAGAGAAAAGTATGTCTACTACTTTTTAGGAGTGATCATCCCCTTAACTTGGCTCTGAGTCTATGTGTGTTAAAATATATGTAACTTTTGCCATGTTAACCATTTTTATGTGCACTATTCAGGGGCATTAATTAACTACACTCACAATGTTGTACAACCATTGTTCAAAATTCTTTCATATTCCAAGCAGAATCTCTCTCCTCATTAAACAACTCCCTATTTCCTCCTTCCCCTAACACTTGGTAACCTTTAGTTTACTTTATATGTCTATAAACTTGTGTTTTCTAGATATTTCATATAGGTGGAATCATACAATATTTGTCCTCTTGTGTCTGGCTTATTCCATTTATCATAAAATTTTCAAGGTTCATCCATGTTATTGCATGTGTCAGAATTTCACTCCTTTTCATGGGGAAGTAATATGCCATTGGATGGATATACCTCATTCTCTTTAGCCAGTTACCTGTCAATTAATTCTTGGGCTATTTCCTAACTTGTCTTTTTGACAAGGCTGTACTGAGGGCTAAGGTGAATGGGAAATGGAAGTGTATAAAAATCTCACATTGGTTTACAATTCATCCCTTCTCTCAGTTCTATTATTAGGAGCAGAACAAAGAGAGTTCTTTTGGGGTGCAAGCCATGTGATGCTGAAAAATCTTCATGCAGCACTATTTACAATGGCTTGGCCACATAAGCAACCTAAATGCTCATCAACAGACAACTGTATTGAGAAGGTGTGGTCTATCCACACCATGGAATACTATTCAGCGATAAAGAAAGATAAAATGCTGCTGATTACAGCAAAATGGAAGGAGCTTGAGGGGATGATGAACACTAAAGCAAGTCAGAATGACAAAGACAAATACTGGACGTTTACATAGCAGGCAATCTGACAAATTAAAATGCTTACAAAAATTAGCAGACATTAATAAATGAAGTGAGGATTCTGAGGTTAAAAGGGGGCAAGGAGAACAGGACAAGGGAACACAAGAGATGGTGGGGGTAGGAATCAGAAGAAAGCTTGTTCCTTCCTGGTGGTCCAACTGCTATAAATTCAATAAGGGGTCTATAAAAAACATCTATCCTCTGGGAAGTCTGGGAACTTATTTGGTTGGCAAAACAGTGCTTATTCACCTTAATAATCTTCCAATATGAATGTATTCCCAATATAACCTGACACTTTTTAAATGCCAGAAAGACAGAAAAGAATATTGTTATTCTGTGCACATCCCGACTGCTCCAGGCTCATCCGTCCCTGTCAGAACACAGCCCAGCTCAGACTGCCCAGCACTGTAACCGAGCCTCAGAGAACCAGCCAACCAAAGCTGCGGGAAAAAGAGAAATGGGAAAACCCTGAGGAAATGTGTTTGTGTTTAAGAAAACAGCAGTTTACAATGTGTTGGAAGATACGGTTAGGGTAAAGTATCATAATTTAGGGGATCGAATGAAGAACTCTTGCTTAAAGACTGTAGAACCTGAGAAACTGAGAACCTTGTGGGGTGCTGGGAAGAACCCTGACGTGTCAAGGGCCAGTGCCTTCTCTGTGCTGACTGCATGGACATTCTGGGAGGGTGGTTGTCGAAGTCTGCGTGACTTCTTGGTGTGACCACCACACCCCACAAGTGGACATGTCAAGGGAACACTCCACCGGTAATGGAGCACTCCACACACCTGACCTGACTTTTTAAGCTTATTCCTAGTAAAACAAACAAGCCCAGTTACTCCTCGGCGTTTGAAATTTGCAGTCTTATTGCCATGAGAGTTTAAGGTACGTGGCCTTTATTTAAGGCACTAAATATTTTAGGATAGGAAAATGTCTTTCTATTTTCCCGAGTCCGCCATGTTGTGATAGAATCTGAGATTCCACTGGCTCTGGTTTCCTCCTGCCAGTTCTGTTCATGACACTCACGAGGCAGGAGATTCTGGGAGGTCTAGAGGTGGGTGGAAGTCCAGTGCTCCTTTATACAGACATCTGAGACAAAGCGATGGGGTTCTCACTCCCGTAACACTTACAAATGATAGATAAAATACATCGAATAAAATCATATCAAAGTTCAATTGGAAGAGGGGACGGGAAGTTACTTGAAATAGAAACAGAAGAAATTCAAGCCTATAGCGGAATACAGAAATTGACGCTTAGCCTGTCCTCAGGGCCACTGGGCCCTGCTGGAAGCCGTGGCATAGGCCGTGGAGGCGGGTCACGTCCACTTGGGCTCCTGATTTCCTCCTCGGGCCGAGGGGAGAGTCAGGCTGTGGCCCAATACCTTAAGGGACTGCCAAGTCAATGAACCAGGGACTAAAAGTTGGTCTAAAATCTGCTAAATCTACATCCTTGTCCTCAAGAAGAATTGGAAAGTAGGGCCTCCCTGGTGGTGCAGCGATTGAGCGCTGTGCTGTGGAGCTGTCGGCAGCACAATGCGGGTTCGACGCCCAGCCGGGGAGAATCCCACATGGTGCGGCAGACCTCTCCTGCCTCGCCCACTGCTCCCCTCAGCAGTGTATTTCTGATCTGCCTGTTCTGCTCCCCACTCTGTCTCTGGTGAACCCTCTCGCCGCCCCACGCCTCTGGCCTGTACCCCAGCTTGTATGTATAAATAAATAAATCTTTAAAAAAAAATCTTTCCAAAAAAAAAAAGAATTGGAAAGTAAACTTTAGATTCAGTTGAAAAAGGCCCAGGGAAAATGTCTCTGGGCACCAGGAAATTCTGAATCTTTATTAAGCAATGATACTTAACTAGGGTTGAGACTATGCAAGTAACTAAGGTTACAAACAAAAAATTCTGTGTCTGTTGCACATTTGGATGAATCATCAGCGATGACTGTCTGTCCTTGTTAAGAGCACAGTCAATATTCCCTAAATGTGATCATCGGCAATCTGTACTAGATATCTTATCAAATAATTTATAGGAGTGGATTCCCCCACGATAAAATTCTAAGAGCAAGCAGAGTTCAGCAAAACTGGCTTATTAAAAATCAAACTATTCTGCCTCATCAATAAAATAATTAAAAGCAACTTAACACTCTTTGCAGAGTTCATTAATCTAAGCCTTTTTTTTACCGTCAGAATCCCTGCATGGGGAACATAGCCGTACCCTGGAGTAAATCTGAATTCTCAGGATTCCCCAGCATCATAGCAATGTGACCAGTGTGTGATAAAAGCTCAAGAATAATTAGAATAAGAATTCTGCTCCGTGGGAACCATAGGGTTCTGGTGAAGTGTCCACAGGTTGGTTGTTTCAACAGCTACTCTTCACCTGTGGATGATTCAGAGTCTGCTGTATAAAGCTCTTCTTTTGGGGGCAACTCTGTTCCCTACTTTATATGGAGCTCTTCACTTTTATTCTCTAATATTAGCTTAACTAAAGTAAGGTGGTGCATAATTTTGACTATAGATTAGGAGTCATGCCATGTGATTTATGTACATTACTCTTTCGATGCTTGCAGATAAAGAAACAGAAACTCTGTGAGTGAGTAATGTTTTTAATATCATCTATTGAATATTGAGAAGGCAAGAGAAGGCATATAGGTCCAAATGTGTGGCCATATTACACATAAAATTATGAATATGCTATTATCTAATGGAATTACTGCCTAGTGTAATAAAAATGAATATTGGGAAGAGAAGTCCATCAGTAGTCCGCGCTCATGATAGGAGTATTCAGTAATGACACTCGTATTCCAAAAGGAAAAAGGACTGTAGTTGTTGATTATATGCATCTATTTTCTGGTTTATAGTAGATTCTTTCACGTACTATACGTCATTTAATTCTCATAATAGCACTAAAACGTAGCTATTTCAGTGCCCTTTCTACAGTTGAAGGCATTCAGCACAAGATGACTAAGTAACTTTTGTAAGTTCACAGAGGCAGGTTTCTAGTCTGGATCCTTGTTGTTCTATCATGCGGCCAGTGTGACTTTATAAAAGCACCTTTAAATCAATTTCATTCTAATATGTGAGTACAAGCATATTTGCAATATTCTTTCATAGATAAAGCCTCTATTTTCTATTAATGATTAGTCTGAGTCAAAATAAAGTATCTGCAAAAAAGAGTAAAATCCTTAGACATACATAGCACAGATCATGGACTGTTAACTGCTAAAAGGGACATCAGGTTTATGGAATATTTAGAAGTGAAGATACTTACGCTGCAGAGAAACCCCACTTATATGTCCAGTGCAGGCAGAGTGGACAATTCTCCAAAATTTTGATTTGTTCAAATGCAAAATGTGAAGATCAAATCAACAAAATGAATAGACTGTGTCCAGCATGACCACTGCTAGCTGGGTCGTTACCACTGCTGCCGACAACACTACGAAAATTAAGAGTGAACCCAGGGCTGGAATTGGCTGGTGGGCTGGGCTGGTGGCCTGGGCTGGTCGGGCCTTACATGTAGGCGTGGTCTTCGTGCACATGGGACTCAACTTTCTCCACTTTCTCTTCTAAGTAATTTACTTAACCATAATTTCTACTTCCTGACACACTGTAGAAGTTCTGCCTTGTTTCAACTGGGCATAGAATTAGAATGGCTCATAAATTAAAAAGTGACAAACCATGCCAAGAATTGTTGGGTTTCTCCATATGTAAGACGCTCCGAACAGGAACACAGAGTCCAGAGGGAAGCCAATGATCACCGAGTCGGCCTGTGCACATTGGTGTTTGGGCTCCTACATTTATTATTAACAACATCCCATTTAACTCTCAAAAATGTGCAAATTCAAATGATAAATTATATGATCTGAGCTTCATTTCTAAATTGATTAAAAATTTCAATATCGGAGCCTCTGTGGTGGTACAGAGGTTAGGCGCTGCGCTGTTGAGCTGTCGGCAGCAGTGACGCGAGTTCGATGCCCGGCCAGGGAGATTCCCACAGGGCGCGGCAGACCTCTCCTGCCTCACCCGCTTGTCCCCTCAGCAGTGTATTTCCGTCATTCTGCCTGTTCTGCTCCCCACTCTGTCTCTGGTGAACCCTCTCGCCACCCCACACCTCTGGCCTACACCCCAGCTTGTATGCATAAATAAATAAATCTGCATAAAAAAATTCAATATAAAGCTATTTAGAGTTTACAAATGTGACCGAGGTCACAATGCAGAACCCACACGTGCCTGTCACTGCAGGCAGGACAAAATGGTATTTCTTCTTTTCACAGAAATGCTGAGTTGTTTTCTAGGTCAGCCATGTGCGATCTTGCAGAAGAATGAGACCTTTCCTGCAGACGGCAAGAACGTTACCTGGATAAGCACCACACCACATCCTGAGTTGAGGCACAGCATCTTCTTCTGTAGGAATGGCTAGAGGAAATACTCAAACCTCTTGGACAGCCCGCTCCGGGGCTAGGCTGGCACTGAGCCCTGTGGCTGGGTCTAGGAGATAAGCCGTGCCTCAGGCCCACTTGCACAGCCAGGTTATTGCCTGGGGCTTTTGTGTGCACCTTGTTATTAATGCAAATAGTAGCTTGTGTAAGAGATAATATTTTCATTGTTAAAGGAAGAAAACATTGGGCTCCCTGGTGCACAGTGGTTAAAGTCTCAGCATTATCAAGCTATCGCCAGCCACAGCAGCATGAGTTCAATCCCCAGCCAGGGAGCTGACCCACATGGTGCAGCAGACCTCTCCTATCTCACCCACTGCTCCCCTCAGCAGTGTATTTCAGTAGATCTGCCTGTTCTGCTCCCCACTCTGTCTCTGATGAGTCCTTTCACCCCCCGCACTTCTGGCCTACACCCCAGCTCTTGTATGTATAAATAAATAAATCTTAAAAAAAACAAACATTATATCATCTGAGGGGGGAGTATGGTAGAGTCTTCTAAGTACCCATCATGCAGCAGCTCCAAAAGTCATTATCGTGAGCTACCTGCATAGGTCCTGAGCCACGCTTGGGCTATCACATATAATTAGTGCTAATAGGTTGACCGCAGAAGGCTGACTCTTTCCAAGGTAAACTTCACAGAAGCTTAAGGGAATACATCCTAATAGAACAAACTTGTCTTTGTCAGGAATCTCCTGGTGGTGATTTCTAGAAACCCACTTATATTAACTTCAGGTAGAGGAAAATTTAGTATAAAGTTGAAGCGAGTGAGGGCAGCTCACGTGTCAATGGCAGAAAATGCCTCACAAGCAGAAAGCTCTAGAAACTAAGCTGTTATCCTAGAAATAAGGCGCCATCACTGTTTCTCTCTACTGCTCACTATTAATCTCCTTCACTTTCTGGCTTTTCTCAATGACTAGCATTCTCGGCTGATTTATTTATACACAGAGCCCCCAAAAGGCCTCTCCAGTGTAGCTTTCTATCACCTCCTGGTGAAGTGGCCAGTCCACAGGATTCCGATTCTACACTCCCAGGAGGGAGCAAACCCAATTGGCCCATGAGGTGCACGTGATGGGCCATGAGCAAGGACCGAAGAACTCGTGCTTCCAACACAGGTCCTCAGGAGCTTCACTTGAGCCAAATTCCCAAAGGAAGCAACTCCTGGGTATTGCATGGCCAAGTGTTACCTCACCGTCTCTCTCTAGTACCAAGGAGCCCTATTTTCTATTTTTTACCAATGCATTTGGAAATGATTTGGACATAGGGTCCACGTTTTGAGTAGATAGGAATATCATTTCAGCACACTCTACTGTGCCTGTAGAGAAAAAGATGGGATTGTGTCATTCAGGAGAGTCTGCCAGCGCTCCACCCAGGAAGCCTCTTTGAGAGATGCTCTACCCTGTCTACTGTCATCTGGCTTTTCTTGCCTGAGATTCATGAAGTTTCTGTGTTCCCAACCATGGCCAAGCTTTCCTATCCCAGCTATGCCAGACCTCAGGCTGGAAAGAAAGAGGGGATATAATAAAGGGATTCAAGACAATAAATATTTCCTTCCACAACTTTTCCAAGGCCTGTCATTCAAACATTCTTGGTTTCTAAGCAAGAAGAAAAGCTACCAAACCATTAAGGGGAAATAGACAAAATTATATCAAAGGCTTAAGTTTTTATAAATTATACTAATAATTAATCTTGATGACTTATCTTGATGATTCATCTGACCTGGTGACTTGTTTTAATTTTTAATTTACAGACCTGGTGTCTGTATTTTACCCAACTAGAATTGTCTTTACTGGTTATTTTTTATTGAAATGGAATTTGATGTGATTCTTTTAAAAGTGAATTTACATACATCAAGATTGAAATTGGAAGCTTTATACTGTTTTGTCAGATCCAGAGTTTTTTTGTTTGTGGTTTAGTCCTAGAATTTGATTAGAAAATTAATGAATGATTAACTAAACGATGTGACCCTGTGGGTCTTGTGAATTAAGTCTGTTACTCTTCTTTGAATAATTATGTTGTTTAAGATTTCCCACTGTTCTAATGTTAGCTGGTTTCAAGTTTAAGTTCAAAGCTCTAAAATACAGCCCTTCCTGGTGGCACAAGGGGTTAGGTCTCAGCACTATGAAGCCACTGCAGAACAAGTTTGATCCCCGCCGAGGGAGCTGACCCACAGGGCGCAGCAAACCTCTCATGTCTCACCAGCTGCTCCCCTCAGCAGTGTATTTCAATAGATCTGCCTGTTCTGCTCCCCACTCTGTCTCTGGTGAATCCTCTCACCCCTTCCCCACCTCTGGCCTACACCCCAGCTCTTGTATGCATAAATAAATGAATCTTTTTAAAAAATCAAAGCTTTAAAATACAATGGTTTTTAAGTACCATGAAAATAAAAAGAAAAATTTAGGAGGATTACCCAATAATTCAGTAATTTAGAACTTGATCATAATTTTAATGCCATTTAACATTATATTTAATATAATTTCATCAACATTTATTAAATAAATACTATTGACTAGCCAAAAAATTATAGGGGTTAGAAATATGGGGGGAAATTACAGTTTCCTCATCTTACCCCAAACATCCCTGGGTCCACATGCCAGGACAGATGGAGAGGAAACAAGCACCATGCAAGAGAAACTGCAGTGCATGAGAGAAGAAAAGTGTGGAATATTCGAGGTATATGGAGGGAGGGATTAATTCTAGCTTAAGGGACACATGGGGAGGTGAATTGAAACTAGATTCTATATTTGGGGTAGGTCATCTAGTTATTCAATATCGTCAGTAACAATTTTCAGGATTGCCACTTAAGTATGATTTTTACTTCAGAAAATACAGAATAAATCTTGTTACATTGATTTTCAACATGGGGGACATATCAGAATTATCTAGAGGATCTTGGTGTGTGTGTATGTAGATATATATACCCAATTAATACTTGCTTCTCATCAGTCCCCAAGCTATTCATTGTTGAGACTTGGGTGGGATTGGGGCTAACCTCCTCCACCACTCACACACATACAAAGCAAGACAAAACGTGAAGGGCATCTTTTACATAAATGTACTATAATGTAAAATCAGTTTCTATCAATGCTATTTTTGGGCAGATAATTTTAAGCTTTCTTGGAAACATCGGACTCTTGAAATTGGAAAATACAGCAATAGAGTTGTTTTTAGTTAAGGTTATCGTCTACGTATTTGTGAAATGTAGTTCCGTCTTTTCTAGTACTAAGTGGAGTTTAAAAATAAAATAAATATCTAGATGGATAGCAACTGACCTGAATAACTTAGTGCCATCTCTACTTCTGCAGAGTCAGCTTGAAGCATACTATGAACCATAATTGAATGTTTCACTGAGCCTCACCCCTCCTCTACCCATCAATCACAGGTTCGGGTAGAAACCCCCCAGGCAGCAAACGTCCCCAGCCCTATTGTATAGGGCAGCATGGAATCCTTTGAAACTCTGTAATTTCAGTGTCAAGTCTCTGTAACCCATGCTACTGACTTGGTCTCCCATCTCAGTTTTTTAACTTGGATTGATTTCTTTGGAGTTCCCTAATCATAGCCTCTCGAGGCCAGGAATGGCCCATTTTAGGTCCCTTCTCTTTGTCAATGTGTGGGCCAGAATGGACTCCTTCAATTTCAGTCTTGGTGCTGATGGTCGTTCATATAATCTATGTTGGCAGATTAATATTTCTTTGATCATTTGCATGTGTTGTAGAATCTTTTCATTAGAGACATTAGTTTGCGTGGGAAATAGCCAAAGTCTTTATTTAAAAACCTAATAAATATGAGAGACCTGTCCTCAACACAATGCAGCCAAAGAAACTTGCACGATGGAATAGCTTAACATTGTCCAACGACTGGGGATGTCCAAATAAAGGGGCTTCACATCCTTGCAATGGCTCCCTCAGCTTCTCTGGTTCAACCATGGACAGGAGTCAATTTCTCCCCTGTGCCATTGCACAAGGCCACACTAGGACGACGTAAACAAGATTTCTCTTTTAACGTGGTTAATTATTCATTAAGTACTAATATTTTATGAAGCCATGTGAGAAGCATTAATTAGTATCATAATAAAAGAGGATATAGTGTAGGAGCAGGAAGCTGAGTTCTGAGGAGATAACCCTGGAGAGCAGAATGAATAATTTTCCTTGACAAAATAACTGGCTGGCTGCAGAGAAGTGTCGAATGGGCCTTACACCGTGACCCTGCTCTGTCTCCCCCCAGTGCCCTCAAATCACTGTTGAGCACAACAGTGTGAGAAGCAGAAGAGGAATTCAGGAATCAGATGACGAGTGCAGCTCCAAAGTTTGGAATATTCTTGTAGCCCTTAAAAATGAGAATACTTGAGTCAAACGTAAGGATTTGATAATAATGACAACTGTTATCGTTCATGGTATTCCATGTGAGAGGTTAACTTTGCTATTGAAGTGTCTACACAAAATACAGGGGATTCCCAGGAGCTGGGACTCAAGCTCACTCAGACATGCACCTGTACCATGGCTGTGCCCTGATTTAATTCATTTTCTTTTCCTCCCAGGTTAAGTATTGCTGAATGCCCCAACATTGAAAGTAAAGTTTAACTGCGTATCTCCTCCTTACATTGTAATTAGAAACAAAAAAAGCAGGGCCTCCCTGGTGGCGTAAAGGGTTAAGTCTCAGCACTATGAAGCAATCTGCAGGCACTGCAGCATGAGTTCAGTCCCTGGCCAGGGAGATTCCCACATGGCACAGCAGACCTCTCCTGTCTCCCTGCTGCTCCCCTCAGCAGTGTACTTCAGTGGGTCCACCTATTCTGCTCCCCACTCCGTCTCTGGTGAATCCTCTCACCCTCCCACACCACACCTCTGGCCTACACCCCAGCTCTTGTATGCTTTTATATTAAGGCTAAAATGCTAGACCTTTAAGCAGCAGTCCATTTGATAGAAGAGGTGATTTTTCCAATCCTTCCTGAAGCTTCTACAGTCCAAGCACATAGACTGCCACCGATCTTGTCTAGTACACACCTATTCTTTTTTAGCTGGCAGTTTCTTTGGGGATAAGACCAGTTTTAGAGAAATCTTTTTATTTTCTTCCCTTGGTGTTGAGAAAAATCCCATTCTTTCTCCTTGTTTTCATCCCCTCTCTGTTAAAGTAACAGTTCATTCAATTCTTCATTTATTTGCAAATGTTTTATTCTGGGTTTCCACAATGTCTTATGCAGTGTTCTGAGTGTGGCTAAGACCTAGTTGAACAAAACATCCTCTCTGTTCTCAGACAGCAGAGAAGACAGTGCATTAATATGCTCTTGGCATTGAGACAGAGTCTGTTCAGGGTTACTCTGGGGGTACAAGAGGTGAGTGGTAAATTCTTTCTCTACTACCTACATCTAGGTGAACTGATTCATCTCTGACAAAAGGATATTTCTCCCACTGTGTAAAAAGATAGAATATTGTAACCCCCGCAAGAAACTAGCAGTTGTCCTCATTTCAAGTGGGAAGGAGCTATTTTGGAAAATTTTGTTCTAACTCAAAGTCTTCAGGTTAACCACAGAAGTATGACAAGGATCGTAAAACTTGCAACCTAAAGATAAACCAGAAAAAAAGATGTTAGGAAACAGACCATAATGGGGATGTATATTCAATAATCTGGTACCTACACCTTTTATAAGTCACTTTTTGAAAACAAAGCCTAATGCTTTATGTATCTTTATATATATCCATATATATTTTCATGTATATCCATATATATCCATATGTATATATACACATAAATGGAGGAGTCATCCTTTATTCCTAGTGCCTTGCACATAGTAGGTGGTCTAGAATGATTCTTTGAATTCTGGTGCTAGAGGGCAAATATGATACCGTTTGGAAGAACTTACTTTCTCTGTAACATAACTGTCTTTATTCTCTTGACTTCAGGAATTTTGATACTCTGTTTTGATCTAAGTTTTTGGTAAGGGTTATAATTTAGATAATTTTCTAAATTCTTTTCAGTTGTTTAGGAAATTGGCATTAGGGATTTCCTTTATACCAGGCAATGATCCGGGATCACAATGAATGAGAGAAACCAAGAACTTACATTTTAGTGGGATAAAAAAAACAATAAAAAATTTAAATGAGATCGTAATTTCAGGTAGCGATGATGAGTATATAAAAATAAAACTGTAATATAACAGAGTGTTCTGGGGTGAGGATTATTCTAGATTGTGTGGCTAGGGGAGGTCTTTCCAAAGAAGTAGCATTTGACAAAACCAAAGAAAGGGGAAGGAGTCAGCAGAGTAAATGTCTAGAGACTCTTCTTTAAAATAAACAAAAGCAGAGCCATTCTGAAAAATTAAATTCAACCATATGGAACACAACCAGACCAATCGATATGTTCAGGCCAAAAATCTGAAACTTTCCCTGATTCTTCTTGTCGTCTACCACCCCTTCACCCAACTACCATCTAGTCCTGTCGATATTACCTACGAAACAACCTCTCCAGTATTCTCTTCAATCCTCCCCTGAACAACCCATTACCATCTATCCCCTAGAAACAGTTCCATTCAATATGGCAGCCACTACTCACATAAGGTAGCGGATCATTTGAAATGTGCCTTGCCTGAATGCTGTAAGCAGAAAATGCATACTAGACTTCAAAGTCTTAGTATGAGAAAAGATAAAATATCTAAATAATTTTTACCCTGATTGTATGTTGCAATGATAATATTTAATTTGCTGGGTTAGGTAAAATATGATGTAAATGTTTTTGACTTTCCTACTTCTTTTTAATCTTCCCCCACCAGACAGTGGCATTTCGTCAGAGAAAGAACCTCAGTCAACTTTATTCACTGCTGCTATCTCCAACTTTTAAATCAGTACCTTTCTCGTAGTGTGTACTTAAGATCTGAGGACGTGAACTACCTTGACCTACCACTGCCTTGTGAAAGTGCTTCATCCTAGTACCTGGGTGGGTACTGAAGATGTCAGTGCTGAGACGCACTTCTAGGGCCATTAGTCTTCTGCTTTCTGAGTGAAACGCCTCCTGCCACTGTTGCTTCCACAGCGCTAACTACAGTACTTTGGAATAGAAATCAAGTATTTCCTCATACAGCTGTGCAGAGATTTGACCAAAACCTCACTTTTTTATGCCAGGAAAAGTGCATTACACACCACACAGACTATAATAACTACAATCCCCACAACTGACCGATCAGCTGACTCTACTAGAGGTTAAATAACTCGCCCCAGAAGTGAAGCTAGGTCTGCTTGATGTCAGACTCCACGGTTATTTTCTAATTACGCATTGCTTTGTAAATAATGAGTGTGAAGTGAAATTGATGGGTATTTGCTGAGAAAGAAGATGGCAAAATAGGTCAAGGGTCAGAATCAGACACTCTGGGACGATAAAGGATTTCACTGGAAAGAATGGTATAGAAAAACTTAGAGGGACATTGAAATAAGTGATGTATCTCTCTCCCTCCCCACTCTTTTTCTTTTGGCCCCTCCTTCCACCTAAATCCACATTGGAATTTTACACTTTGAGAATTGCATGCTAGGGGAGTGGCAAGTTTAATAAATCACAATGAGAAAAAATGTCCCTCACAATCTCACTTTCTCCTTAACAACTGTGTGTAGTTAGCCTCCTACTAATCAGAGTCTTCTGGGTTGTTTCTAGAATTTTATTTTGCTAGTTAAAAGTTTTTGCTATTGTGAAAAAAGCAGCTGAAATTCTTGTATATATCTATTGTTGCACACTTGCAGAAGTTTATTTTGGGTATATACCTTGGGTGATAATTGCTCTCTCACGGGCAATACGAATAATTAAATAGAAAACAATGGCAATCTGATTTCCTACATTAATTTTACCAATTTGAATTCCATGTACAATATCAAAGAGATCCTGTGAATGCGGATCCCTCCAATTGTTGATATTGTCAGACTGGTTAACTTTGCCAATCAAACTGGTATAAAATGGAATCTAGTTGATTTTCTTTAATCGTTAATGATACTGAATATTTCCTTGACTGCTGATTGTCACATGTTTTTCATCCTCTATGAAATGTTGATTCATGTTTTTTTTCTTTCCCCCCTTTTCATTGTGTTGTTTGTACTTTTCTTATTGATTTGGATAACTCTTCTAACAAAATGAATTTAATCTTATATTAATATCAGAATACCAGTTTTCCCTTGGTTAAGAATTTGCCTGACAAAACTTCTAATACTTTTTCATTCAATTTTTGTATGTCTTTATCCTTTAATTACACCTTTTATAAATGATAGTGAACAGATTTTTCTTTTAACTATATTTTACACTAGCTATTTATAAATACTGATATAATGATAGTATTTGAACTTTTATTATTATTATTATTGTTACCATAATGCTGCTATGGAAAAATATGATCTTTAATCTGATGCTAATCTTTCATTTTGGTAAAATTTGACTTGGACATCACAGTTTCACTATACCCCATCTAGGTGTGGTTTTCCATATCACTCTCCTTTGAACCTCCGTAGGCCTTTCAGGCTGAGGTCATTTATTTGTTCATCCATCAATCCATTCATGGAACATCTAACACTATCATTTTTCTCAGAAGTCATCCGTTTTTCCTTCACTTTCACTTGGGGATTCTTATTATCCGTTACACTGTCAATTCTTGTGATCTCCATACCTCTTGGCTTTTCTCTTCTTCTTTCTTTGAATTTCTCCTCTTCTGGAAGATAACCTTACTCTGGTCTTCCAATTCACTCACATGCTCCTTAACTGTATCCCTCTGCTACCTTCTCTCTCTTGTTCTTTATTTTAATTGCTATATATATCCCCTTGGCCTCTTTATTTTCATACAACTGCATTTTAGTATGTTTATTAGGTTAAGTTAAAATATCTGGCCTAATTTAATGTTTATGTTTCTGATGGTCTCTATAGCCTAATATTTTTTTCTATTTGTACTTCCCAAAGTACCTTATTATTTGGCATGGGAACTCAATTTTCTGTGGATGTATAGATGAGTAGTCTAGGGAAACCCACTAGGGTTGAGGGGTTTGGGGGGATGCAGGACTAAAGCCAGGACCGTCCAGGTAAACTGTGGTGATTGGTCACCAGATCACTCTGTGTCCAGCCAGGAGTCACAGGAGGTGAGAGGGGGAAGCTCAAACCCAAGAATATCATAGACAACCACTCTTTGGGTCAAGAGTTCACTTTCTGCCTTCTCAGAAAAAAAGCCACATCAGGAGGAAAGTCCCTGTGATTCACCAGCCAGGAAATAAGAGCCTGGAGTTTCGATGGGCAACTGCTTTAAGTTGGTTAGGACCCAAGGACTGTCTCAGCTCCTAACACATATAGGGCTTCTGTGCAGCTCTGATTTCCCTCTTGAGCCCACTCGGATCAGAGCTCTGTGGGGGTAGTCACTGATTTCCCCAAGGCAGTGGTGAGTGAGAAGCAAGAACAGATTTATGGAGCTTATTTTCCCAAGCATGGCTGGCTGGCCTAGTGCCTCAGCTACTACTATTCTCCCAGACTCCTTAGCAAACTATTCTCCAGAATTGTCATTACTGGGGTTTTCTCATAGTTTTCTTCATTTAAGGGTGTTTCATCCTCTATACTACTTCAGTGATCTTAGCAGAAGAAACAGTAAAAAAGTTCAGCATCTTCTATCAACATGTTTGTACAGTTGCCCCTGATGATTATAAAAATTTTATTAGAAAACAAAAGTTTCTTGGATATGTGTGAAAGAGGTTTATAGTGCAAAGCACTACAAAAGAGTTATATTATTATAAACAATAACATGAATTCACATACTGTAGCTTAATTTTTAAAATGCTCTTATGATTATACAGAAAATAGCATTACAAAAGTTACTGAAAACCACTTGAGCCACATAATCTCTGACAAATATCTGATTTTTTATTACGAGTATTTATTGTCGTTGCTATGCTATTACATATGGCATATCTAGGTTGTTGTTTTTTTTCCCAAAATAATCTGTACTTTATTATTCTTTACAGCTTCTTTATTGAAAAGATTTTTCTATGGCAAGGTACAAAAAGGCATTTCTGGGAAAACATTTCAAATTACATTATTTACCAAAAAGATTTTCTTTATATATTACTGGTCTATTGAAATTTTTCTTTTCAATCAAATTCCATTCATTTTTAAGTAATACACGTCAATAGCAGCTACCATGAAGAAATAACCATAAGCAAAACTTGTTTTCCTGTCCTCATTTTTTGCAACTCCTTATTTTTCTATTTGTGAAAGTTTGAATCTCTCCTTGAGGCTCTCAAGTCCATAATTACTTCTTATGACAGTTCTTCCTTATGCCCACCTATAAATTATTCATTATTTTGAATAATGCCTTAATTTCAAATGTACTTTGTACTCTTTATATTTTTCTCCTGTATTATTTTATATCTTGCTTTAAGACTTCTGGCTTTTGTTTCCATGATACTTTTCTCTAGAAAGTTGGTGCTACAGGGAAGTGAAGAATCAAGTGATTCTGTATTTCCTTTATTTTACTCTTAGTTCCTACCTGCTTTTTTTTCTTCTAAAGATTTATTTATTTATGCATACAGGAACTGGGGTATAGGCCAGAGGTGTGGGGTGGTAAAAGGGTTCACCAGAGACAGCGCGGGGAGCAGAACAGGTGGATCGATTGAAGTACACTGCTGAGGGGAGCAGTGGGCGAGACAGGAGAGGTCTGTTGCACCATGTGGGAAGCTCCCTGGTTGGGGATCAAACTCTCGTACTATAGTGGCTCTCGATAGCTTCATAGTGCTGAGACTTAAACTGTTGCCCCACCAGGGAGGCCCTCCTTCCTGCTTTCTTCCTGTGCATTTTCGGTTCCTTACATCTGAAGTGCTCCTTGTGCCTTACTGGGTCTAATCTTTGGCCATTTCCTTTAAAACCTGGCTCCATGTTAATGCCCTGCAGACAGCTTTCCTCAACTAAACCCATCTCAGGTTAGTTGGCCTCCGGGAACTCATGTATTAACTATACACAAAATTATCGCTTGCTTTTGTATTTACTCAATTATTTACATATTTTATAATGTTTTATTACTTATATTTTATTATAAACTCGTAAGACTTGATTTTTCCTTTTCTTATTAGTATTAGAGCTATATTTACAGAATATAATTGTGTATTTAGTTGTTTTCTGTTAAAATGTCTCTATCTCCTACTAGAATGGAATTTTGTTTGACTAATTGTCCATTGTGGTGTCCCCGTGTTACAGGGCAAGGGGAGGGGCATCCCCTTTTCCTGGAGACCACTCTCTTACACCGGGAGCCAAAAATTATATACATAGTAAATGCTCAATGAATATTTTGATGCCATTGAAAAAACCTTAAGGATATTAGTAGAATAAAGTGTTCACAAGTGCTTGGTGCTTTTTTTAAACATCATTTTTTCTTGAAACCTTTACATTCTCCTTAAAGGTTGGTTTATATTTAACTTCGAGATGCAGCAAGCCTAAGGGTCTCAAACCAACACAGACTTAAACCAAGGGGCACTGTTTATTTAACAATAGTCCAGAGGTAGGGATTTCTGGTGTTGGCTTAATAGCGCCATGCTGTCATCCAGACAGAAGTTCTTCCCATACTTCTCCTTAGTCATTGAAAGCTAGTTGGTTTTCAACTTCAGTCATAAGGCATCACAGTGGAAAGAGGGTGGCCACTTTCTTTAATTTCACTGTGTGAAGCAGGAAGCAAAAGGAGTAATGTCAAAATGGAAAGAATAAATGGGGTATCTACTCAGCCTTGTCAGTCTCGGAAATGGCCCGGCTCCATCAGCCTCCCTGTTCCAGAGGCAAGAACAGTGGCATGTGGCTTCTCCTGGACTAGCTGGGCAGAGGGGAAAGCACTGCAGTTATTGATCAAATCTGATTCATCCCTTTTTTTTTTTTTCAGCAGAAAGAGAAAGTGCTGGGTAGGCAAGCAACACTGTGGCTTCTCATCTGTTATGTTAAATGACCCACAGTGAAGCTATTTTCCTCCAACCCTTCAAGCTGTTAAGATTCTACAGGTTTTTTTCATTTTTCTCTTTATATTTTAATCATTAAGCCTTTTCTGTCACAATTTTTTTCTTCTGAAAATTGCCTTTTGAGACTTTACTTTCTCCACCAAAAGGTTTCTTTCATTGACTTGTTTACATGCTCACTTAATTTCTGCATTCTAATCCTTCTTTCCAAAAGCACTGAGACACCACACTTTCAAGAGAAACAAGTTTATTTTGCTACTTCGTTTCAGCTCTTCATCTTTACTTCTGTTTCTCAACTGTTTTTAGGAGCCTCAGAAGCCAAGAAAAATGTCTTCTGCTCTCTTTATAACTGCCAGCAGCCTTTCACAGGTGGTAAATGTATTCCACTTGCCTTTCCCCTTTACGGTTAATTAGAGATATGTAGGTTTTAATAAGAAGCAATAGGTTTAATAGCCAAGCAGTCCTGGTAGTATCACAAATGCCCTCTATTAACTTGTTTATGTTAAATTCTTTGCATACTTTTTTCTGGCTGTCGTCAGGAAGTCCCAGAACACAATATATTTCCCACTTTATTCCATCTCTCCCAACATCTTTCACAGAAGCAAAGGTACTGGGTTTCCATGGAAACACAAATGTGACAGTTGAGGGTATCTGGGCATAGGTGAGATAACTCTCAGATTCCATGGGGAGAGGAAAAATGAAGTTTTTCTTTCTTGGTTTTTTTTTTTTCTTCCAGCTATGCATTCCCAAAGCTAAAGAGATGCTGGCAAGTCAGCACGCAGTGTTAGGTTTCCACTATCATACAGATTTACAGCTCTCAGGGAAAATTCAATTTCACTTTATCTCATTTTTACTTTGTCTTTCCCACAAACAAATGAATTGAGACAAAAGTTTTTCTTTGTAAAATCACTGTCAGAACAGATAGTTCATGCTGGTATAAGAATGAACATGATTAAGGGATCAGGAGATACACTTGCCTCTCAGCCACATCTTTGAAATTCTCTACACATCCTGACATCTTTATTTTTTTTCTGAGCTGGCTTTAATTGACAACACTGTTTCAGGTGAACTGTTTCTAACCTCAGCAGCTGTATATACCACCCATGCCCACCACCCAGAGTCCAGTCTTCATCCCACCACCCAGCAATAAGCCCCCTCTGCCTATTCCCTGCACCTCTGGAAACCATCCTCTGTCTGACATTCCTTCCAATAGCAGCTAATCCTGCAATCAGCATTTCACATCCAAACTCAAATCAGGCTAGTGCCATCACCAAGACAGAACAGGTGAGAAAATATACTTGTACTTTATCATGTTTCATTTGCCTTTTGCTGGTTAAAAATCTTCATAGCATTGAGAATGAAAGTTGAGGTCTGTAAATATGAGAAATATAAATGAAGCCTAGCTGTCCCCACAGCCATAGCTGCTACACCACGTCTTACTAAGAAATCAGCAGGGATGACAGGTCTGGGGAAGCTCAAAAAGCTCTTCTACTTTCTTTCTACTTTGCTAAGACGAATGACTAGAGAACCCACTCGCTTTTTTCTTAATGTTATTTTTATTTATGTCTTTTACATTACTGTATATTCCCCGTAGGTTTCCCACCACCAATTCACCCATGAACCGTCACCGCAGTCCCCTGTGCTCCCCTCTCCCCGTTCTGAGCCCCAATCCTCCCCCATCTTGCTGATTGTTGCCCTTGTATTTGGTTCCCCTATATTCCTGCTATAAGAGAGACCATTCGATATTTTTCTTTTTCCTTTTGGCTTATTTCGCTGAGCATGATCCCTTCTAGTTCCATCCGTGTTGCTGCGAATTGCATGTGTTTATCTTTTTTGAAAGCTGAATAGTATTCCATTGTGTATAGTACTTGGATGGGAGACCACTCGCTTTTTTTTTTTTTATATAACGTCTATCAGATGCACTCCAATCCAAAAGTTCTCAACTTCTAGGAACCCGGGGAAGGAAAACACATAAGACTGCGTTTGGGACACACAATCCCAAAGCAAATTTCTAAGACCAAAAAAAAAAAGTCACTGCTTATTCTTTGCAAAGTGACTAGATTGCACTATATAGTATGAGGTGCTATACAGGTTATGATCTCTATAGAGACTGTTTGATGCTTCTTGCTCAATTTTAACCCCCAACAAGCCTAAGAACATCTTACCACCACAATGCACAATTTGGATTTTAAAAAGAGAATCTGTTTTTCCTCCAACAAATTTAGTTGCTACTGAAGTAATCACAAATAAGCATACGAGACTTCTAAAAAACCAAATGAACTCTGTGTTCACCTACATCCTCTTGAAACATCTCTGCAAGAGAAGCTCAAAGATGAACACTCCTGTGAGTTCTGTAAATTTAAACTCACTTTTTACATTATAGTTTAGGATGAGACATGAGAGCCACTTTTGTTTCAATTCAGTTAAAACATCCCTCTGGTTGCCAGTTCTTTAGCTATCTGCAGTCACTGCTGGTTCTGGCAGCTCGGTGATAACCTCTCGTGGGTTGATATGTAATCAAGAACTAAGGACTGACTTATATTCACCATGCATTTGGCTAAGACACTTGCCCTCAATTATTTTAAGCAAAACCTTGGTTCTACACTAGAGCAAGAAAATGCAAATGTAAGTTATCCGTTCTAGCGATAATATAATGAAGCCATATGGTAGGAGGACACGCCCAAATCTGAGCATATCTTTGCAATAGTTTGATAATTGACAAGACGGTAAAAGAACACTTGGTTTTTCGAGGAATTCAGTCCACAATACTCTCTAGATGACCTTGTGGGGGAAGAGGAAGGATGAAGATACACACACACACACACACACACACACACACACACACACCCCTCATGATCAAATGTTAGAGCAACAAAAATGTAGTAGTGTCAAGAAATGTGAGAAAGCAGTGGTTGGAGGTAGTTGACTGGACTAGTTCTAGAAGTACCTAGTTTAAGGAAAGTAAATCTAAGAACCAGTGATTGCAAAGAGAAAAAAAAATCGACGAGTATTTAGAATATAACTTCTAAATTTGTAGTTATGGATGGATGGGAGAGTGTGTAACTAAGATCTATGCTACAAGAGACAGGACGCTACGTTTTTAACTTAGTAGTTGAAATGTTTTTGGTGGCACGCGCGGAGGGCGGATGCGACTGCTGCAGTGCAGCTCCGTCAGCACCAGAATTTCTCATCCTGAAAGACAAAAGTCCCCGTGTTCTCGATTCATCCTACGGCTCCTTCCACAGCCCTCAGCACCATTTCCACTCCATCACTTTAAGACAGACTGCCACGGAGACCACCGCAAAAGCTCCATCACTCCCGCCGGCAACACATCTCGTTCCGCTGCCAGAAGCCGGCGCAGCGAGCGACTCCTCAATCTCTGCGCCCTCCCAGACCCCACCAACCGGGTTCCTGTCTCCATACCACCCGGCCTGGGTGGCAAGGGCATCGCGAGTCCTGGTTGGCTCAGACCAAGCCCTACGTAATCGGTCAGCTCATCTACGATTGGTTGGCAGAGCGTGCGCCCAGCCACAAAAGCACCGCCCCACCAGGCGGTAGGTGGGTTGGCAGATCTTTGGACTGGACCTTGCCCCATTGGTTGATGAGTGGGCATCACGTGACACGAGGCAGGTCCCTATTGGCCGAGAATCATACCAGGAGGTCCACAGTCGCGGCCTGGTAGGCTGAGAAGAACCCCAGCTTCCTACTAGGTACCTCAGCCGGCTGTTGCTATGAGGTGTCCCGGGGCCTCCAGACTGCGACTCGGGGCTCAGGTCGCCCGCTTTACAAGCTCCCGCAGCGAAGGGGCGTGGGAACCGGCATAGCGGGCCTGCGGCGGGGCCCGGGGGCGGGCTCGGGCCGCTGGGCGGGGCCGGGGCGACGTCCTCAGGCGTCGCCCCGCCAGTCCTGCCCCCGCTCCCTCGGCCCTGACGCTTGAAGCCACGGCACATCTCGTTGTTTATCCAAAAACCCCAAATCCTCCGGAAGGCGGGCCGACCTGCCAGTCCGGGCAAGGCGCTCCCCGCCCCGGCTCCCTGTGGCCCTCGCCCACCGCGTTCTCTCATGCCCTGCCTCAGGTTAAGGCCCGAGGCTGCCCCCCGTTCCGCCAAATCCCGAATCGGACTTCTCCGCGGAACTCGGTTCCGGTCGCCGGCCGACGCGCGGCGCGTGATCGCTACGCAGGCCCTGGGACTCGACGGCACGAGCGGGGTGGGGTGCCGTCGGGCGGCCCAGGCGGTTGTTTATCGCGGCGCGGGCCGAGGCTTCCGCGCGGCGCAGAGCCTCCCGGGAGCGCGCGCGTCTGTCGCCTAGGCGACGGGAAGCAGGGGCGGGGCCTAGCCGCCGGGCCCCGCCCCCTGGCGGCCGGGCCCCGCCCCCGACAGCGCTGCGGCTGGGGCTCGGGCGCGCGCTCGGGCGCCGGGGGAAGCGGCGGCGGCGGGCGGGGAGCTGGGCGTGGAGGCGCGAGGGGCGGGGCGGGCGGCACTGCGGGCCCGCGGCTCGGGCGGCTCGGGCGGCTCGGGCGGCTCCGGCGGCTCCGGCGGCTCCGGCGCCTCGCGCTCCCGGCTCGCCCTCAGTCCCCGCCGGCGCCCGCGGTCCGCATCGCCGCCCGGCTCGGCCCCTGCCGGGGCCGTGCTCCCTCCGCCGGCGCCCGGGGGCCGCGGCGGCCGCGAGGTGGGGCGGCCGCGGGCAGGCTCGGGCGCGGCGCGGCGGGCGCAGGTCTATGTCGCGGGCGGCGTGGGCGGCGGCGGCCGCGGAGGGACGATGCGCGAGTACAAAGTGGTGGTGCTGGGCTCGGGCGGGGTCGGCAAGTCCGCCCTGACCGTGCAGTTCGTGACCGGCACCTTCATCGAGAAGTACGACCCCACCATCGAGGACTTCTACCGCAAGGAGATCGAGGTGGACTCGTCGCCGTCGGTGCTCGAGATCCTGGACACGGCGGGCACCGAGCAGTTCGCGTCCATGCGGGACCTGTACATCAAGAACGGCCAGGGCTTCATCCTCGTCTACAGCCTCGTCAACCAGCAGAGCTTCCAGGACATCAAGCCCATGCGGGACCAGATCATCCGCGTGAAGCGGTGAGCGGGCCGGGCGCGGGCCGGGGCCGGCCGGGGCGGGCGGAGCCGCGGAGGGACGTGGCTCCGGGTCCCCGGCGCCAGGTGACAGGCTCTCTCCGCCGGGCCGCCCTCACCCCCCCATCTTCATCCCGAATCTCAAATCGGAGCGCTTTGTTTCACAAGTCCAGCTGGGCATCCCGGGGCCCCGCGGCGCGGCTCTTTGTCTCTGGGATATTCTCAGCAGCGCCTGTGCAGAGCCCCCCAAGGAAACAAAGTTTGAAACTTGCAGCGGGGGTGGGGCGGGGGGTTGGCGTTGGCGAGGAGGGAGCTGTGCCGGGAGCGTGGAGATCCTTGCAGGTTGAGCAAGAGAAACGTCTCCCTGGGCCGCGTGTGACAGCACAGGTCGCTCACGCCCGCGCGGTACAGTGGTCAAGTCCGGGGGCGAGGCGCCGTCCTCTTGAGGTTTGCACGGTGCCTGGGCGTTTTACAAAAATGAGCTCTCCAGTTGGGAGGAAACTTTAAAGACAGGTCAGCAGAGTATTGGGAGACACCATAACAGCTAAAGTGGGCTTGAAAGGATTTTAGCAAAAAGAAGCACCAATAATGGCATTCGCTTTGACAAATGCTGCTTCACTTTTTTTCTATCCTGCTCCCCCGTCCCCGGGGAAAAAAGGCATTCATGGACACCAGACAAGTTTCTTCAAAGGTGTGACTCAAGTATTAGCTAATTTAAACATAATGCAGATAAGCTCTTTCTTGATAGAAACTCTTTTCTATAGCATGCCTTTTGAAAATGGAACTTAAAGGCTTAAAATATTTGTTTGCCCCTAAATTGAGTGTATTTTCACTATGACTTCAGTCATTGAAAATACAGTAGTATCTTAGATGAAAGTTTTAGCCGAGTTTCCTAATTACCATTTAATCATGCATTACTGTTTTGTCTGGTTACTCTTAACTATTGCTCATAATTTTTATTCAGTGTCATTTTCTTTTTCCTGTCGACTTCTGCCTATGACCCTGTATTGGGAGGTATTACTGAAAGGTAGTTGTACACATAGTGGAGACACAATCACATTATAAGTCAGTTTGAGTCTACTCATTTCCAAAAGAGCAAGAAGTCACATGTACTCAAGGGCTTTGCAAAAACTCGCTGCAAGTGGTGGATTTTTAGTGCAACATAGGAAGTCCAAAGGGATGTCCTTTCTCCCTACCCCATCCCAAGCAATCCCTTTAGTAGTAACATATTATTGCTTCCATTATATTTCAAGCTAGAGGCAATGAATATTTTTATGGTTTCTGTCACAGTTCTGAGATCTGTAAATCTGCTTTTTCTGCTCCCGTCTCAATTTTTAGTTAACAAATAGATAAGTTTGGTGTTAAACTTAATGTGTATATGACATTTAAAGGGAATTTAAGTGACTCAAATCCTTAATTATTACTTCCCTCTCCCTCCATAATACGGAAAGAAAAAAAAAAAACAACTAACCCAGGTGTAGAACAGGACAGTGTTGCACTGTCACATGTCAGTCAACATCTATATACACCAAATAGTAGTCAAAGGAAGTGCCCCACCTTTCACATTTAATTATGTACATCTGGTACGTACAGTGATAAAGTCACATATCCAGGGCAAACTTCTTGATACAAGGCAAGGGTCAGAATATGGCACAGTCTCACTGGAGAGTATAGTCCACATGATTTAATGCACGTTACTACTAGTGCCTTAGTCTGAACTTGGTGTATTGGAACAACTTATTTGTTTGCACTGTGATCCAGGGGGTGGGGTGGGGGAAAGTAAGATTTTACTTGCCCAGTTGTGACTCACTAGTCTCAGTTCTTGCTGCAAAAAGACCTTGATCAGCAAAAGGGTTCAGAAAATTTTTTCACCAGAATTCAACCAGTTGGGCACTTCTGTGTCTTGGTAGTCACCCTGATTTCATCATCTGGCCTCCTAGCCTCTGGCATATTATAAACAACTTACTTGGAAAGAAAGAGGATCTGTATATGTTATGTAGATAATACTTTAAATAAAGCATGTATTATGCTAATGCAGGCATCCAGTGTGTGAGCTTTTTAACTCCTCCCTCTTAAAGGGAATAATACATGATTTTCAAATGAGGGAACTTTATTTCTTGCTGTCAGTTTTTAAATTAACTAGTTTCTCTAGGGAGTATTCTTCACTAATTGTCCCCTCCCCTCTGCCTGCCCTGCTACCTTATATATTACATAGAGCAGTTGTAGAGAATATTTACTGTCACTATAGTGCAAATGATATAAATGAAGTACAGAGTTTGGTATCGTGCCCAAATCCATCATGGACAGGGAGGATGTTTAAACCAAGACCTTTGTGAATCCACGCACTTACTTTGTTTTCTTCTATATCTGGCTTGCTTTCAGCTTGGTTTTTCCTAGCAAATCTGGCCTTTGCTTCAAGACAGCATGCTAATACAATGTGAACCACAAATACAAATTTCACATTTATACTAGCTGACTCTTAAACCAGGTAAAGTTAATTTTACTCCTGCATTTTATTGTCATTTCAGCATGTAATCTATTCAAAAATTATTGAGACATTTTGTTTTTCATACTAAGTTTTCAGAGCCTGGCGTGTAATTTATACTTGAGGCACATCTCACTTGAGACTAGCCGTATTTCACATGCTGGGCAGCCGTGTGTCTTCCCTAGACTAGCAGCACAGGACTGAGGTACATGTGTTTGGGGGGAAATGCTTACTTCTCTAAACCTCAATTTCCTTATCTGTGAAATAGGGTATAGCACACACCTCCTAAACTTTGTTAGGATTAAATGAGATCATCTATTGTAAGATTGCCTGGCACAATATCTTGAGCACAGAAATTGCTCAAAAAATTCTAGCTCTTTTATTAATAATAAATGTCTGCCTTCCATTTTTCCTTGCTATAAATGCAATTTTGGAGGAAATACATTTGTGATTGCATTTTTTTATTTCATTATTTAGTGTAGGCAAGATAAACAACCACTAAAACAACCCTTGGAAAAATTGCGTTGTCTCTGAAAATATTTTCCTACTCAGGTTATATGGGGAAAGGCAGGAGAAGGCACATGGAAGTTTCACGTTAACGCATGGCTAGGCAGCGAGGTAGAGTTTTTCATTGATTGTAATTGTGGAACACTTCACTTTTACAGAATCTTCCCCTTAGTGTTTACAGGTGCACAGATGTCCACACACACTTGTAACCTCCTGTCAAAGCCCAGGGGACCCACTGAAGATGGCTGTATGTACCAGTTCATATGCTTGCTATTTAAACTTGACTTTGAAGGAGATCCCACTTCTAAGGAAGAGTGATAGAATTCTGATCCTATAACTGCTCCTCTCACCCCTCCCAGGGTAAACCATGTCCTGACTTGAAGTATCTTGGCAAAACCATCCAGAGCCTGTTGTTCTCAGGGTAAAGCCCAGAAATCTTCACTTTGACCTTCCAGGGCTTAGCGTGCTCTGGCCCTCCCTCCCTGCCTTCCCAGCCTCAGCTTTGGCACCGAGACCTTCCCTGAATTCCTTGGAAGGGCCTGCCTGTGCTCTCCTTCCACCTGTGGAAATCACCTCCTTTTTTGCAGAGTGAATTGTCACCACAAAGATAGCCCCCCCAGGGAAGCCCCCCTCATCTTCTTAACCTGAACTCACTCCTTCCTGTCTTCCCACCACTGTGACAGGTGGGTTGGTAGCCATAGACCAGAGGAAGGAAGGCTGGTGAAATATTGTGATAGTCTATTTTCTGGGCGTAGTGGAAAGAGTCCACATTAGCAGGGTGTCTGTAGAAACAGAAGGAATGGATACAGATAATTTTGAAAAGAATGAATTCTGCAAACTCAGTAGGAGAGGGAAAGGGTCAGGTATATTATCCTTGGCATTTTGACTGTGAGTAAGCAGGATTGTAGAAGAATGGCCGAGGAGGTTATTTCCATTTTGGAGATGGTGCTCACCCACGTAGATCCTCCTAAAAAGTAATTAGGGTGTATGAATAAAGTCCAAAAGGTCCATTTCTATGTGACTATAAACACTCAAGAGCATCTGCTTAGGTCAGATTAGGAGAGCGCATGAAATCTACTGGATTGGGTATGGATTGAAATGAATGGCCAGTGATAGAATCTGAGATTGTGTTAGTCTAGAAGACATGGGACATTTTAAGATTGGTTGATTTGTACTACTCAAAGTAAGTTACTATCTTATCATTGATATTTCTATATAATTTAAAAATACTAATTGTATTTTTTCCTTCTCACAATAAGTAGCCATAAAAACTACTCTGAAACCAGGCAGATTGCCAGTTGCCACACACAGATCTCTGCCCTGTGGCTGATAGCTGCTGGGGCATCCCAAGTAAGTAGGACTTCTGGAGCTCCCGCCAGTCCTGCCGCCCCCTTACGCCTTTTGCCCACTCACTGCCTCCATAGCCAAAACTGTAACCCAGAGATCCGACGCTTGGCCTCCAAGAGAGGTAGCCTAAAACCGTGGGTCACTTTTGTAGTCCAGAGTGTTTTCCTGAGAAGGGAACTTGTTTTTGCTGCTGGTAAAATTAGAACCTTGCAATATAGTGGTTTCCTCTTTGCCATTCCAGGATTGGAATTTTTTCTTAAGTATACTTTGTAGACAAAATAGATGATCTCTCTTCAGCTGGAACATTCTGTGAAGGCTTCTGTCTAGTTGGTACTACAAGGGAAGGGGCGACATTTAATGTGAACCTTAAAGAATCAGCAGCCTGTGACCTGCCAAATCGCTTCAAGATTTGATGATGATTGGAGCAACAAAATGTGTAATCAGGAATAATAATGATACTTAGTTGTTTTCTTTTTTTTAAAGATTTTTATTTATTTTATGCATACAAGCTGGGGTGCAGGCTAGAGGTGTGGGGCGGTGAGAGGGTTCACCAGAGACAGAGCAGGGAGCAGAACAGGCAGATCGATGGAAATACACTGCTGAGGGAAGCAGCGGGCGAGGCAGGAGAGGTCTGCCATACCATGTGGGAATCTCCCCGGCCGGGCTTCGAACTCACATCACTGCTAGAAGACAGCTCCACAGGCTGCTCTTTAACCCGCTGCGCCACCGGGGAGGCCCAGTTGTTGTTTTTTTTTAAGAGAGAGGGGATAAAAGTAATTTAGTCAACCAAGCATTCTGCCATGCACGGACTCATCAGCTGTCCCTACATAGTGATAAATCCTTTGACAAGAAGGAATCGATTTGAATGGCGACTTGACCACTGAGTCAGAAGTTCTTGGGCCCCAGGCAGCTGTTTCACTCTGACTTTCTGCCTCTCGCTTAGGGCAAGTCCGATAATTAATTGCTAGAGAAGCACTAGTTAGGAATAAAAGGAGCAAATAAAATGTCTCTAGAGGATGCAACCAATAGGAAGAGCCAACAAAATTGGAATCTTTTGATTTGCTGAAGTTTTCTAGTAGTGATGCCCGTGGATGACTTCACTTGGGTATCCCATCTCCTCGGTAGTGCTGGGTGGCTCATTAAAATGCTTATTTTTTAGCGTATGTCCAAGCTCTGGTCTTTACATACAACCTGTACACCGTCCTTCAGGGATAATATTTATATCACAGTTTTTCTCTTCACCTTCATGTTGAACCTGAGCCCCGAGGAAGGCCGTGAGAGCCCACGAAGGCTTCCCCTCGTTTACAGTTCAGCTGTTCCTGGTGATCTGTTTCTCTCCATCTATTTTACCTGCTGCTTTCGTTAAGGACTTAAGTTTTTCTGGTCTCTGTTCCCAAAAGAATTATAAGCACTGTAAACTTTCTTTGGAGAAATAATGTGAGTTTGAATATAGTAGACTTTCAAATGAGAGAAAACTGGTGGAGAGCATAGTTACAAAAGTGAAAATGTAGAGGTAATATTTCCCTTGGAAAGGTACTATGTAATTTTTTTTTAAAAGGTGTATTTATTTATGCATACAAGAGTTGGGGTGTAGGCCAGACGTGTTGGGGGGTGGGGGTGAGAGCATTCACCAGAGACAGTTGGGAGCAGAACAGGCAGATCCACTGAAGAACATTGCTGAGAGGAGCAGCGAGCGAGGCAGGAGAGGTCTGCTGCACCATGTGGGAAGCTCCCTGCCGAGAGATTGAACTTGTGCTGCAGTGGCTGCGGATAGCTTCATGGGCTGTGATTTAACCCCTTGTGCCACCAGGGAGGCTGGTACTGTCTAATTTTAATGGCATGCAGAAATAGGTCATTTATATGCCTTTTTATATATGTGTTGCTTTGATTGTTGTGGTTCATTGTATTTGAAATTAGTCTGATAGAAAGTTAGTTCTTAAGTATACTTTTATACCGTACCCGATCAGACAGACCCTTTTAATAGAATGTTATCAATAATTTCAGTGGTATGATTTTAGATGTTATACTTCAGTAAAGTATATAAGTAAAATATTGGTCAAGTTTAAGATTATCAAAATACCTAAAAATAGCCTATTTTTTAGTCACTAAGATTTTAGCATGTTATTTATTGAATACTTTCTAAACAGATCAAACTTTATACTTCCAAAGATTGAAACCTCTTTGGAACTATCAGGCCTAATATTCTAGGTATTTCGTCATTTATTCTTGTGGGAAAACTAGTAAAAAAACAAAATCCTACATTGATTTTTAATAAATTTCAGTTAAAATTAAGATTCACTGCTGTGAAACAATGTTTTTTTAAACCCATGAGTCAGGATAAGGTTATGGAGTGTCTGAATCAAATATCACCAGCATATGATCTTGAAATCATGGTTTGTCAAGTCTAGTGAAAAGGAAAACATTAGCAGTCTTTGGACGTTTGGGGAAGGTTGTAAATGGGCTTAGAATGCATTGCTGAAAACTATCTGAATAAGCTATTTGAAATATATTACAGGCTGTAAATTAAGTATGTTATTTCTCATAAACATGATGTTTTGATGCAGTGATAATGCAAAAAGATGATCACAGTAAGTTAACATCCATCACCATGCAGTTACAATTTTTTTCTTCTGATGAAAACTTTTAAGGTCTACTCTTTTAGCATACACATTACAGTATTGTTACTACATCAGAAAGCTGTACGTGACACCCCAGGACTTCTTTATCTTACCTTTTGACCACCTTCACCCATCTTGGGAATGCATGTACACATGTGCAAATGCAAGTGCATGTATGAACACACACCCACGCATCTACTTCTGGCAACCACTGATCTGTGAGTTCAGGGGTTCTGTTTGTTTGCTTGGTTTTTTTCCTTTCTCTGACCTATTTCACTCGGTATAATGCCCTCGAGGTCCATCCATGTTGTCACAAATGGCAAGATTTCCTTCTTTTTTATCACTGAATAATAATCTCCTAAATTGGGTACATATGGCTATATATGACCCACACCTATACATGCCACACATTCATTCATCCATTGATGGACATGTAAGTCCACACATGTGAACACAGTGGACACACATGTGCCCTTGTCTTAGCTATTATTAGCTATTGCAGATAATGCTGCAGTGAATTTAGGATTGTAATCAGAATCAAGATTATGATTTTGCTTTCTTTGGATAAATGCCAAAAATGGAATTCTGGATCATATGGTAGTCCTCCACTTTTAATTTTTTGAGTCCTCTACTTTTTAATTTTTTTAACTGCCTATTTTCTATAGTGCCTGCTTCAATTTACATTCTCCATATCATCACTAACACTTCTTTTTGATACTAGCCACTCTGAGAGGTGTGAAGTACTAGCTCATTGTGATTTTGTTTTGCATTTCCCTTGTTGAACACCTTTTCACATACTGTTGGCCATTTGTATATTTTTTGGGGGAAAAAAATGTCTATTCACATCCTCTGCCAATTTTTCAATCAGATTGTTTGATATTTTTCTTCTGAATTTTATAAGTTCCTTATATATTTCACTTATTACAAGGTATATGATTTGCAAACATTTACTCCCATCCTGTAAATTACCTTTTCATTTTATTGAGGACTTCCTTTGCTATACAGAAGCTTCTTAGCTTGTAATCCCTCTTGTTAATTTTTGCTTATGTTGCCTTTGTTTTTGGTATCAAATCCAAAAACAATCATTGTCAAGACTGATGTCAAGCAATTTACCCACACATTTTTCTTCTACGTATTTTAAGGTTTCAGGTTTCAAATTTAAGTCTTTAACCGATTTCGAGTTGATTTTTGTATATGGTATAAAATAATTTTCAGTTTCATTCTTTTGCATGTGCCTATCCATTTTTCCTCACACCATTTATTAAGGGATATTCTTTTCCCCATTGTTTATTTTTGTCTCCTTTGTTATAAGCTAATTGACCATATATGCATAGGTTTATTTCTGCATTCTTTATTCTGTTCATTTGAGTAATGTGTCTGGTTTTTTTATCATTACCACCCTGTTTTCTTTACTGTAGCTTTGGAATATAGTTTGAAACCAGGAAGTGAGAGATTTTGTTCTCTTTCACAAAATTGCTTTGGCTTTTGGGAGTTCATACAAATTTTAGGATTGTTTGTTCTATTTCTCTGAAAAGTGCCATTGGAAGTTTGGCAGATTACATTGAATTTGTAGATTGCTTCGTGTAGTATGGATATTTTAGCATTTCCTCCATTTGTATGCACAGAATATCTTTCTGTTTATGTGTGTCTTCACTTTTTCATCAATATCTTATAATTTTTGTTTTCTATATTGGAAAAAAATAACACACCCCTCTGTCTCCTTCTGTTTTTCACTCAGCATAGCTTTCACATTTTCTTAACTGAGGCCTTCAGTAAGAAATACATTCTGCGTTGTGATACAATATGCAAATACATATAAGTGAAAGCAGAATTTTGTGAAACAATAAGTATACTTGGCTATGTTGCTGGATTTCACATATTTTCTATTTTATTGTTTTGTATTTTATATCGTTGTCTGTTCCTCTTGATCCACTAAGTTGACATCACATACAACTTGAAAACTGTTATCCTAGCACATTTTACTCAAAGGAAAGCACATGGAACTTTCTCTTGAGTAGTTTGAAACAACTTTATTTTCCTGATTTTCCAGTTTCCAAAGATGCTATGTAAATGCTACAAAAGTGAAGTATTTTAACATGAGTCAGTAAATGCTACCTCTGTTAGAGAGATAGATAACATTCAGTCACTAAACAGAAGGACGCATAAAGTGTGTCCTTGAGGAAACATGCATTATTCTTATCCATATTAAACACAAGGACATATTTCATGTGTAATTTTCCATTCTGGTAGGGCAGAAGCTCTCTTGCTTTGCGAAAACTTAGAACCAAGAAAGGGCTGTTGTAGTCGAGTTCAGACTAGAATACATGATCCATGGTTACACCAATTGCCCATTACAACAGGTTGCTGAGAAGGTTTGGAAAACTGATCTTTATTAGCGGTTTACTGCATCTGTCCAGGATAATACTGAGTCATCTGGCCCTTTAAAACAGTAAAAATAAAGATGACCATAATAATAGATATCTTAAAATTAGTAATATAATATTACACAAGAGAAGTATTTAGGAGCGTTACGTCACATGCTTGCCTAGGAGCTACCTTTTAAAGATGAACAATTCGAATTTGGAAATCCTGTATCGTGTTAAAAATTAGGTACATTTTTATTTTCTTCTTCACTAGATTTTTTATAGTTTTCTGTAAATGAAATCTTAAGAATGTTTGCCTCTGTCTAGATGGAGATTTTGCTATACAGTCTAGATACATTTATCTGTAGTTTTCCAGTGAGCAAAAATATTGTGTATCGTACAAGTGCTCTAATTCAGTATTTTATATTCTTGTACATGCTTATCTAACTTTGTCATCTATGAAGTCAGCATTAATCAGTTCAAAGCTGAGGCCTAGTACTTTCATAATTGTGTAAGTTAACATCTGCATCTCAATCCCATCTGTAATATGGGTATAATATAATAACTAGTGAGGTGATGAATATGAAGTGTTTCTTTACATAATAACACTTAAATATCAATAATGAAGTTTCACCCAAAATTCCAGAAATTGGAAAGAAACTCAAGCATTTGTCTGTATAAGATGGTGTGGTATACTGCCTCATGATTGCTTCTGAATTAGACCGGTTGCCTTACCATATCTAGATGAGTCACATCATGGTCTGGTCACACGTCATTGTCCCATTGCTTGCTCTGCTCTCTCGAATGCAGGGGGTGAGAGAACTTAGATACCACCCAAGTGTTTTGTGTCTTTGCCTTCCCCTAGCCACTGAAATCTGTCAGCTTAAGTTTGTTTTGTGACTTAGAAATAATTGTGATGCTTTTAATGCATATATTTTAAGTACAAAAATACTTCATAAAAAGTGTTCAGGCATATATTAAGTATCTGTTAAATAACATTTTACTTTTTTAAAAAAGATGATGGTATCTGACCACTTCACAAATGCCTAAAACAGTGCATGCTGTGAAGATCTTTTTAATAGTCTTTATAGTTATGTGTGTATATGTATGGACAGAACCTTTTAATAAACCGATTGCAGAAGAAGTTTCATCAGTCTTCATATAAAAGTCATCACTGTCATTCAGATTCTCTGATTTAAACCACTTCATTTGCATAGCATTGCCAGGAGCATTATGCAAAATAAATACAAGATACTGTCTCTGGCCTTCTACTATGCCAAAATGCACTGTAAGTGAATATATTTGACAGTGTTGAGTGAATTATATAGAGAGACAGTAATACCTTTCCAAATATAATTTAAATTTCTAAGTTTCAAAATATATGCCCATTAAAAATTGCTTCTACTAGGCCATCTTCTCTAGGGAAATTTTCATGCATGCTAACATAGGTCAAAAATTTGTCTGTAAGACTAATGTCAACCATATATATTTATTATATTTAGCACATTGGATCCTCCCTGGAAATGAAATCCTATTTTCTCTCTGCATTTGATAGTACAGAGGTTTAGAAAGCATCAGAAAAGTAAACTGACCTGTGGAAAACGGAGAGAAAATAGATTAGCTAGTGCCCAGGGGAGATATTTGGGAAACTACCTTAAGTTACAGGTTGGATATCATGCATAGTCTAATTAGATTAAGAAATGAAGATTAAGCTTTATCTTCATATTATTTGTTTTTGGAGTTAGCAAAACTGAAATTCCCATTGACAGCATGTGCAGAGCTGTACAATCCCAAATATAAGTCCCGCGCCCACGTGAGCCACACTGGCTCTCGTCGACACAGACTGTTCCCTGTTTCTGCTTTGTGGGCCCGCACCCCAGCAAACTTCAACCAGCAGCAACCCAGGTATCACGAAGGAGCCGATAGCAGCTCATCGTAAGACGAGTAGTTAAATGTGTGCATTGGCACATTGAGAAAAGCCCACTAGAAATGAAGATAAGTTTTCTTTATTTTTGAGTCGCAGGGCTGAGAAAAGAATTTTCTAAAGGTTAATTCAGTTTATGTGTAAGACCAGCGAGCCAGACCGTTGGTCCGCGTCCGGCACTAAGGAGCGGTCAGGTCTGCATGAAGTAGCTGTCCTTGCCCTCCAGTGCCCCGAGCCAGCTCGGGTGCTGTTGCCTGTTGCCAGAAGCTTAGAAGCAGCTGTTGCCAGGAGCCCTGTGCCGGCAGGACCCTCCCGCCTGGTGGGGCGGAGCAGAGACAGTGCTCAGAGTCACGGAGACGGCCGGGGCTGCCTGGTCATGGGCCACCCTGCAAGCCAGCGCCCTGTTGCAGTCGGTGCCTCCCCAGGCCACCCTGCACACATCAGCGGTTTTATTGAAAGAAATGACCTGCATCGTGATGGAAGAAGGGACTGTTTGGGGGAAGGACACTTGTTCTTTGCTCTCCTCAGCATGTCACCTTAAAATAAGTCCTGAAGCTTTGTAGGCCCGACTGATGGGCTTCTGTGAATTCCATGCATTTTGTGTGTGTGTACCTCTGCTTTGACGGTTCCCTTTGTCCAGGTGACTGTATGTCTCTACCTGAGGCAGTTCAAGGTCAGGGCTGGTGACCTGGCACATTCACTTAGGGTGCCCTTGCACCCCAAAACTCTCTGTTTGGGCAGTCAACTATATGGTGGCTTTAGGCTCTTAGGTTCCCCTTTTATAGAATTCTAATAGTTGAAATCCATTGCTGAGTTTATTTTTGTGTTACCTAGTCTACATAAACAGTCTTTCTTTGACCCGCCCAACATCCTTTCATACTACATCTGTTCATTTTAGTCAGTCAGTCCTCATGATCTAGAAATTTTATCTTAAAAGGTGACATCTTAAAGGTTCAGATAAAGCCAAACCCAAAAACCAACCCTTGAGAACTGACTGTAGAACTGAGGCCTCTGGAGGGGGCGAGAGAGGGATGAGCACAGAGAGGAGCATGCTATGGTAACAACACCTGAAGAGGGGGATCCTGTACTCCCCAAATACAAATAGCCATATAAACCAGCTTTCTCTCAGTATATTTTTAAAAATAAAACAAAAACTGACTTTTTTTTTTTTCTTTTTAACTGAATGTGCCTGATTAAAGATGGCGTCAGACATTCTCTCACACAACTTCCATCGAAAACTGCCCTTAAATATAGGCTGGCTTGTGACTGCTTTGACTAATATGAATATGGTGCAAGTGATAGTAAGCCACTCTTAGGCCCAATAGCTAAGAAAAATGAGTACCTTTCACTCATGGAGTCCTGAGGTGCCGTGTAGGGAACTCAGCTGCCCTGCTGGGAAACACAGGCAGAGGCCTGAGCTTGCATACACATAGGGGGAGCACCTCTGCCAGCCGAGCCCCCGACAGCCAGGCCTGTGGTGAAATCAGAACTAGCTGAAGGCCTCTGAGTGAACTCAGTCAGCGCTGTGTGAAGCACAAGGCTCTCCCAGCTGAGCTCTGCCCACACTCCTGGTCCACGTCCTTGAGAAATACAATAATGTACTTATTAAGCCATTACATTTTGGGGTACTTTTTTTATGCTCCACAAAAAAACGTTTCTTAGAAAATCGCGTTGAAAACATTAGATGTTATTTTGATAAAAGAGTTCTATTGATCCTTTAGGCTTTCTCTGTAAAGAGCTTTTAAAAAACACCTTTTTTGAAGGTTTGTGTTGAGTTGAGTGACTGCATCTTCGTTTGCTCTTCGGAGGTGGCGAGTGGAGACATCTGCCATCTGCCTTCATGTTTTGTCTGCCCTGTGTCACTTCACTGTTCCTGCCCGCAGGTCACTGCACTTCGAGTCACATTTAATATGAAAGTTTGGTTTCAGCAAAAAAATCTAAATTTATGTGTATACCCTTAGCAACTGCTTGTAGTAATAGTCTGCCATGCCTCTCCCCCTTCACTCTCCCCACTGTGTATACTCCTTAGGGAAATAGTTGACCCGTACCATCTCAGTTACGTTAGCAAAAGAAGCTTCTTCCACGTATATGGTGGTAACCTGCATCAATTCTGATTTCCAGCAGCCAGCACATGAGGGTACACCCAATAAATGTTTGTTGAATTTCTGAAGGAAAAAAAAAACAACCCATCAGGTCATTCCATTCTGCGTTGTAATCACTTTCTCCCAAATCTCTGAGATCCCTTATACTGGGTATCACCTTCTTTCTACATTTCAGCATCTAGGCCAGTACATGATAATGAATAAAAAATAAAGCGTTCTAGATACTGTAGACCCAATAATGCTTTTTCAGCCTAGTGACCGCGCATGTTTGCCTTGTTCTGTGACATTTTCATTGCTCAAAACACTGGGCTCCATGGGAAAACTTGTGTTTGAAGATCATCACTTCATTAGCTCATTCGGTTTTGTTTGCATCTAAGTTTCTAGGTTTGATTTCAGCACTGGAGATAAATAGAAAACATCCCTTGCCTTCACTGTCCTGGGGTCCCAGATATAACTTTAGGGGTTCAAGGACAAATGAGACTTTATCTCAGAACTCCTGATTGTGTTCAGCTTTGTTCTATTTGTTTTCTTTTTTACCAGCCCACATTGGCTTAGTAGGGCTTGAGAGCCGTGGTGTGTATCTGGTGACTTGACTTATAACAGTGTTTGGAGTAAGTAGAGAAGCATACTTGTGTTTGGGGAAGAGAGCCAGTCATCAGCCTCTCCTGTTTCTATTGCCTTCTTCTCAAGTCTTTTCTTTAAAGAGTAACAGTCTTAAGACTTGGGTGGTTGGATTTGCTCATTCCTGCCTGAAGAATGGAAACCAGAGATGGGAGATACAATACTAGGCAACACAATTTTGTACATTTTTACAGACATGTCAGGGGAGTTAAGATTCTGGAAATGACTCACCAGCAGATGCTCTGAGAGAACTTAGAAAAGGATAGGTAGCATCTCTGTAGTACTTTACAGTAACTGCAGTCCTTCAGTGGGCACTTACTAGATGCTAGTTGTTAGTAGTGAAGCCATCACCATCATCTTCCTTACTAATACTTAAGTGACATTAATATTTCCATAAGGAAGCTGAGGCTCACGGGGGTTACGGGACCTATTCAAGGAAACAGATCTGGGACTTATTTCTCTGCCCTCTAATTTGCGCATTCAGTCCTCTCTCCCTTCTAGGCTTGCCATCTTGATTTTAGCCCTTGACCATATGCCACCTCGTATTTTTTTCCCAAGATAGCGGGTTGAGGGGATGAGGCTAGGACTGTAAAAACACTATTTTAAGATCATTATTGTATAAATATAAATAGCCTAAACGGGTGACAAATTGGAAGTGAAACCACTTAGACTGTTGATAGCCCAGGTCTGAGTTACTTTGGAAACGAAAGGGTTTTGTAATGGGAATGAAAATGAAAGGACAGATTTTCTCACATCCAGTAATTCTGGCTCTACCCATCCCTTGTAATCATGCCCTGGCAGGTCTGTCCTTACAGCCACTCATCCCGACCCTGGACACTCCTAACAACTGCGAAGACTTGCTTACCACCCATTCTCCCTCTGTGGCTTTTTCTAACTCTAGCGTTTGCTTTGTTTTGCTTTGAATCCTGTCAAAATAGTTGTAGTTCATTCTTCTTTGGCTGTTGTTAGGCTCCGTAATCTCCGCCAGTAATGATGGTTTCTAGCCCCTTCCCTCATTGTACATTTGTTTTGCCTTTTCCATCTGTCATCTGTTACTGCTCTTGGTTGAAATGAGAAAACCTTTTTAATAGACTTCACCAGTGGATCTTATGCCAGTTGAATCAGTTACAACCTGTCATGTGTAATTGACATGCTCTTATCCCTCTAGCTGTTTATTATTGGAGAGAAACACTAATTCCCTTGGTCTGATAACCTGAGTTTTCTAGAAAGGTAGATACAGAGATTGGGTGTTTTTGTTTAGGATTTTCCTTTTTTAGTTTTATGTGTTTGTGTGTGTTATGATTTGGAAAGAAATACTTTTAGATCTTACTACTACATCAATAGAAGAATCTTTCATGACAAATAACTTCTGTTCATAATTTTTAAGTTCCTAAAAACTTTCTAGATTATTGTAGATTCACATACATTGTAAGAAATAATCTATTCCATGTATCTTCTTCGCAGTTTTCCTCAGTGGTAACTACATCTTGCACAACGATAGTTGAATATCACAACAGAATATTGACATGGTGGTCAAGATACAGAACATTCCTATCACTAAGCCCCCTCTTACTGCCCTTTTGTAGCCATAGCGACTTACCGCCAATGTCTGCATTTTGCTCCCACTCCTGTCAACCATCAGTATGTTCTCTTTTTCTATAATTCTCTGGTTACCAGAAGGTTTTATGTAAGTGAAACCATCTAAGATGTAACCTTTTGAGATTGACTCTTCTCAACTTAATTCCCTGGAGATTCATCCAAGGTGTTATATGTCTCAATTGTTCATTCCTTTTTATCCCTGGCCGGGATAACCACAGTTTGTTTAACCATTCACTTGTCGGAGGACATCTTGGTGGTTTCCTGTTTCTGACCATCATGGATAAAGGGGTCCTAAATATTTGTGTATAGGTCTTTGTGTGAACGTGTGTCTTCATTTCTCGAGGATTGATTCCCGGGGTTGGAATTTCTCAGTCATATGGTAATTTTGTATTTTTTTAAAAAATGTCTCCACTTTTTTTTTTTTTTTTAATTTATACATACAAGCTGGGGTACAGGCCAGAGGCTTGGGGCAGCGAGAGGATTCACCAGAGCCAGAGCGGGTAGCAGAACAGGCAGATCAGAAATACACTGCTGAGGGGAGCAGCGGGCGAGGCAGGAGAGGTCTGCCGCACCATGTGGGATTCTCCCCGGCCGGGCATCGAACTCGCATCACCGCTGCAGTGCTCAACCGCTGCGCCACCGGGGAGGCCCTGTCTCCACTTTTTTAAAGTGACAGTTCCATCTGAATTTCTACCACCAATATATAAGTGATGTAGTTTCTGTGCATCCTCACAGCATTTTGGTGTTGTGACTTTTTTTTTTTATTTTAAACATTCTGGTAGTTGTGTAGTGACAACTCATAGTTTTCTTTTATATTTCCCTAAGAGCTTATAATACTGAACTTCTTTTCATGTGCTGATTTGCCGTCTCTGTCCTTTTCAATGAAATGTCTCTTAATGACTTTTTGCCCATTTCCTAATTGGACTGTTTAATTTTGTTGTTGAGTGTTTTGAGAACTCTTTATATATTTTTAGATACTATCCTTTCATTGAATTTGTGGATTGAAAATCATTTGGCCCTTCATCAGCTTGCCCTTTCATCCTCTTGACAAGGTCTCTGACACAGCAAAACTTTAACATTGATCAAGTCCAGTTTATCAATTTTTATTTTATGCATCAAGTTCTTATTAAAGAACTGTCTAGCACAGTTCATAAAGATTTTCTCCTTAGGCCTCCCTGGTGGCGCAGCGGTTAAGCGCTGTACTGTGGAACTGTTGGCAGTGGCGGCACGAGCCAGGGAGATTCCCACATGGTGCTACAGACCTCTCCTGCCTCGCCCGCTGCCCCCCTCAGCAGTGTGTTTCTGTCGATCTGCCTGTTCTGCTCCCCACTTTGTCTCTGCCCTGTGCCTCCGGCCTGTACCCCAGCCTGTATGCAAAATGAATAGATTTTCTCCTATATGTTTCCTCTAAGAGTTAAAGTTTTGCATTTTATGTTTAAAGAATGATTTCTTTTAAGTTGATTTTTAAATAAGGTGTGAGATTTATTTAGTTTAAGCATGCTTGATTACTCCAGATTTTTGTTGAAAAGGTTATGCTTCCTCCATTGGAATACTTTTGCAACTTCGTCAAAAATCAGTTGACTAAATTTGCATGAATCTGTCTTTGAATACTCTATTCTGGTTCATTAATATGTTTATCCTTCAGCCAGCAACACACAGTCTTGATTACTTAGCTATGTGGTAAGTGTGGAAATTGAGTAGACTGATTCCTCCCAGTTTATTCTTTTTAAAAATTGCCTTCCATAGAAACTTTCGGGATGTCTGTATCCACAAACAATTCTTACTGGATTTTGATGGGAATTGTGTTAAACCTGCACTTCAATTTGGAGAAAATTGACTTCTGTACTATGCTGAGTCTCCCAGTTCATGAACACAGTATGTCCCTTCACTTGTTTAGATCTTTGATTTCTTAAATCATCATTGTGTAGTATGCAGCATACAAGCTCTGTACAAGATTTGTGAGATTTACTCCATTGTATTTCACTTTTTGAGCAATTGTAAATGATGTATCTTTAATTTTATTGTGCACATGTTTATTGCTGATATATAAAAATCTAGTTTATTTTGTTTATGTAAAACAGGTCTGTCTCATAGCCTGTGACCTTGCTGAACTCATTAATAGTTCTGGGAGAATTTTGTTTCATTGATTTGGAGATTTCTTTGGGATTTGTGCTAAGTATATATTCAAGTCATCTGCAAACAGGGACAGTTTTATTTCTTCCCTTATGGCCTCTCTGCCTTTTATTTTCTTTTCGTGCATTACTGTTTATTACCTTGACTAGAACTTTTAGTATTATATTGAATAAGAGTGATGAGAGCAGACATTCTTGCCTTGTGTTTGGTCTCCAGGGGAAAATACTTAGTCTTTCACCATTAAATATGGTAGCCGTGGGGTTTTGTAAGTGTTCTTTATCAAGTTGAGAAGGTTTCCTTCTATTTCTATTATAAGTAGGCATTATGTTTTATTAAATGCCTTTTCTGTATTGATAAGATCATGTGAGTGTTCTTCTTTAGCCTCTTAATATCACTTTTTATGTTGCTGGATTGTATTTGCTAAAATTTTATTAAAGGCTTTGCATCTGTATTCTTGAGGATTTGGGGGGGTGCTGTGCGGTCTTTGGTTTCAGGATAGTACTATGGTTTTTGTTCGTTTTTTTCTTTTTGAATAATGAATTGGGACATATTCTGTCTACTATTTTCTGGAAAAGGTGGTGTATGGAATTGGTGTTAATTTTTCTAAAAAAGTTTTATAGAATTCCCTGTAGGACCATTTAGGTCCTGGAGACCTCTCTGGGGAAAAGATTTTCCCTTTTTGACCTGGAGATTTTAAAATATTTATAGAACTGTTCATATGCTCTATTTTAGATGAGGTGATTTGTGGTAGTTTGTACTTTTCAAGGAATTGGTTGAGTCACCTTTAATGACCTTAGGCCACATTGGATACCATTCACCTTTTTTATAAAAGAAACCAAAACTGTTGTCAACTTTTTCCAGTTCACAATCATCTTCCCTTCTGCCCCTTCTGAAAAACCATAAGTTTTAGGACTTTTGACTTGAAGGAGAAAGTAATGCTGAAAAAACCATGAAGAAAAATATTATACAATATACTTACTTAATTCTCCATAGGAGGCCTAAGAAGAAGGGGGTGATACTAGAATTTCATTTATTTTTACTGTCCCTCCCATCAAAAATAATGAGGCCACTTGTTTGATACAATATTTTTCTAAGGCTTTTGAAGATTCGGTTAAAGTATTGATTCAGAAAGAACTCTTTAAAAGTACATTTATAGTCTTGAGTAATTATCATTCCCAGACTTGTAGAAATGTCCAGATGTCTGATACATTTTGAAGGGTAACATCGTCTTTCTATTATGAATATTTTGAGGGAAAGACCTTGAACAATGTAAAATTTGAGTGGAAAATGTTTATTTTACATAGTAAAGGAAATGTATCTGGAAACACATCTTTAAAAAAAAAAAAAAGAGAGAGATGCCCAGGTAATCAAAAAGGCTAAGTGGAAGTCCAGGAATAAAATTAAGATAAACATGAAATAATTAACTTGAGTAGGATATTTGAATTAAACTTTTGTAGGGAAAAAAGCAGCCATTTCTACAGGAAAGTCGTCATAAGTTTTAAGCCAAAGGAGATTGTTTTTACGGTTTATTAAGAACTCCCGGATATACTAAAAGCTTCTTTGCAGGAAGCACTGATTTAAATTGCTTTATGCATGACACAGTCCAAATGTATCAGAAACAGGGTAAAAGTTAGTGTATGGTAGCATTTAGTCATGAGATAAAACTATACTTTTAAAAGGAGTAGTTTTAACTGTGAGTCATTACTGAATTTGAGGTCAAAACCTCTACCTACTCTGTCTTCTTCCATCAATCCATTATCATGTCTTTATTGGTGCTGCCTCTAAAATACATTTAAGTCTTTATTTCTTTGCACTATCATTGCCATTATCCTAGTTCATGTCATCTTTGTTTTTTGTGTAGAATGCTGCAGTTGCCACCTGTCTTTCTAATTCTGTTGTGCCTATAAAAATCCATTTACTGCTTTATTAGCTACATTGGTCTCTCAGCACTTAATACCATTAAACTTCCCTGCTGAAAAGTCTTACTGGCTTTTTCCTGTTCTTAGAATAGCAGTTATGGGTCCTCTTTCATGTTTCCCTGATACTTTCCTTGCCCTTTGCTCTGTATTTTTTAACCATTTGTTCCTTGAGTAAACCCAGCACTTTTTGCTGTCAACATAAACATTTCTTCTGCCTAAACTGTTCTGTTCTTAGTTTTTTCCCCATGACTGATGCCACTCTCAATCTTCAAGCTTCTGCTTGGATTTCATCTTCCTATAGATACTGTCTTTGATCACTTCATGTAATAACAGTCTTCCCAAATTACAGTATATTAATCAATATTTTCTTCCTATCAGCTATCACAATCTTTGGCTCACTTGGTTTTTATTGTAGCCCCCCTACTTCAATGTAAGCTCCAAGGACCTTGTCTTATATTCCCAGTGTCACACAATTCCTAGTAGGTTCTCAAGAAACAAATTGATATAAAGAGCCATGAACCCACATTTTTAGTGATACAAAATGTAGATAAGCATTCAGACAAATGAGCTATCTGTAAAAGTAAAGCAGATTTTTTCTAATGAAGTGAGATTAGACCCAAGTTTTGAATGGTGGGGATCACTGATCACTATATTTACAAGACCAACCTGAACAACAGCATTTTGAACAGAAAATTCTCTTTAGAACGTTGTAGGAGGTGGAGGTAAAGTTAAGTTAGAGACAAGGGGCAAGAGTTTAGAAAAGAGAAGCTAAACAGGGATTAAAATAAGATATGGTCAATAATGAAGAGCTATCAGCCCTGAGGAAGAAAGTACAGATCACTTTATATAAATAAATAGTTTTAAGGAATTGGTGCATTTTATCTGAGTTTCTATTTCAGGGGCATATTCCTTTAAGGCCTGTGGGGTCTGTAGTGATTTCTCTTTTTCATTCTGATATCATTAATTTGTGTCATCTTTTTCCTTGATCCATCTGGCTAGAGTTTTATAGACTTACTGACCTTTTCAGACAACATTTTAGTTTCACTGATTCTTCTAAATCTAAAACTAGATCACTCTTTGGAGACCTTTCCTCTTTCAAATATAAACATTTACTGCTATAATTTCCCTGTGTCTACTGTTTCAACTGTATCTCAAAAATTTTGATATTTTCATTCAATTTAAGTGTTTTCTTCTATGTGATGTCTTTTACCCGTAGATTATTTAAAGGTGTGGCATTAATTCCACAAAAACCTTTATCTCCAACTAATTAAAAGTAAAAACTCAGGGCAAAATATGAAAAGCAACTACCAAAGGACTGTGAACAGTAAAGAAAAGTTGACAGACTGGAAATGTGACCAATATGAGGTCTCCCAAACTGGCCGTGCTGATGGGTCCTAGGGGTTCTTGACTTTGGTGAAGGAAAGAATTCACTCAGGAGTCCAGGTAGATGAGTTAGCAGTGAAAGAATTTCTGTTGAGAGAGCACACTCAAGAGTGGGTACAGGCAGATTCAAAAGAGAATCACATCTTGGATCTTGAGGCTGCTGAGAGTAAAAATATATATATATATATATATATACACACACGTGTGTGTGTGTGTGCATGTGCGCTTAGTTTGAGAGAGGAGGGGGATCATAGATGGGGCCCTACATGGGCTCTAGGCAGTTTTTGTTTAGCAGGACCATTGGGCCATAACAAACCTGTTGGTGAAGCAAGTTGAGAAGTTTTCCAGTAAAGGTACCCAGACGGCCAGTGAGATAAAGGATCTAAACTAGTAGGGTTGGGTCACCTTGCTCTGGAATGTGCACAGATACTTGTCTAAGACCAGAGTTGCTAAATGGCAGGTGGGGGGTGCTGCTGCTGCTGTTAAATTCTTCAACCTCAGTACCATTTCACATCCCCCCCAGCAATGAATAAGAGTCCCTGTTGTCCCACATCTTCTCCAGCATTTGGTGACAGTGTTCTGGATTTTGGCCATTCTGATAGGTGTGTAATGCTACCAATTTAATTTGCATTCTTTGATGACATGGGACAATCAGCACCTTTTCGTATGCTTGCTTGCCGTTTGTATGTTCTCTTTCGTTAGGTCTGTTCGGGTCTTCCATTTTTTTATTTGGGTTATTTGTTAAGGGTTCTTTGCATATTTTAGATAACAGTCCTTTATCAGATGTGTTCTTTACAAATATTTTCTCTCTCAAATGGCTCTTTTAATATATTTAAAATGCCCTAGATGCATTGTCATTTTCGGTGGGTCCCTCACAATCCAACTGTTAGGAATCTGTTCTGATGCAGCGTGAATCCTTAATGTCAGATAATCTAAGCAGATTATTTTCTCTTACATTGATAGGACTACTTCTGATAGTTTTGAGTATTTTTTGGTATCATTACTCTCTGTACTTAAACTTTATATTACATTTACAAATTTCTGTCTAATCTTCAGTGTGCATTCTGAAACCAAGAGAATGTCAGAATAAAGGGTGGATTGTGGTTTCCTCTCATTAGGCAAGCAAATTACCAGAAACGCCCTTAAAGATGAAATATCTACTCACTTCAAAGCAGGCGTTATTAGAGGACGAGGGTGGCCCTACTTAGCTCATGTTTTCTATCCTTTCAAGAAGTATTGGTGTTTCATGGGCCTCCCCAGTGGCGCAGCGGTTGAGCGCTGCGCTGTGGAGCTGTTGGCAGCGGCGACGCTAGTTCAATGCCCGGCCAGGAAGAATCCCACATGGTGGGGCAGGCCTCTCCTGGCTCGCCCGCTGCTCCCCTCAGCAGTGTACTTCTGATCTGCCTGTTCTGCTCCCCACTCTGTCTCTGGTGAACCCTCTCGCCGCCCCACGCCTCTGGCCTGTACCCCAGCTTGTATGTAAAAAAAAAAAAAAGAAGTATTGGTGTTGCATGGTAGCAAGCTGAGGTAGGAGCCTTCAACTATACTAGCCAGAAACAGTCCTCTTGCTTCAGAACTGCCATAATACTTTATTGAAAATTAAAAGCATCAGTCTCAAGGGTGGGGAAACAGGCTCTCTAAAGCATTATTGGCTGTAGTGTAAATTTCTGTAAGTGCATTGAAACAGGTGTGTGTGTTTGTGTGTTAGCCCTGATGATCTAACCTAGAAAGATTTTTCAGGTTCAAAGGATACCCCCCCATATACTACACACACACATTATGTTTTCCTTTGAGACAGAAACTACACATCAAGGTGTTTATCAGACTGTTGTCTATGTTAGTAAAGAAATGGAAGGATGAGAACCCTTACTGTGTTCTCATGGGGAAGGAGTAACGTATGGTATAGTAAGTAGTATCAGTTCTATAAAATAGAATATTACTTTGCTATTAATATAAAGTATATTTCTAAGTGTAAATATAATATATATTTAATGAAATGGAAACCTACATGATATTGAGTGAAAGTTGAGGCCACTAAATATTGGTACAATCTATGAAAATTTATATTTATGTGTAGGAAAATAGTCTGAAAGGATATACCAAAATAAGTGTGGCAGTTATTCTCATAGATGTGAAGTTAAAAGTGTTTTTCATTTTCCTCTTAACCTATTTAAATATTGCTGGGGATTTTGAAAAATCATTATGTGTTAATTTGTGCCAAGAGAAGGGGAAGAAATCTGTTCTCATCTTGGGGAAAAATTTTCTATATTATAAAGGGTAAAAGAACTCAGAGTCTGTAAGAATAAAGAACAAGGTGTGACAGATCACAGCTCATCAGATAAGAATAAACTTTTTAACACTAACATTTAACAGAACTGACAAAAGAGACTAAGGGGCTTGCCTGTGCAAAGCATTCCACATCACTAAAGGTGTTCAAATGTAAGTGTGTGGTGCGGTTGTCAGGGGAGTGATGGAAGCAACAGGAGTTTTGACATTTTGCCTTGAATTCTCAGTTGATGAGATTCTTAAAAATGGGTGTAAGGTTGGACAATGGGACCTATGATAACCCCTCTGATTCGCACTTCTGAATTCAAAGATAATTATATTTTAACCTAGTTGTGAAAAAAGTGACTAAGAAGACAACAGCATGATAAAATTCATATCAAATATGACCTTCTTTGAATATTCTACAATACAAACCCACAAAAGGAAGTTAAAGGAACTGACAGAGGTGGCATGCGCCTACAGCTTCTCACTGATGGGTACATGAGAGCAAGAAGGAATAGATTCTGGACTCACCCTGATAGAAGACCATGAGCTGTGCTCCTGCACGGCTGTTTGGGCTCACGAAATTGTTGAGTTTCTCAAACAAAGCAGTAAATAAAGCCAATGACTCCTGAGCCCTGCTGGACCATACCCTGCTCTTCAGACCTTCTGGTGGCAGCTGTGTTCTATGTTTTTAATAGGATCCCACAAATTGAGATTCAGCAGCTCTGGAATAACGCCTGCGAATCAGTATGCTTTTCATTATCAAGTTATTTTGATGATCAGCCAAGTGTAGACATAACCAGAATAAAATACTCATATGCACATACATATACATACACACTTATCAGGAAAGTTGCCACAAAAAGGAGAAAACAACATAAAGTCCAGTGATAAGCTCATAGGTGTTTCTGTGCCATTGGGGTTTGCAAAGCTGCCTCCCCAAAGCCCATCCACCTTGTACTGCTCAGCGATGCTCAGGCCCATATTGCATTCAGGAAACATTTGCCCTATTTATTGTATTATTTAGGGTTTTACTGCTACTGCAGTGTAATACGTTCATGAGTACTATAAAGCAAATGAAAATTCGTGTCAGTACAGCAAGTGTTTGCCCGTAGACCCTAAACAAAAATAAATAGTATCTGAGCTGCAGTAGCCAGTGCATGACCCTGGTCAGACTCTGAAAGGAAATAAGGAAGATCTGCTAAAGATGGTGAAACCAGCTGCTGTTTGAGATCTGGTCAGAGCGGTATCCAGCTCGCGGACTAGTTAACGGTACATTCAGACGTGATGCGTTAACAATGATACGTACGGACGCTGGGTATTTTTAGAGTTTTGCACCTTCAACTTCATTCCCAACTGATGTTGACAAAAGGGGGAGAAAATGAAGGCAACTCACAAAACTGTTACTACAGAACCTGCAGTGGCAGTCACTGCCGTCGCCTGCTAACCCAGGGCCTGGTCTTCCTACCCAGGGCTCTCGGCCTGGGCCTGAAGGTCGGCATTTCTCTTCTGAGGCCACCTTTGCTCCCCAGATTCCTAAAATCTCTGCAGCTTCAACTGAGCAAGTTTCCTGCCCTGCAGGCCTCTGGCTGCTGGAGTTGAGGGTAACACAGCTGGGCCACACCGGCCATGTGCTCTCCCTGCACCCCTCGCTCCACCAGCTCCCCCACATCTGCCTGAATGCTTTTCCCCAGCACCTGCCTGGCCCACCCCTTTACTCAGTATTCATAGAGTGAGCCCCCCGCCCCCATGTTTGTGTGTGGGCAGTAGTGGCACAGCTGGGGTGCTGGGGTCCTGGGGCATCGCTGCCTCTCCCTGGGAGTCACCACTTGGCCCTGGCTGCTCTTGGGGAGCCAGTTATGCCAAGGTGCCCCCTGCATTCTGGCCCAGCTCCTAATGTTTCCTGTCATGTCAAGACCAGCCTGTGGGTGTTGTTCTTAGATGGGTGCTGAGCTCTCAGCGGCCACAGCCAGTGATCGTGTCGGTTACGGGAGTGACCACGATACCTGCTCTGTTTCTTGACTTTGGAGCTTAAGAAGAGTGCCATAGACGTGCTCTAGAACAGTCCATTTATAGTTCTAGAAACTGAGGAACCAAGAGTTGAGTTTCTAAATTCACAGAACTAGACAGTTCTGGGGCCTGATTCTGGTGGGCCGGCTGGTGGCCCAGGGACCCCCTTGCTCTGGCAGGTAGGGCCGCTGTGCGCCTGCCCACCTCTGTTGTGTCATGCACAGCTTTGCTGCTTTTTCTCCCCGTCCTCCTCAAGGAGCATCTGGGTTTCTCCAGACCTTACCTACCAAATAGGAGCCATGTCTGCCCTTCTCGTGCCCGCGCCCCTGGTGCTAGCGCAGGGCTGGAGGCGGGCAGGCTAAGTCAGGTGGCTCTCTGCGCCTCCGACTCCCCTCTCTCTGTCTCGTCCCTGTGCCACCCGCCGCCACCCTGGCTTGGTCTGTCTTCAGCAGCTCCTCACCTCCTGCCAGCAGTTTCTCCAGCTTGCCCACACTTGCTGTGGTTGTGGGCAGGAGAGCATGGCAATCCCACCTGCGTGTGTCCGGGGCTTGGGTTTTCCATATTTTCTCATTCGACCCTCACGGCGACCTGCACGGTGTTAAGTGGGAGCTGCGTCTTAGACCTTTTTTACTGACAAGGAAATGAAAGCCAGGTGAGGAGAGTCAGCGGTTTGCTGCGACTTGCAGTCTCACTGGCAGGATTGGATTCCGAGCCTCCAAATCCTGGTTTAGAATCTTCCACAGTCAGATACTTTAATATTAACAGAAAACACAAAATGTTTCGCCCTCTGGTATTCTGAAGTGGACATGTCTGTTTTCCCTGAGGACCTTGCTTAATTTAGTCTTTTAAAGTCTACTGAGGTTAGAATCTGGATTTCTCTGACATCTTAGCATCCTCTATTTTAGAGAAGATTGCTGATGGCTCAGCAGGTGATTTAAAAGGTTTCTGATACTGAATGACCAGTCACATTTAACAATTATTAGATGCTATTCCTTGTGGACCTGCCCTGTGTCCTCAGCCCCCTTAAGTATCAGCCTGTTGGCAAAATTTATTCAAATTCTTGATTCAGACAACATTCCCTACAGCTGTTAATGATTTGACATTTTTGCAAGCTTTGAAAGTCCGCATCTTTGCTGTTTTTAATTAAAAGTCAAAGAAATATTTCTCTACCTATAAAACATGATGTAATGCTGTACTTAAATTTTAAAAACAGCCCTTAAAATATTTATCATTTAATTAATGTAGAAAGTCGTGTCTTATCACTTTCCTTTTTATTATTAAGTATTGTCAACAGAGACTGAAATTCATTTTTAACTTAATTAAATTCAACCAATAAATTTCACTGAATGATATTAATGTTTATGGTCCTCCTCTGCCAAACAAGACTTGTTTGTTAAGGCACATTGTGATCCATACCCTCATAAGAAAAATAAAAGGCAGCTACAGCTTTGCCAGTGAGGTGAAGTGGGCAGTGACCTGGTCCTGATTTAGCTGGGGGGCGCCCCCCCCCCTTCTCAGAAGCAGGTCCAGGACTGGTGTAGGGAACTGCTGCTCTGCAATGTTTGTAAGGCAGCTTCGCTCTCGCTGCTGTTTGTCTTCCCAGAGGCCAAGGGCACACACAACTGTATGTAGTGGTCCTGGAAGCTGTGAGAAGCCCTGTGTCAGCGTGGGGGCACTCAGCGGGATCTGAGGCCAGAGAGCATTAGGCGTCGTCGAGAGAAGTTCATAGAAAGGCATTTGTGTGGATGGGGATTGTCCAGATCCGTTTCTGCAAAAGGATCATATCCCAATCCACATTTACCTTTGCTGTTGCGATCCTCACTCATTTTTAAGTTGTTTTTCTGTTTCAGATTGCTAAATGGCACTCTGCCTAGACTAGGCCCTCTTGTTGAGACGCTTCTCAGTTTGATCAGGTGCCAAAGAAAATGCGAGACTCTGTAGGGAATGGAGTTTGCTTACATGCTAGGGTGAGTGGAGAGAACCATCTTGATGGCGTGATGGAACTGGGAGCACTTCATTGGCCTTCAGTCTGCCTGCTACTTAGTTTGCTGAAGGATAAAAAAACTAGGAATTCTGCCTCAGACAAGTCTCAACTCTGGGGAGTTTTCTCTTCTGACAAGTGAGTTGGATTCAGTAACGTTTGTTACCACTAGCATACAGTTTGCTCTTTATGTCTTTTATAAATTAGAACTGACTCTGCTCAGGGGGAAGTACAAAAACACACATTGGTTTATACTCAGATCACAAAACTTACTGAAAATGATGTTTAAAGTAGAAAAGATAGTCTCACAAAATTACATAGCAACAGTTCTTAGGACAAACATAAGAATAGTAAAGAAGCGTGTGGAGTAGCACCAGGTATTTTGAAACCGAGTGACCATCCTAGAATCATCTTCAGGTACCAGAGTGACTTAAGACCTTGTTCTTTTTCTTTTCATATCACTTGTTATCTCTGTTAGTTTAGCTTTTTCCAAACATGGTAACTCAGAGATACCTTATCTTAGTCCATTCTGGCTGCTCTAACAAAAACACCATGGACCCCATGGCTTAAACGACAGAAGTATGTTGCGCTTAGTTCCAAGGCTGGGAAGTCCAAGATAAGGCGCCGGCAGTTTCCCGGTCTGGGAGAGCCGACTTCTCTGGCTCCTGCACTGTCATCGGTTTGCTGTGTCCTCACCTGACAGAGGAACAAGGGTGCTCTCTGGGATCTCTTTCATAAAGACCCTAATCCCATTCATGACCTAATCACCTCTCCAAAGCCACCACTTATAAAGACCATCACAATGGTTTGGTTCGGAAGGAAGAGGAGAAATAACATCAAATAAAGCTAATGCTTGAAATGTTGAATCCTTGTCGGCTGGAAAGAACCTTAGTTGTCTTCAACTCTTGGCTAGTCTGTATCATTTTATGAAGGGGTGGGTTCAGTGGGTTTCCATGTGACTGATTTCTACTAGCTTTTTCTTAATTTAGGAAGCATAGAACATGATCGGTCTTGTGTGTCTATAGTGCATACACAGTAAAATGCAGGCCATGAGGAATTGTTGACTTAATAGAGCGCTTAACTTATCGATGGTGAGTAGATCTTGAGTAGACATCTCTTACAATGAAAAAAAGGTCAACTAATCCATCTAAGAGATTTTATTCTGAGGTCCTAAAAATAACTTTCCACTTGTATCTGGAAAGGTAAATTGATTGTAAAGGATGTGTAATTGATGAATTAAAAACATTATTTGAAAACCCCCTTGATGATCCGCTGAGAGAGCAGCTTCCGAATGCCCTCAGGTGTCAACCAAGTGGATCAAATGGTTTTTCATGCTGTTGAAGTCTGTAGAATATAGAGCAGATACATTCTTCCAACTGTTTAGCTTTCTGTTCACTAAATACACATTTGTTTTGTGTATTCTGTTGCAGGTATGAGAAAGTACCAGTCATCTTGGTTGGGAACAAAGTGGACCTGGAAAGCGAGCGAGAAGTCTCATCCAGTGAGGGCAGAGCCCTCGCTGAGGAGTGGGGCTGCCCCTTTATGGAAACTTCTGCCAAGAGTAAAACCATGGTGGACGAACTCTTTGCAGAAATTGTGCGGCAAATGAACTATGCCGCACAGCCTGACAAAGACGACCCATGCTGTTCTGCATGTAACATACAATAGCATTTGAATATGGCTGCCCTGGACAGGGTTAGCACACGACGAGGCAACGCAAACCTCGCCCACTCGACTGGAGTTTGCAGGGTTCGTGGTGTGAATCTGCAGAGAAATAGAGCTCTTCTTCAGAACTGAGCAGTGGGTGTCCGTTGGTATCTCTGAGCAACATTGGGGTTCGGTAACCACAGTCTCCACCATTGTCCTCAGTCTCTTACACACCTGCAACTTGAAGGCTTAGCCTGTCGATCTACAGGGTGATCTCCTCTGAAGCTGTGATGGCCTGGCATGGAGTGGACAGAAGCAGCTATTGCCTAAGTTCAAAATAATCCTGAGCAAGAAACCGGAAGAATTGTTATGACCACTTACAATTAGAATATTTTGTTATCTTTAAAAAATTAATAAGTAAAGGAGAAATATTTTCCTATGAAAATACTGAATTCAGGAACTGAGGTAGTGCTTCTAACCAATTTCTTCCGTCACGTGAGACGAGAAGAGCTGACCTGCCAGCAGCGTCACAGGGAGAGATTCTTTGCTCAGCTGACATACTTCTGTTTCTCAAAGTCGATGCTTACTTGTAGATGTGATCCTCACTTTGGCGCGGGACTAACTCATGCTCACTCAGAGCAGGTTGGGTGAGAACGCAGCCTGGTGGCAGGTGTGCTCGCTCACCTGCTTTGCCACAGAAAATGGAGGCTCTCACAGGGTTTGTTCTGAATTAAAGCCCCAAATCCACCCTCTGTTCACCAAGCAGGGATGGTCTTTGTGTTACTTTACTGAACAAGAAGGAAGCAACTGTGATGAAAAAGAGATTGCCTAGCCTTACTACGAGAACGGTCTAGTAGGTGAACCAGCACCATCACGTAAGGAAAATGAAGCCATGTTGCATCCACATGTTCCCGTTTGCAGAACCGCCCAGGACAGTGCAGATATCTTGCATTTTTAAGTTCGTGAAAGCAGCAGATTCCTTCTTGCCTTTAAGGGCTATGGTTGTGGTATGATTTCTGCTTTCGAAATCAAGCTTGCTGTGACAGAACTTTATGACACACATTTCAAAAATTGAATAACCATGTGAAATAATTTGGGCTGAAGAGTAGAACACAAATTGTAGAGTGGAAGGTAAGGGACAAAAAAAAAGAAAAGAAAGCACCAACCTTTTATCTTTAATTTTCCTGGAGAATTATATAGAGATTTTCTTATAACAATTTTGCCCTGATTACTGAAGTGGCAAATAAGGCTAGAGGGAATATTTTGCTTTGAAAAGGTGCTCAAGCTCTGACACTTTTGGTTTTTGCAGCCGTGAAGTATTTATCATTTGCATGACTAATGGCACAGGAAAAACCTATTCCTAAGTTTCACAATCCAGTGTAGAAGGGTCCGCAGCCAACGTCCGGGTTGGGGAGGCTGCAGAGAGGATCTTTCGCCTTCAGAACTGCAGCGTCACCGAGGCTGTGATCTACACACCATCCCACATTCTGTTGGTTCACACTCTTGTACAAGCAGCCTCCAGTCTTGCGTGTGTAACCGAGAGAAGCGTGTGTGTTTGTGCGTGCATGTGTTTACTGTTCCTAAGAATTTTGCACAAGTCCGGAGCTCGTTGCCCGAAAGCAGAATCTGTACCGCAGAATGTCATGTATCAAAGGCGTTTCTTTTTGATTATTTCGGTGTCTTATGGCCGTGATTGAAATCATTGGTAGCCCCCACGTGTTTGATAAACCTGCGTCAAGTTTAGAGGATAGAAAAAAGGTGGCTTGTACTTTTTCATAGATGAGACAGGTGGGTAAAACCAGGCCGTGGTTGTCCAAAGTCTTTGAATTGTTAATATTTACTTTTTTCAATATAGATTTTGAAATTGATGCCCAATTATGATGCACCTTGGTTATGGGGCAGAACGCCCTAACCATTTTGATTGAAACAGATTTCATTATGTAAAAGTTGATTCGACACAGACCTATAGAGAAATCGGATTCAAGAAATGTGATTTAGCTATGGAAATATATTTGTCAGTGAATTCGGTTGAGTTTTGAAGCCTCTGCCGTATCAGAATGATACTGGGTTGTTTTTTTTTTTTTTTAATTCCATACGTCACAGAAATTTATGACAACTAAGTGGAAACACGACAAATGACGTGTTTGCAGACATATGACAAGTATGTAGAAACATCTGTAAAGATTCTACATTTTAACATCCTGGATTGCTATTCAGACAAGAAAAATAAGTTCAGTAGTAAAAAAGGTGTGACAAAACATAGGTGGAAAAGATTGTCTGCAACTTTGGGTTTTCGTGAGAAGTGTTTGTGTCAGACAATGGGGGGGTGACTTTTCCTGGAAAGGTCTGAGTAGCAACTGCCTGGGCCACCTCAGCAGTCTCCCCACACCACCCTGCATATTCAGGGCCAAGTGGCAAAGACACCCAGAAACCAGAAACTCGGGGGTCCTTTTGTGCTCTTCCTGTGGGGATTTCACCTGGTCTGGATGTAATTCAGCTGGAAGGAAAGCGTTTGTTGAGATGTGAATCAAAAGTTTAGGAACAGGAAGACTCAGTGTGTGGGCACTTGAAGTAAGCGACTGCCCAGGAACAGGCGACCTTGCTGCGTGTACACCTGGTCAGTCTAAACTAGCGAAGTGAAAGTTTTTCTAACATGCCTTAAAAATGTTATGGTTTGATCCAAAGACCCACTTTTTCTTTAGCTCTTGTGAAGGTTTCTTTCATTTGTCTTGTTTGACTTTCATACAAAGGCAGCATTTTCTTGTTTGGGGGGTTTTTTTGTTTGCTTGTTTTTTTGTTGTTTTTTTTGTTTGTTTGTTTTATCTTGGCAACTCTTGGTTTCTTTTCAGCCCCGAGAGTGATGGTAACTGATGCCTTTCATTTTGCTCAACTTTCGCAAAATAAGCCAGCATTGGGTCAAAAAGATGACACCAGATCTTCCTGACACTCTTAGAAGGTGCTGTGATGGTTTTCTCCTGTGGCTTAGAGAGTTAGAACTGAACTTTGGTCTCTAATTGCTGTGGTTGCCCTCACTTTTCGGTGGTAAAACTACTGATATTTGCTTTTCTACATGAAGAAATGCTGCCTCAGGATGTCTGCTCTTTGTCTTTCGAGAGTTCCAGTGGGAATGGTGTGTGTGTGTAGGGTGTGTGTGTGTGTGTGTGTGTGTGTGTGTATGTAGGCAAGCATGTATTTTGTTTGTTGCTATTGTTTTTTTGGTTCATTTTGCATTTTCTCCTTCTCAATAGTCTTGTGTTAGCACTGGATAAGCTTTAATTGTCTCCTTAGCCAATCCAACATTAAAGACTCTGGGGGTCTTTTTCTTTTCTTTTTTAATTAATGTGTCATCGTGCATCTATTAAATCTTGATCAGGATTTCAAGAATGACCGCAGTGGGTTTTGGAAACAGACTTATCATTATTGATTTGGGGTTTCCCAGAGATAAATATAGTTCACAGTTAATTGTTGAGCTCTAATACAACTGACCATTGAAAATTGAACAACAGTTTATTGTTTTGTAACAATGTCAGTTGTTAAACCTTGACATTTCAATTAAAACATGAATTGTGGTTATAACTCAATGCAAATTCAACAGTTGTATTTGGAGTTAAATTATTTTAACAAATAAATTTATTTAATGAAACTTCCTCTGGATACTTGGTTTTGTTTTGTACTGTTCCTACTGTGGAATATAACTATACCTACAAAACTATTAAAAGTTGCCGTAAAATGAATTTAATAATATTCATACAGAAATACTTAAGCTGAATTAAGTTGAGATAGCAGAAGGGAAGCTGGCAGATCATTTTCATACCCATTAAAAATGGGAATGACACAAGAAAGACTGTAAAATCAGTAATTATAAACATAAATTTAATCTCTCTTCATAAACAGTATTTTTTATTTTTGATGACAGCTGGCTAATATGACGTGTCCATGCTAATGGTAGCAGAATTGTCCTAGAGAATGAACATTCATGATCAGTTGCTTTATGGTCCTGCTATCTCACGAAACTGTCTCCGTATCCTTCCAGTGAAGGGTTGGGGTTGCCTGTCCGTCTTGAGGATTTTAAGGGGCTAGAGCTGGAGATTGCTGCTTGGCGGGGCTGTCGCCCTGCGTGCCGTGCACCGGGCCCTGTGAGTGTGGACAGATGCTGCTAATCATATACAGCCTTCAGCTGCTCTGATAAGGGGCCCTTTCATTCCTAAAGCCAATTTCAACTATGCCTTTTGGTTACGTTGCCTTCAAACCCTGTTGAAATCCCCTGGCAATGTTCCATCAGTTTAGAAGCTTCATTGTTTTAGAATGTAAGAATAATTTGAATGAATATAACAGAAGGCACTGTAGACAGAATCTCAAATATCTAAAGGAAAATATGCCTGTATTTTAGTAGAACAGATAACTGCCAGTGAGCTTTGTAATTGCATTGGATGCTTGTAAAGTACTGAAACCTACCAAATCCTAATCTCAATTAGAATTTCTTTGTGCCTGGAAAATAGTATTTTGAAACTCTGTGCATTACTTTTTGATTGTTAGAGACCCATGAATGAAAATACAAATAGCTGAAGGAATAATTAGGTGTCACCCAAGGGGGAACTCAATTTGGTACCTGTGAAGCAGAGAAAATTGTCACAGATCCCCTAAAAAGCTTTAGGGCTGATTTCTTAATATAAAATATCTGTGTCACCATGTGAATGTTAATGAAACATAGTGACACTGTGTTTGTTGGATGGATAGTTTTAAGAGGTTCTACAATTTTGAAAATTAATTTTTTTTTTCTGTTTGGAATTTCCCTCACACCCCACCCCCTTCTCCCTTGAAGTATTAGGTTTTGAAAGGTTTGCTGCTCTCCCAGGTAAGGTGATGTGTTATTTCTTTCTGTACTTGTTACCTTTCAAAGATTCTTCATGACTTAGTGGGAAAGAGGTAGAAGACTACTCGAAAGGTTTAACACCAAGAGCTTTTTTGCATGAATGAATTAGAAAAAAGACTGCAGGAATGTTACTTGATTTGGTTTATGAGAATTTTTTATAAGATTCTCTCATTTCAAAGACTCAGAAGTATCAAATTTCATTGTTTTATCATGATTACAATATTACAGTGACAATACTCAGGCATGATTTACATTTTTCCCTTTAAAGAGTCAGCTATTATTAAAAAATACAAGGAAAAAAGGGGAAAGCCACCCAATTTCCAAGTTCCCAAAGCAGCCGCATTAATATTTGATGTAAATCACTCCAAACCTTTTCTATGCGTATATACTTAGGCAGTTGGTGCACACAGAATAATTCTGTAAGAAACTGACTCTACTAGAAATGAACCAAGTTGGTAACTTTCAATCATCTCTTCTCTACTGTTACTTTAATGTCCACTCATTCAGCTTTCATTGAGAGTTACTACTATGTCTGTCATGGTGCGACAAACAAAATATATCAACACACATCCCTGAAGTCACACAGGCAGGTGCGTTATCTTAGTTGGCATTAATAAGCCGCCTGAGGCTGGGCAGTGACTGTCTCCTCACAGTGCTGGAGGCTGGAAGTCCAAGATGGCAGTTCTGGCCCATTTGGTGTCAGAAGGACGCAGTTCTGGGCTGCAGACTTGATTTCTCACTAGAACCCCACATGGCAAAAGGGAGAAGGCTGCTCCCTGAGCTCTCACAAGGGCACTAATCCCACTGGTGGGGGTGCACCTCGTGACCTAGTCACCTCCCAAAGGCCCGCACTCCTACCCGTCACACTGGGGACTGGGTTTCAACAGATTTTGAGGCAGGCAGCCTAGAGCACTAGTCTCGTGTCTCCCTGTCTTTCCCTTTTCTCTCAAGGCAGATACAAAGCCGCTTGCTGGCAAGAGCTCATTTAAACACCCTCTACTTCCTTAGACTCCAGGAGCCAGGCTGAACCAGGGCCCAGCACAGCACACAGGCTGCTGCCCACTCCTTCCTAAGGCCGGCGAGACCAGCCTGGGCCTTTCCATCCCCGGAACTCAAAGGGCCGGCTGGATGGCTGCAGAGCGGGGCCAGGGAATCTGCCCATAGAGTCAGTCTACTCCCTGGGGAAGCCTTCAAGATGGAACAGGCTCTTCCAGGGGCTCTTGTGGAGAGTGGGCTCTGGGGGCACTGAGTAAGTTGGGGAGCATCAGTATCGTGGAAGGGGACACAATCTACAGATCAGGTGCTAACTACGCTTGTAGTGATCGTTGCCTGTAGTGAGACACTATTGATACATGTTTTCAGTTTTGTGAGAATTTAGTTAAAAACATCAGGATTGGACAGTATTTTCTACAACTCCCCTACAAAATGAGGGGTGAGTGACTCATACTGAGAACAATTGAAGTAAATCATTATTTAGTGGCAAGCCACTAATGCTAAGAAATTATATACTAATCGTGGGAGGACAACAGGATTTCTGTGCAGAGAATCAAAATCTGAGGGAGAGGAGGGAAGTAAAGTATGAGCCAGAGCCACCAGGGGCTTCACTGAATTAGTCCTCAGGGTGAAAGCGAGAATGTCACAGCTTAGAATCCGAGAGCCCCAGTGTCGGGGGAGACCTGCCGCGGGGTGTGCCTGTAAATGGTCGTTTTTTTCTGGGTGAGTTACCCCAGGTGTGTTTGGAAGCAGGTCTATACACAAGGTGGCATGCAGAAGATGACCCCAGAGTCAAAGGAAGCTGGAAAGCTGTGCGTCGTCTCACATCGTGGAAAAGCCTCCAAGAAATTGTGGGGATGTTTCCAAAATGAGCCTGACCATAGGACACTTTCTTCCTATAATACAGAATAACACATTCTGGAGCAAAGTTTGGGGGATTTTATTTAGATGTTTGTCCTTCAAACCCTGCTATGAGCACTGTGCAGGCAAGGGGGCTGGATCAGCTGTGAAACAGAATTCTAGGAGAGGGAAAGAGAGAAGGGGCGGGTGGAACACTGCTCTCGGACCCCTTTCCTCAGACACATGCTCAATCTTGGCCCAGAGCGTTTATCTTCCTAGAAAAGGTTTAAAAAAAGAAGGAAACATGAAACCAAGAATAAAGTCTAGAACCGTGACAGTTTTCTCCTTAAGTCCCGTTCTGGCCGAGCTGCTCTTAGGCCAACTCACAACAAAGCTTAGCAGACAGCAGCCTGGACTCGGCCCTCCCCGCACCGCGGCGGCCGTCGCACGGGGCACCTGGCTGATGGGCCCGGGGACCGATGAGCCGGGGTCCAGGGATGATGACCAAGGCTCAGATACTCTGGGATCCGTGACTCCTACCTTGATCCTCCCCAGGTGTCCCTGAAGGAGGGATAAACTCAGGAACCCGCCCTCAACACACACGCACAGGCGCGCCCCAAAACACCAGCGGAAGGGCAGTGTCTCTGTTCGCTGGTGCTTTCGTGAGGGCAGAACTCTCCAGCACTGACCAGAGCCCCCTGCGCAGACCTGGTTCTGCCAGATGGGGCTGGGATGAGCGGCCGCAAAGGCCTCTACTTGTCTCTGGAAGCCTGAATCCAAATCTTGAACCTCTCCTCGGCAGTGCAAGGAAAAGCCAGAGCACCTCTGCTCCTCTGCTAGAGAGAACCACGAGTTGGCGAGAGACGTGTTGGGTCCAGCATCTAGCAATGAATTGTTACATATGCAACAAGAGACAGGATATTTTCATCATGCCAGAGGGTTCCTTCATGCTCCTCCGTCAATACCCAGACCAAGAGGTAGACCCTGTTCTGGCTTCTATCTCGTGGGCTAGTTTTGGCAGTTCTTGAATGCCATATAAATTAAATCATACGTCCAGAATCTTTTGCTCAATATTACGTTAGTGAGAGCCACCCATGCGCTCACATATAACTGTAGCTTACTCTTTCTTATCACTAGCATTTCTGTGTATGAACACACTTAAATTTATAGTCTGTACCTGATGGGTTTCTAGTCTGGGTCTATCCTGGGCTCAGGGTACTCGTGCCTGATTGTGGACACCTGGAGTACGGGTGTGGGCGTGCGTGAGTGTGCACACCTGGGCCTAGAGGCCAGGCTAAAAGCCACGGCAGCGGCAGGATAAGTGGTGAAGATGTGAGACCACAAGAAGATGAGAAGACGAGGGAATGCCAGAGAACTCGGGGACAGAGCTTAAAGATTTGGTGGGGGGCTGGGAGGCTCAGCTGCCTGCCTCCCTGCCAGCCCCTCTGCCCAGCCTGTGCCCTCCTCCTTGCCTGCCAGCCTCCCTGCCGGGGTGCCTGAGCATGTGCTTCTCTGAGTGAGCATTGAAGCCTGGAAAATCCACTGAGAACTCCAGGAAAATCTTTGTCCGTCTGCCCGAATCGGTGAACCTGTCCTGTGCGTGTAGCCGCTAGACCAGGCCTCAAGGGAGGGACTTTCAAGGGGAGGACCCGGGGGATTCCTTGATGGGTGAAATGTGATCCTGAAAAGTGGAAAATCTTAAAATAATGGCTGGCCTTTTCGGGACTACTGAGAGGAATCCCAAAGCATAGTCAAAGAATACCTCTTTTCTCCTTGTTTTATTCTAATGGCAGAGTTCCTGAGGTTCCTTCAAAACAACTGTCCTGTCTTCTTCCTGCAAGGACTTGTTAGCCTCAGTCCTGAACAAATATTATCTGACATATTAGCACATCGGTGACTTAGGAAAGTGTGATTGAAGGTAAAATGTACTAGAACCGAGCAACATCGATACCCTAGTCACTCACTTCTAATTACACTTGGATGGGTTATCTGTTGCCATGGGAACCCTCTATCCTTGGGAAATTTTGGAGGCAGGGATCTCCTCCAAGTTTCACAGTTCTGTATCTGAAAGAAATTTCTTCTTCTATATATGCTCCAATGTTCCATTTGGATAACCTGCAAACAAAGCTACTGTCAGTTGCCCCAGACAGTTAATATAAAAAGCATTGTTTGCTTTTCATTGTTATAATTGTTTCCAATTTTATTGTCACAAAAATTACAAGTTCTTTGTATAAGGAACTATTTTCTTTATTGTCTGTAAGTTGATTGAGCAAACTTTGTGTCCAATATGGCAGCCATCTCTGCATGTAGCTATTTAAATTTATGTTAATTAAAATGAAATAACGTTAAAATATAACTCTTCAGTAACACCACTTGAATTTCAAATCACACTAGTCATATTTGAAGTGTTCGATAGCCATAGGTAGGTAGTGGCTGTGTATCTTTTCCATCATAATAAAGGTCCTACGTTAGCACTGCATTAGAATACACATTACTTACATTAGAACTTTTCAATTTTCTTTTCTTAGAAACCCTAACAGATGAAGAACATGTAGGCAACACTAGTTTCATGAGGGTAATCCTTGCTGCCTGAATGGCCCTAAACTGCTTTATACTTAAGAAAATCCCATGTGTGACTTAAGACTCTGTAGTCACAATCTTGAAATTATTTTGTTGAGTTATAATTGACATATAATATTACATTCCACTTTAGGTGTACAATGGAATATATATACATGCACATATATATATAACAAAATAAACAAAAGTTTCAGTTAACATCCATCACCACACACACTATTTTCTTCTGATGAGACCTTTATGATCTGATATCTTAGTGACTTTCAAATATACAATACACTACACCACAAGTCACCACACTACACTACAGTCCCGAGACTTATTTATCTAAAATCTGAAGCTTTGACCACCTTCACCCAATCTTGAAATTCGTAATAATTTTGAAGAAGGTACTCTGCATGTATGCACGATATACCTCAACTTTTGTAACCAGTTCTGTGCATAAGAGATGGAGTTTGGATATTGAGCTTTTTGTTTCCCTTCCCTTGTAATTGTTTCTTAGACCCCCTTTTCCTATAATCTTTAGAGAATAAGGAAGAATAGTCAGCACATGGATAAAATTCAGGTGCCTGGAAATTTTTGAATTATGTCATCGGAGACCATGGTCAGGAATTCAACTTTAAAGAACATATCTTGCCAGAAATTCTAGAATCCTGAAGCTAGGAGCCAATACTTCCAATAGCAAGGGAAAGTTTGGGCTCTCTTTGAACAGGTGCTTTCTAATACGGATTCTGAGTTGCCCTTAAGCAACCTTGCCAGAGCTCATGGTTCAGCTTTAGCCTGATTAACTTTATTCGTGGATCACTCATTCCTTTCTTCTCAATCATTCTTTCAACAAATGGGAAGCACCTATTACCTCCAAGACACTATTACACATCTAAATAAAAATTTATATGACACACACCTACTATTGCCATTATGGCCTGCAATTAATCCAACATTAACCACAGTTATGGGAGGACCGGGGAATCAAATGGGCCTGAGTCTCATCAAGGATTTATTAGTTACTCTCCAAGTCTCCATGGTCACATTAACACAAAAAAGATAAAGCCGGATAATGTAGCAACAATTTGGATGCACTCATACTATTACGAGAGGAAAAGTTTTCTTCCAAACTAAATTTTGGTTAGACATTTTTATAAAAATAGGTAGCAGCAGAAAAAACAGATAGCACAAATAACGGTCATATTAGTCATAGTAACAGTAAATACCAAAACATGTCCACTTGTTTGGGGAATTCATCAAATGAGGTCTTCTGAAAAATGATATTTCGGTTAAACTCTCATGTGTCTGGGTGTTGGTTTCCAGGAGCTTCGATGGGCCGGAAATGCACCAAATGGTCCAGGAAGACAACATGTGGTCAGACTAGTGCAGTGGGAATGAATTCATCAGGCTCGTGGCTCCGCTAGCTTCTGTGGCCATCACCTGAACCTTGATTGCTTTAATGTAGAAGGCACTTAAGAGCATGGGTGCGGAGCACGCGTGCCTGAGTGTGGACACCTGGAGCATGGATGCGTGCGTGTGCAAGTGTGCACACCTGAGCCTAGAAGTGGGGAAGAAAAGCAGCACCAGCGAGGACAAGCGGCGTGACTACAGAAGAAGCAGGATTTCGAGAGATTCGAGAAGGCCAGAGAGAGCCCAGAGAAAGAGTAAGGATGCGCCGGGCCAGGGGGGCCAGGGCAACCCCCGAGCCTTGGGGGGTCCCCTGTCTGGCCAGCCTGCAGGTTTGCCACTACTACTGGCCGGCCAAAACCTGTAAAGCCAGAAATAGTTTTGCTAAGAATTGAAATAGCTTAAAAATGTGACTCTCTCCTTTCAGTGATCTTGGGGGACATGCAGAAAAATACATGATATCAATTTACTAGAGCAAAGGGAACATTAAGTAGAAATGTTGGGGAGAGAACAAGAGTAAGGTTATTATTCATAATGCATGACAGATGGGCCTGTATTTCTGAAAGCCAAGTTTGCTCCCTTGATTCTGAGTTTCCTAGCAGCAAAAGTCAAGAGGAAAACAGAAATAAATGACTCGTAATTTCCTTGAAGTAAGCACAAGCCACTGGAGATCTGTTCCCAGGTGACACCACCCCCCAGGATCTCCGTGGGGGGTCACGATGCATAAGTAGCAAATGACACTGTCACCTGCTCATTGGGGCCTACTCTGTTGTCACTCTGTCCTCTCTGTTGCTCCTTTATTCTTTTTCAGTGCCTCATGTTTATAGGATAACTTTACGGATTTTCAGCAAAGGGGCAGGTTTTGAAATGTTCTATTTAGAGAATTCTAAGACCGTGAGATTTCTGTTGGTCTCAGATTTCAGGCACAGCACCAATTCCATCCATGTTCAGTGAGCTTTTTAAAATGTAGTGAATCGGGAAAGCACTCTTCTGGGGTGTCTGAGTTTAGGGGCCAAGGTTAGTTTGCAGGAGGATTGCCTCACATCTCCAAATAGGCAGAAATAAAAAGAGAGGGGTAGGGGCAGGGGCAGGAAGGAGGAGGGAGCAGAAAGCAGGCCTGAGAAATTAGCCCTGTGGATAGAATTTTACACAGTGAGACCCAGCATGTCCTGTGAGAAGATGCCAGATTTTTTAACAGGAGCAGAGGTGGCAATTTGGTTCCTCTGGGTATGACTCGGGAGTAATATTTGACAGTGATTATGCCCTCTTGTATATTTTTAATACACTTAAATTTAAAACAGATTTAGGTCACAGAAAAAAGCGAACAGACATACAGTCTCCCCGTCCCCTCTGGCTCCCCCTCTCAGCATATCACCGTCAGGGTGCTTTTGTTAGGATCGATAAAGCAGCATCGACACAGCAATAGCTCCTAAATCCATAGTTGGCATTGGGGTTCATGCTTGGTGTTGTATGTTTAGGGTTTGGACAAATGTGTAATGACATGCACCCACCGCTATAAGCCTCGGTAAATCCTCAGGAAATCCCTTGCAGTCCTGTAGCTGGCGACACAAGAGGCTGTCAGGATTCGAGAATGAGGCAGGGTCAAATCTTTCTGCTCCACAGAAGAAAGCTATGCGTTCCAAGGCACTGGAGTGGAGTTCCAGTCAAGAGCATTTTCCGTATTAATTCCAAGTCTGACTTTCTCTATTTCTGGTCTGGAAAACTAAAAATTGTGGTGGGAGGTAGAAATACCCTGTGTAATAGGAATAGTACAGAGTGGAATAAACCTAAGAAAAGTTCATTATAATCTTACTTCAGTAGACTAGATGCTTAGAGAAATGAATTGAATATTGAAGTTAATTGGGCAATAATATATTGCATGATTTGTTGAAAACATTTAAAAGCTATGTGTAAGTAGTAGTAGTAAGTTTGGGAATTCGTATTCCTGTTTTTAAATCTAATAAATTGTCCATAAAAATGACAAAAACTGAAAACAGAAAATCGCAAAATCAAAGTGGATTTCACTAACTGAATTATCCCTATATATCCCTATATATTGTTAAACACACACAAATATATGCACATTAACTCAAGGGCAAAATACCAGAAATAATCCCTGTATGGCAGAGGACATATTATCAGTATTTAACAGTGTTCTAGACATTTTACACAATTCAGTAAAACAGGAAAAATATAGAGATAAGAAATAGTAGAAATTAAGAGGGAAAATATTGCAAATACACAATTATCAATTGGAAAACTTAGAAATAAATTAGAAAACTATAGCAACTAAAATTTTTAATATATAACCATGTACAAATCAGTGCTAATGATAGTCAATTAAAATATAATAAAGAGAAGATACTACTCATTATTGCAAAAAAAAAAAAGAAAAAAGTAAACACCCTCAGAGGAGGGTAGAAGTAAATGAAGGAGAACACAAAATTCAATGAGCACCTAAAAGACATCTCGACATGGTACTACTGGGAGGTCCAATACTCTTAAAATATTATTTCTCTTGAATTAAATGTGTCCCCTAATGCAACATTGGTCAAAATGCCAATTTTAGAGAAATTGATCAAATGACTATGTAAGCTCATTGGATAATATATGGAAAGGAAATATCAGAGCATTGTCATAATCTAGAGAAATGGTGCAGGGTCTAGTATCTTGCCACCCTAACCTTAAAGTGTCTCAGGAAAACCAAATTAATTTTATATAAGTTTTGGAGTCTATCTGATTGAAACTGTACCAACTCCTACCGGGGTTATCTTAGGCAAATGGTTCAAATTTTCTATGACAATATTTTCATCTGGAAAATCATTACAATTAATTATGTGTATTATATATATATCTATATATATATCTATAAATATAGGTATATAGATATATATAAAACTAAGTGTAGTTAGAATTTAAAGGGGTAATTTTATCTCTTAGCAATTTCCTATCACATATTTATTGTTATTACATTATTCCCTCGAACTTTAGTGAGGTGTGTTCCCTGTACCAAAACAGGGCCATTTTTCACATCTTATAAAGCCAGCAAATACTTTACCATGAAGCCACGTTACGAATCTTTATGGCCCACAATAGTATCCATTACTGGTAAAACTGTGGAAAGGTGGACCCCAGGGTAAAAAATGGTGCAAAATTACTGGAAAGTAATTTGACAATACCTAACAAGAGCTTCAAGCACATTTCTACACTTTGATGAATAATTCTATTTCTAGGACTCTAATCTAGGAACAGAATACATAGAGGAAAATGTTAATTGCTATACTGTATATAACAACTAAAATATTTAACAGTAATGCTAGGAAATAAAATATGATATATTCACTTATTTCATCCAATAAGGAATTATAGTGACATGGTAAAATGCTTGCAGCAGTATAAAGAATGCATATACTGTACGATATCAATTTTGTTAGCTATCCATGTAGATATCTATGTGCATATATGACAGAAAGTAAATGTAGTATGTTATCTCTCGATTATTGAATTTCTTTATATTTCCCTATTTTTTTAAACTTTTTTACAACAAGCAATTAGATGTCTTATAATAGAAAATGTGTTATATAAAATAGTATATCTCTAAGGACAATTAGGCTGCTATAAAGCAAGAAACTAAAGAAAAGTATAGGATCTTACCATTCTTTAAAATAATATGTATATGTCCACTACCCTACCTTTAAAAATTAGTTTAATTAATATTAATTAATGACAGGTCTCACAATGTCCACTTAACAGCACTTGTGTAGTGGTAAATAAAAGTCCACTTGTGTAGTGGTAAATAAAAGTCTGACTACTTTCATTTTGTGGCTTCTGTGCCTTTTGAATAGGAATTGGCCACAGGGAACATTCTGTCAAGAAGAGATAAATTGCAGTATGTTGGGAATCTCCTGTATTGGGTCAGAAACATGGGGGCAGATTTTGCTGAGTTCAGTAGCTGTGTGGAATGGACAGAGAGGACTTAGATATTTAAAACTACCCATACCTCGAAAAGTGATTAAAAATCAAATATTGTGGGATTTTGATTTGGGTTATTTGTGTTGTCAAGGTACACACTAACCTTCTGAAAGTCAGAAATTTCCAGGGCTTATTTCTTTATAGAACATAGCAGAATGTATTTTATATCTCCTTCCATTGTCCTTAAAGTATTTGAAAAGTTCAAAAGCAAGTGAGAACTCAAGAGGTAAAGCATAGAAATAATACAACAAATAAAGTATTCAGAAGTCTGTAGTTATTTAAGAAGAATCAATATGAAAGGCAATACTATTTGGCACTGATATTTCTGACTTTTTTTAGCCCTGGCCAGAAGGACAATGTTGATAGAAGAGGAGCTAAAACATTGACTGCTGGCATGTGGGTATGTTTTTTGGTCCAAGGTTGTGTGAGTTAATCATCTTGGGAGAGAAGAGATAGCACTTGGTTTTGGCAGAAAGAAATGGAGAATTTGCAAAATAGTGGGTCTGGACTATGATAACATTGGCTAAGTGGTGAAAGGTGGAGACTAAAACCAAAGAATACCAGGGTTAAAGGAGATTTGAGAGATCCTGTTGTTCATCTGTTAAAGAGAGCCGCTAATTACTCAGCCCACCCTGGACGCCTGTTCCAGCACGCCCTTTCTCAGAAGCCACTCCCAAGCTCTCTTAAAATCCAGCTACAATATTGAAAGAATAACTTCCTGCCTAAGTTTTGCAACATGCTGGCCAAAATCTCAAGAACTCTCTACTAAAGATAAATACACTTGAATTCACTTTAATTTAAACATAAATAGTACACATCCCTTAAAGAGCCAAAGAAGGTATCAGAAAAGCAAACATTTAAAAAATCCAACACCCAGTTCCCTTCTGGCTGATAACAGAACATTCTCACATTTAAAAACCACCATTAACCTTGGTAAATTCTGTTTCTCTTCATCCTTCCTTGTAATACTTAGTCTAGTAGAACTTGAAGGTCCCTGATCACCTCATCTAAATCCTTTGTTTGATTCATAAGGATACTGAAGTTCAGACGTTTACAAGTGCCCAGGATTCATAGATGATATTCCACAAAGCCACAAGTGCTTCACGGTCTAGACTGGGACCGAGCTCATAAATTTTCTCCCTCTCTTCATTTCAAAAATAGGTGGGAGTGAAGTCACTTTTTTGAAGATGTGTTGGGTTCAGAGAGTGGGGTCCTCGGGTAAAGTCTGGGAAAAGTTTCACCAGAGTTCCCCTTTCAGCGGCACGTGGAGAGTTCTGAGGCGAGTTTCTGGTCGAGACAAAGAGGTTAGTGAAGCAAAAGGGCAGGTTTATTATGAAAAGGGAGAGAAGGAAAAAGGACATTCACGTAGACACAAGTGGGCAGAAAGAGCTGCCCTTTGGAGGGGGCAGCCTTAGGTTTTATCAGCTTCTTCCAGTGGGTAGGGGCTTGTCTCTGTGGAGTCGCCTGTTTTTGTTGATTTTAAAAACTACGTAGAATTTGAAAAGGACCAGAGTTTCTACAATGGCCCTCGGTCTTGTATCCTCACCTCCTCTGGGCTCCTGACACCCTCTGCAGCAGTCTGACAGCGGCTCGGGTCCTCTGCCTTGTGATCTGATCTAGACACTGGCGCTGAAGGATTTGCACCTCCTATAGCTGGGTAAATGACAATGTTAGTTCCTTCTACCCTCACCTCCTTGTGTGTGTCAGATTCTGGCCTTGTGATGCCTCCTTTTCAAGTTTTCTATTCTTTTCCTCCATCAAGACTATTCTCTTAATTACTTTAACTCTTTTCCTTCACCCCAAATGACACCATGTCCATCCATCAACTAGCCAGCCATCCATCTATCCATCCATCCACTCACCCACCCACCCTCTTTATCCATCAAATGTTTACTTGGCATTGACTACACAAGGCAAGTATGCTAAGCTCTTTGGCCATGAAGATTAAATAGAATATAGTCTCTGGTTTCAGACCTGGGACAAGAAGAACAAGGGCATCGCTGGGATCCATAACCCACCACTGGTCCCTTTGACCAGTGCAGGAACTTTGTCTTCTGCTAGGATACAAGGTTTGAAGCAGAATGGATCAAGGTGAGCTAGATTACAATTATATTTTTCTCCTCATTTTCAAAATTCGAGATTTTTTTCCTTCTATTGAAGTAACATTGCATTAGAACATGATATAAATTTCAAGTGTGCATCATAAAGAATCAACATGTATATGTTCTAAATTAAGTTCACTAACAGTCCAATTCTACACTATACAATGACCCCTTTATCTGATTAACTCCTTCCGTTCCCCTTCCCTTCCGGTGGCCACTAAGTGGTCTTGATATCTAAAAGATAATTTAGTCCATCCATTGGTGTTGTTTATGTGGACACACAGAAATCCATATTGTTTGTCTTTCTCTGATTCATTTCTGTAAACCTACTACCCTTTACCCATCCGTGTTGTTGCAAATGGCAGAAAGACTACAAGCGTCGACTTCAACTTTCTGCAAAGTGCTCCCAAACCAAGCTATTGACCAGAAAAGCTGCTGACTACATTTTCTGCAGGTCTTGTGGTTTGATGCATGGACAAAGGTATTTTCGCTGGCACCTTTAACTTCCTTGGAGGTATTCTTACTTCCTATGTGTACCTGCATGTACACGAGCCTTCAACAGTCTACCTGTTCGTTCTGGCGCTTCCAATTCTCAAACTTGAAAAAGAAGCATGAACACTTCAGAAATTTCCCACTCATTTTTAGACACCTCATTTGAACATGATTAGTGTTCACTTGTGATGTATCTTATTTCTGATGTGCTTAATGAGACTAATAGAATATTCTATTTAAACTTGCAGCACACCAGCAAATCACACACCTTAACTGTGCACAATGTGATATGTCAATTACATCTCAGTGGAGGCCCGGGGGCCCCACCCACAAGGCAGAATTCACTAGCCTTGGCAGCTATAAACTTTTTAATTAAAAAAAAAAACTTAAATTCTCATTATAAAAACTGTATATATTCACTGGAGAAAAAGTTGTCAGAATCCTCTTTCTCCCTATTTCAAGCACTTCAAATTGAAAATCAATTCATGAGCCAGAAGACTTCCAGAGCGGAGGTGTGAAGGACCTGTGAGATTCTATTTACTCCCATGTCAGGGGGAATCTACAGAATGAACACAGAGGTCTTGATGGCAGAGTCTGAGTAAGTCACAGCTTGATTGCTGCCCGCTGCCCTGTCCTCAGGGAGATGAGAGGAGCCGAGCTTGCGCTGAAATTTCTCAAGTGGTTTGACTTTAAATTAAATGTAGTTGTGAAGACATCCGACTACCTGCCCACGCTGGGTGGGTGTAGCCCACTCGCGAAGACGGGGCTGAATATTCCCGTTCACGGCTGCATTCCCTGGCACCCAAGACACACGTGTGAGGGGCACATTCTACACTTGCTTGCAGAGGATTGAATTAAAGTAAGAAATGATGGCCCGGGGCCAAACTCTGCAGAGCACAGCAGGCCATTGTGTCTTACAAGGGATCCTTTTATTTAAAATAAAACAAAGAGGGCGCCTCTGGGGAAATGGGTCTTCCAAGCATAATTAAACAGATGCTCACATGGAGACAGTGAAGTGAGACCCAAACTTTTATCTCTCTAAGGGTGGGGTGACCTATCTCCAATCCAAGAATCCCAGGTGACGTGCTGAATGGGGGTGGAGGTGACATGGAAGGACTGTAGAAACCTCTATGGTGTTCCTGGGGGCAATTTCAGCAAGTCTGAGGACCCCTGGCACCCCAATGTCTGGAGGAGGCTGGTTGAAGATTTGTTTCTTACACCCCCTTCCCTGGAAGTGAATGGGCCTCCACACCTCACCTGTGGGTCTGGGAGCCGAGTCTCCAGCGTGGGCAGGAGTGAGGGTTTCCCAGGCGGGGACAAGGCCGGATGTTCACAAGAGTGAGTCTGGGATTTCCTGCGTACTCTGCAAGGGCTCCTCCAGCTCAGCCCCACCCAGCAGCTTCGGCACCCCCCAAATAGGCACAGTGGCTCTTCCTGTCATTTACTGCCCTTTCCCACCCTGAAGGCAGAAAAAATAATCTTGTCATCGCTAGCATCCCACCTTCCTCATTTCTCCTCATCCTCACACCAAATTTGAATACAAGTTACTTAAAAGTTCTTTAGATAGGTAGAGAGGTACAGCAGCAAAATTACCCCAGTAGTGCCCCAATTCCACAGTTTGGATGTGACTCCCTGCCTGAGTGGATCATTTGAGCTTCATCTGTCCTCTTTGGGAGCAGTAAGAAGTCCAACCTCTGCTTGTGTTTATGCCAAGATTACTGTATCTGAGGATTGAATTCCCCGTGGCATTTAGTTTCTAATGTTTTAAATATTTGCTTATTTTTCCCACAGGAAACTTGACAGTTGCTGTGCATTCCGAAATTGATCTTTTTCCTACCATTTTTCCTCCTTAGCAAATCCTCGCCAACTCATGATGGAAGTTTCTCCTCCTTTGACAACCCCTGGCAGTGCGAGATACTTTCTGTGGGCTGCAGGTTTTGATGAATGCAGCCAGTTTCCTTATTTGCTCAGTAAACCTTAGCTATTGTGTTGTTTAGGATTTCCCTTCATGCACAAGAAGCATCTTCAAAAGCCAATCAGACCCCATTGTTTTTTAATCTCTCCTAGCTTGAAACTCATCATTTTCTCCCTGTGTGGCTGGCCAAGTCACAGAAGCCCCCACTAAACTTGCATCACTTTTTGCCAGATTTTGTTTCCAGGTTAAACATGAAGCACCACCACCCCCGACCCCCAAAAGGCACTCAACGAAGATAAAACAGAAGTGACTGGTGGCCACAGAAAAATGATCCAGTAAGACACCGAGGGGTTCCTTTACTGTGTTTATTCTTGACCAGTCAGAAAAGATAACCAACTAATTTATTTCTGCCCCGTCACCCATGAGAAGAAGCCAGTAAAGCTTTCTTTACTGAAATGACTGAAATTCTTTTTTTTAAGATTTATTTATTTTTGCATACAAGCTGGGGTGCAGGCCAGAGGTGTGGGGCGGTGAGAGGGTTCACCAGAGACAGAGTGGGGAGCAGAATAGGCAGATGACTGAAGTACACTGCTGAGGGGAGCAGTGGGCGAGGCAGGAGAGGTCTGCTGTGCCATGTGGGAATCTCCCCAGCTGGGCATCGAACTCCTGCCGCAGCCGCCGACAGGTCCACAGCGCTGCATTCAATGCGTTGTGCCACCAGGAAGGCCCAGTGAGTGAAATTCTTAATGTCACAATGTGGTTACAGACAGAACATGGCACAGAATACCCACAGGACAGAAGGCCCCTGAGTCAAGCAGCCCTATGTCGCGAGGGCCTGCAGGCTGGGAGAGTCCTTGGCCCTCACCAGTCTTTGTTGTGGTACAGGAGCTGGTGTTACCAGGTGGAGAGGCAGTTGGCAAGTGCTCTTGTGATGGTTTTCAGAGTGGAACAGTAGATGAGAACACGGAAGAGCACATTGTTTCTGAAGCATTTGTAGGGGTCGAGAGGACATTCCCCTCCACCCTTCTTGGTTCCTCTCGGACAATCAAACTAACAACTGACAGATTAGTAGGAGAAAAGGTCAAGACTTAATTACATGGAGACTCTACATGGAAGCAAATTCAAGAGTAAACGGGATGAAATAGGGGTCTGGGGCTTCAAGGAGCAAGGAGGGGAACTAATATGACAAACACAAGATGCCCAAACTAGATATTTGCCCTGCCATATAGAGAGGTTTCTGGAATGGAATGGTTGTTTCTGGAGATAACCTAAATCTGGGTAATCCCCCCATTCTCATTCTTTTAGGTAAATTAAGGGAGTGGAAATAGTTTGAAATAGTCCAAGGTTACATGTCTCAGAAGACCTGTTCTGGACATCTTGGAGAAGTCTATACTTTTCATGACTAGACCTAAGTTGAGATTCAGCAGAATTCTGGGGGTGCTCAATGAGAATCTGTCCTGGGTATGTCACACGGCCATTTCATTCTGTGACTTCTAAGGAAGCCTCTTGCAACCCAATCTCTAAAGGCAGCCCCCCTGGGTGACGCTGCAGGCTGCACCACCAGGTCTGGCGACCATCTCACGCAGGTGTCTCCAAATCTGAGGAGTCCTCTCTCCGCCCTCAAGAGTTTGCAGTCTGGGAGGAAAGGATGGCCACAGAAACCACTGCGGTGCCGGCAGGGCAAGCTCAGTACCCAAATGGACGCATCCAAAGCGAAGTCGCATTAACTCACAGTGTAGAGAGCGGTCTAGGGAGAGGAGCAGAGAAGAGGCATCTGTATTGCTTCGTGGGAGGCCTGCAGCCTGGCCTTCCGCTGATAGCTCATCCAGAGACTGGGCTCTGGAAAGATAAAGTTGACAATAACAACTGGCAAATTTCTCAGGAGACTGGAAGCCAGGTAGAAAAGCACTTCAAAGAGTCCCGGTGAAAGATAAAGAGGCCTGAGCTGGCGTGATCAGCTGTCAAATGGGAGAAAGGTGATGGACTTGGAGATTTTTTTTTAAAGTTTTTTAAAAGTCATTTCTACTATTTACCAGGTTAAAAATGAGAAAACTAGTCAGAAACCAAGTACTGGTGAGCCCCCATCTTAATGAACAAGAAACAGCGTCGTGAAGTAAGTTAGACTGAATGATGTGAAGAGACCATTTCTGTAAGGAAAAAATCATGGTCTCCAGGCAATTTCATTCTATCCAAATGTACTTAGGTGTCCCTGAATAGCCCATTGTAGAAAAAGTAGAGCCCAAACAAAATAACAATAAAAGATAGAACAGGAAGCCTTCCTTTAGCAGAAGGACAGGTGAGGGCATGTTTTAAAGAACAGAGCAGATCTTAAAGGAGAATTTCCTGTGGCTTTCAGCCCAAGGCGAAATTCCAGAGAAAAGCAGTTAGGTCAGTGAAAGCCCAACACTGCTCTGGAATTAAAGAAGGGCATTGTAACTTACTTCCATTTACAACCTCCTGTACATCTCCCTTTTGGGAGTTTTCTTAACAGAAGATTTGTCCCAGAGTTATTGGCCAAGAATAAAAATACCTCCAATGAAATTTTCCCTGAATCCATTTTCCACCCACACTCCCTTCACTCGAGTACATACTAAAGACAGCTAGGAGTGAACAGAGGAAACTCAACTCTGAGAAGCACAAGCCGAGGCTAGGCTTCTATGAGGTTACCTCGGAAAGTTTGATGATTACCCAAGAGGGAAGGCTGTGGGTTCCACGCGGAAGAGCGCAGGACGTAAACCCGCTATAATTTTCCCTCCAAATATGCAGCCCCATCAATGCACTTCTAAATCTTCGTTCCCTTCTGTTCTTTTCCTAGAATATTCTGTCCCTTCCCCCTTTCCTGCCTAAGGAATGCCAGCTCATCCTTTGAGTTTTAACCCTGGGCCCACTCCCGAGCAACTGACTGTTTCTCTTAGAAGTACTCAGTTCATGCTTTTATTTCCATTGTGATGTCTACCAATCTAAGATTTCATCAAAAACAGTAAACATAAAAATGCATGCTCTTGTGTTGCCAGTAAAACAAAGAAAAATACATTCAAAGTTGTGGGTTGATAGCACGCTACATTTGTGTCACTAAGATTTGCCAAAAACCTCATTGGAAGAAGTATGCAAATAATTCCATTTATATATAAAAAAAATAAGTGAAGTGGAAATAAGTACACACTGGAATTATATTTGCAGAGACATAGAAAACATTTAATTTCCTCTGTGAAATGGAAGCGGCGATGATGAAAAATCAAGAGCTTTCACAGTATTGCTTAATCACTTCTTCCCTGCCTGATTTTGTTATAAAACAAATCCTTTTATTTAAAAAAATACTTCTCTTCTGGATGTCAGAGAACTATGGTCCACTCAAGATCAGCATCAGAGGGGTTGGGTCCCAGCAGCTATCAATGCCACTCCCCAAATGTGTTCAGTACGTTCCTTAGTGCTCCCCACTAGAAGGTATTGTGTCATGTAACAGGGGACTCTCAAGGGTCAAATGCAGCCACATTCACCAGCTCAGGAGGTTACAGTGAATATTGGGGGACCAATGAGGTGACTGTTTAGTTACGTTGGGTGGTAACAGAACGTGATTGTTGCCCAAGAAAAACATAAACTGATATAGGGAAATGCCTCCTACCTCTAGCCTCTATGGCTACCACCTGCTTTGCCTTCCTTCCACGTGATTGCATCACCTGCACGTGATATCATGTTAATGCAAAAAGCTCTTGGGGGTGTGAGCACGGGGCATGGACAACTATGATTGCAGATACCTGGGCTGAGAAGCCAACAGGCAGGGGAATGCACATGTGCAAATACAGACACCTGGGCTGAGGCGGGAAGGATAAAAGGGGAGATTTCGCAGGCGCTAGTGGGCTTTCTTGCTGTCTCTCTGCCTGTCCGTCTGCTGTGAGTCAGGTTCCCTGATTCAGCTCTAAACGCAAGTTAGAGATAGTGAAGCCTCCAAAACTTTCTTTTTGTCTGCTTGAATCAATAGTGAACCTACCTGGTGTGGGATGGTTGGGCAGCTGGCAAAAGTTTTAATTGCAAAGTTTTAAATCTTTGACATCTTCGTGCTAAGATTCTAAATGACTAAATCGGTAGCCATTTCCCAGAATGGGCTATTTCTCACTGGTCAAGAAAACTCTGAGCTCCGAGCTGACTACCGTCTTCTTGTCTCTCTTGCTTCTGCCAATACTGGCTCTTTCACTTTCCAGCTATCAGGCTTCAAGCTCCTATTCTTCCATTACCTTAAATTTTCTCGCCTCAATGTAGGCTTTGGATTTCCCCTTAAATATCTCAAATTTTAAAAGTACTAAAGAGGCCCTACTCGGCAAAGAACTTTCTATCAGAATCTTTCTTTAGTAACCAGGGAATAATGCAGTGAATCAGCATCAGACTCTTAGGCAGGACTTCTAGCCAGACTGGTCAGTCTATTCTAAGTCAGCAGTGGAGGGGAACAGAAAGGCGGACTCTTTCTAAACGACTCAGCAAGGAGGGTAAATCAATAGCTTGCTACTCGCTGGGCCCTGGACTAAGGCATCTCTCAGAAATGTAGCCTCTCCCTTAGTCCACAACTCTGTGAGGCTGTGAGACCTCCAAACTGGTCGGTATGGTGTCATTTATAACCACTTTCTAAAAACTAGGATTTTTAGAAAAAATTTTAGAAAAAAATTTCTAAAAATTAGAATTTTACTAGTCAAGACTCAAGCAGTTTTCTGATTAGCTTTGATGGGCTCAAGACTTGCTGGGGGACTCCTCCCCCACCCACAGCTGACTCCCTGAAGAGTTCAGCCACCATTCCTAATGACTTACTTAGCTTTTAATAATCAGTCTAACAAGGGCAATCTGCTTACCGTCTTTTCCTGTAAGATGTCTTTACCAAAAATGAATCCCCCTTGACCTATAAGAGGATTTTTCCCCCCTGTTGCAAGATTTCTGTAAGTTTGACACATGGTCATCACCAATTGCTTGAAAAATGCTAAAGTGGGCACTGGCATCGCTTGTTTTTAACACCTAATAGCAGAAGTAGGGACAGAAGGTTGATCTGACTATAAAACCAGGCTTTAGACTCCTATCTTACCTCCTCACCAAGCAAGTTGACTTCTCACCTTCAGTTCTCATGCCACAGAAGCTGTGCTGTGGATCCCACTCCTCTGAAATCTTTCTCTCAATGTCTTATCAGTCAGGAATTCAAGCATGTCCCCATGAGGCCAAACTGCAATTTTCCAATTCTGACTAGTGATAAAATCTTCAAATGGGGAAGGGAAACTGGGCTTAACAGCCTTATTCTGTGTTTTCTCTAGATGAGCTTTCATTGTGAGTTGTAAAATCATATTTTGTCCCTTCCACCGTTACGCAGGCTCTTAAGACGTGCAGTTCTCCCTTAAATATCCTGCATACAGTGGACACCAACAGTCTCTTGCCCACATCACAACTGACAGCTGTCCTGAGCGTTTAAAGGAGACTCGCTAGAGCCAGAAAAGTAAGGGAAATACACAAAGTGCAGGGAGACAATATGGAATGTAAACTGCAAAATATCTTTGGTCTTGCTAGATCATTACTTTCTGAAACACATTCTCTTCACTTCAATCTGGATGACTCCTTATCCTTTAGGGCTTGACTTAAATCCTCCTCCAGGAAGTCTTCCTCAATTTCCACCTGTCTTCTATTGTAGTTCTTATCCTTCTTTATTTCAACCACTTTATTTCTTTCTCTTTGTTACCACGCTCTACTCTGATAAAAAAGTGTGCAAGCTCTGAGTTGGAAAAATGTCTATCTAGTTCATCATTGTCTCTCCAGTTGCTGCCTGAAGTAAAATGTTAAATATTTGCTGGAAAAAAAAATGAACTTTGTAGCATAATGCATTGTGCGTGGAGTGCTGTTAGTTCAATTAAACAAAGCACTCTAGTTAGGTTATTGTTTATTGGGGACTGCTGACATCTTTGGGATAGAAAGGGTTTCAAAGACAGTGTCCTCTCTTTAGCTCTCAAAGGAAAGATTCTGAAATATCCTGATTAACTTCCGCGACGCTGAGTTCTTTCTACAAGACAGTTTCATTTGCATGAAATCACGGCTGTTACTAGTGAATGGGACAGCAAATCAGGCAATGAGAGCTGCATTTTATTTAACTCCGGCAACCCCTGAGCAGCCTCCCAAGCCTGTCCATGAACTAGCATGTTAGAAGATCGGCAATAACACTTGGAAATTCATAGGCGGCCACTGTCATTCTCGGTTACATAAAATATTCTCATTTCAATTATTACAGGCAAGGAGAGATAGGCAACCTTATTCAAATGTCATTTTGATCAATGTAGTTGATTGGAAATTGAATGCAGGACCCTCTTCCTCCATCTGGCAGTGCAGTAGAATGTACTGTCAAACCAAAGATCAATTTGAAAGAAATCTTTACTAATGGAGTACGTTCAAATTAATTTCTTTTTGTGTGGGTCAAGGGCTGAGCAGCTCGGCTTTGGGGGTTATCTGGGAGTTCCAGCACGGCAACAGCTGCAGCCCATCTCCCTCGTTTAGGGGAAAATCAAGTCAGGCTCCTTATCACCTTCTACAGAAAGCTATTAACCCCGAGTGGAATGTGGGAAGAAACTGGACTACCTTATTGTAAACAAGTCTATTCTGGTCTGGAGTGTCAGCTCCCTTTAGAAAAAACAAACCCCACAGTTAAGAACTGTTTTTTTGTGTAAGAAAGAGATAGTCATTACCCCTTACTTTGAAAAAGAAGTACACATGGGTGTTTTTATCTTTACATCTGTATCTCTGATGCATTTCTAATCTCTGATGCATTTCTAATCTCTGATGCATTTCTAATCTCTGATACATTTCTAATCTCTGATACATTTCTAATCTCTGATACATTTCTAATCTGTCTTTAGATTTCTGTTTCTATATTTCTAACCTATTAATATTAAAGGGCTTACTGAATGCTGTTTTAACTAACAGCATTAACTTAGGGGTGTTTTTTTTAAATGTTTATTCATGCATACAAGAACTGGGGTGTAGGCCAGAGGTGTGGGGTGGTGAGAGGATTCACCAGAGACAGAGTGGGGAGCAGAACAGGCAGATCTACTGAAATACTGTTGAGGGGAGCAGCGGGGAGACAGGAGAGGTCTGCTGCGCCATGTGGGAAGCTCCTGGCTGGGGATAGCTTCATAATGCCGAGACTTAACCAGTTTCACCATCAGGGAGGCCCACTTCTTGCTTCTTATACTGGAATAGACAGTGTATAGACAATGCCTGTGTTGCGCCCTTCACGGGGTTGCTGGACAAAGACTGAGACAAGACAGAACATCATGTTTGGGTCTGAGGGGGAAAAACCTGGTGAAACCTTGCCAGGTCTCATTAGCACTGAAACGTTGCCTTCTGTGGTGCAAGGAGAAACTGGGAGGAATATAGAACTGGGTTTTCGGATAGATCTTTCTGCGTTGACAATAGTACCGCCTAAGGGGAACCACTGGCCACTCACAACTGTTGAGTAATTGAAACGTGGGTGGTGTGATCCCTGAACTGTATTACAAAGTTAATTGATTTAATTTAAATCAGACAGCACAGATCTAGAGCCTAAATAACATGGAGAGGAGAGACTAGAAGAGGAGAAAGTCAAAGGACTCGAAACGATGCAAAGCAAATAATATACTCAAATCAAGCCCAGTAAAAATGAATAGAACACAATGGTAGATGAGACAGTAAAGTTAGCAGCAAATTACGTCTCTACGCTTTCTCTAAATTTGTGTTCCCAATAGCAAGCAACTGGCCAGCTGAGCTAAACGAACATGATATTTAAAAGACTATCTATAGGAGCCCAAATAGTTGATCTTATCACCCCAATGGCCACTGTCTTACTGGACTAGAAAGAAAATTGAAATTTTCTTGTGCACAACAATAAACATTCTAATGAGGTGAGGATATGAGGAAAAAATTCTTAGGAGAAAGAAGATGAAAGACTCCATCAGTGACTAAAAGTCAATCGCTTATAGTAGCAACGGGGTAAAAAACAGGACAGAAGAGGGGGAAAGGAAGTAGAAGAACTGGAGGAGGGAGGAGAAGGAAAGAAAAGATGGAGGGAGAGAAGCAAAAGAAAACAAACCCTGTCCACCCATCAAAAGCCTCTGGCGTTTGCTGAAGCATGAGGGAGGTCCCTAAAAGTTGAAGCACTGTTATTACTTTTGAAATGAAAATCCCAAGATAGCTGGCATGAGAAAAATGTCACATACAGCAATATTAGAACAGGAAGATGCAATCCCTACACACCAGCTCACTTTAATCTGCACTCACTGCAGTCT
>PVIJ01000272.1:280428-313145 GCA_004024925.1 Scalopus aquaticus
GGGGGGGGGTAGGGGACTGATAAATATTGTTTGTGTGCAAAGTAGAGAGGAAACTAGGATCAGTATGACCTCTGTTGTAAGGGTGATGAAAAGTCCCATATTTTGGAAAATCAGAATCAAGATTGCATTACCGCATAATAAAGTAAGTTCCTTTTGTGCATAGGAAAATGTAATGAAACAGAATTTAAAATCAACTTTTTCGAACTTGGAATCCATGGACTGGTGACCCATTCATCAATGCTGTTCACTTGGCAGTTTTCTTCAAAGCTCTGGTAATTCAGAGCATGCATCAAATGCTCACTAAGTGTCCAGGATGGGAGTGGTATGGGCACTTATTAAATGATTGATGAATAAAATGATAAACCACACTTATTTAGGAAGGTCTGGCAGGTATTATAAATACTTGTCAATCAAACAAATGCGTGTTTTTTCATAAACCTGTTGATGGATTCATAGGTAATTTCCCCAGGGCCTTCCTTTGGCAATTGCTGGTTTCCCTAGCAACAGCTATCATCCTGAGAGGCAGATTGGCTCTGCCCTTAGCCCATCACTGCTCATGATGCTGGGTTTCTGGAATTTTCCATAGCATCAGCCCCTGTGTCCATATTACTGTTCTTCTGTTTCTTACTGTTTCTGGGGATTTGAAGAACTAACAATGGATTAGATATCCAATTTGGCTAGTTTCCACTTAAAACAACTAAAAATAACAGATAAAACGAAAATAAACAAAACCATTATCCTAAATACATCCACAAACTGGCAAAAAAAAAAGTAAGGAACGCTCAGGTTAAAAACTAAAGATTTGTACACTGTACTGAGAGAAAATAAATGCCAAAGTGGAAGCTGAAACCCAGCAGCCACACTTGTCAAGAATGAGGGCAAAATACATATATGCACACAACCAAAAACTTAGAGAAGTAGCAACAACTTAGGTCTCTTCAGTAAGGAAAGGCCTGGAGGATATTTTTCAGGCAGAGCAAAACCAGGTGGGAAGTCTGAGGTGAAAGAAAGATGACAGGTATTTCGAAGTCAATGTTGACTAGATAAAACAGGCAGAATATGTTGTCACTAGAGCAACATGGCAGAACTAAAGTACATGTAATAACATGTATTACATGGAAATGGATTGTCTGAGTTTGATTGTTTGGGAGGAGGATAAAAATACTGATTTCCTTTAGAATACAGTGCATGTAATTTTCAAAATAAAAGGAAATGGAATGAGGAAAATAATCTGTCTAAAACGAGGGGAGGAAAGAGAAGAAATGAAGCATAGACTAGAGAGGATAAACACAAGCCCAAAAAGTCCTATAAAAGAAATCTAACTTTAGATGCAGCAATTATAAAAACTATAAATGGACTTCATTCTTTAGGAGGCAAAAGATGATCAGACTGAGTTTGCAAAACATAATTATTTGCTTTTCATCAAGGTGCAATGAATTACTTAAAATATTAAGACTGAACATAAACAGATGGAAGAAGTGATAACAGATGACATTTCCTGAAAGATAGCGAGAGTAGCTATATTAATGTCAGCAGGAGAGCCCCACCATGTAGATGGTGATTAGCAAATTGACAGCGCCACTTCCTTTCCTTTTTTCTCAGTGAAAGGTCAGCAGAACCTTTCCATGTCCGCAGAATGTGCTAAATGTCTTTGTCTTCACTCTTTGACAGCGTCAGGCAGTATTGTGCCTTCAGAAAATCTTGATGCGTCTCGATCAGAAATTGCTTTAAATTCTTGTTTTGCTGTTCTCTCACAAAAATGTTAGCATTTACACTGGAGAAAAGTCTTATGTTGAAACAAGTTATCCCACCTTCTTCTATCGAATTCAAAGTATCGTCACTTAGCCTGTGACGATATTTAGTCATCGTCTCTTTATTCCAGTCCACGCCTTTTCCCTGGTTTCTACCCTAAGGTCACTTAGCTTCCATGGGGTTTCCCCTAAATCAGATCCCCATCGTGTGCCTTCATGTTCACACACAGCCAACTCTCTCCTTTGTTGATTTCACCTGAAAATTGTTTACAACCTAACTTTTGATGCATTCCAAATGGTTTCATGGTATTTTAAGTAGCAACCCTGACTTCTATTAAATCTTTAATTTTCTTTTACTTCACACCATTCACCTGAAATCCTGGCTCCTTAAACTAGCTGAAAGTGACCTGTCTTTCACAGTAAATCCATCTCCTTTTTCTGTTGCCACTTGGACTAATCTAGTTGAGCTTCATCTGTTTTCCTCTAATTCCTCAGTTCAAATTCATTCATTTGATCAGATAACAGGCCCCCCAAGTGTTTTTTATATCCCAGGTGTCATGAGGCTGGTGACCCTGTTCTAAACTTTCCCCAAGTGTCTTAGACGCAAGGCTGACTGCTTGGCTTTTGCTGTCATCACAGTCAGCTCAGAGTTATTATGCCTGCAGTAAGATCATGGCACATGACACATGGAATTTATGAATCAGAGAATCTCCATTCTCAGTAGTTGCCTCATGCTGATTCAAGGGTCAAGACATAATGAGGTCGGCCATGGCAAATACTCCTACCTGTGAGGTGTTGTCTGTGTATCCCTAAGTGTTCTAGAAAGAACCTAGGTTTTGGGAGCAAGGTCCGTGCATCGATGTTTGGATTCCAGCACAGACCAGCAAGGGGAACTTGGGAAATCATTTAGTTTCTTCAAGACTCAATTTTTTTCTTCTAGAATATGGAGATAGTGATTATCATTTCCATTGTTGTGCAGACCTAATGAACTGTGCATGGAAAACTCTTTTCAAGCTGCAATCTGATTGTGTTTAATTAATCTGATTAAGTCACCTCAGTTTTCCTTAAAACTGAAATTTCCCCAAATGAAGACCCGTCATAGACTTCTCAGGGACTGATCCTTTTGACACTTTCCATTAGATGGTTAGTTATTAGGTTTGGGCTCTGGCAGCCCCTGGTTCCTGGAACCAATGAGAGAACAGGGACAAAAGCAAGCTGCCTTTGGTTGTTTGAGATACTGCAGTAGGTACACAAGTATGAAAGAATATTTAAAACAGAACATGGTGAGTGCTGCCAAAGCATGGAGGGGGCTCAATTACCCCAGGAGGGCAACGGGGAGGAACAGCAGGAAGCACTTGGTTTGCGACTGCTGACAATACCCTAATATGGTTATTCTGGCAAGTGTTATCCCAGCTGCTGTAAGAGATTGCGCTGCCAGTGGATGATTTTATTTCTTTTCCTCTAAGATGGAAGATGCTAGTATTCAATGGTTAGGTGCTGATGGGAATGATCTATCAAGGAGATTGGAGGGCTAAGGATAAACGTGAGAACAGGCATAACTGACAGCCTGAGTTTCTTTGGGGATGTGTGGAGGAGTGGGATAGAGAAACTTAGGCTGAAAAAAGAACTTTTTATTGGATTTTTATTCCAAGAAGGAAGGGATGAGATGGCTGCAGGACAGTTCTGCAGGTTTGGAATTTGGAAGTTGGAAGAGACTTAAAACCTGTAGTTTCAACTCTCCATAAAGGAGTGAGAGGGGCAGGCGTCTCTGAAGAGTAAGAGGAGGTGGGGAAGGAATTTCGAGGGGGAAAAAGGAGAAGACTTCGGTAACTTGTAGAAATTAAGAGGATTGATAGAGACAAAGGAGAAGGCTGGTAGTCTGAACAAAGATGACACTGATCAGCATAATTGGGAGATTTTTCTCCAGCAGAATAAGCAAACATCTTATTTTTTATTTCCAAAGACTTGTGTGTATGAGGGCAAATTCAAATAGTTTGATTCCAACCACCCAAATGCATCTCATAGGATTTACAATATAGAGATCCAAATTAGCCAGGACATGTTTGTTTTTCTAGATGTTTGGAAGCATAAAAGCTCTAGTGGGAGAAGATGGCAGAAAAGGAAAAAATGTAGCCAAAATTTACCAGTATATATTACAATTGATAAAGCTTAACATTGTCTAGTGGCATTTCAGTTTAAAAGCATTTTCAGATAAATTCATTCACCTCTTCCTCCCAATGAATGGCTCAAAATTATAGAACAGGTGAGATGACGCTAAGACCAGCCCAAGGTCTTTGCACCCAGAAAGTGCCGTATTGCATTACAGTGAGTCAGTCCACACAGGAGAGCAGTGCACAAATAGCTTCCACAAGCACGTGAGCATTGCACCTAATGGTTATTCTGTAGGGAGCGTCCAGGAAGTTTTCTCACAGGTACTTCAGACCCATTCTAAACACCCACGCTTTACATTCAACAACACCTAAAAGGAAGTAGCTTGCAACTAAGTCGTAGACTTAATTGACTACTTGGCGCTACATCAAGAAGAGAATTGATATGGATTCCACCTTCCCTAGAGTAAGCAACTTCTTGACCTAGCGAGGAACAGGGATGGGAATAGGAATGGGAATGGGAAATTCCTGTTACAAGGAGCCTGTACCCAATTATACAATTCTCTCTCCTCTTCCTCCCCTTCTCTCTGCTCCCTCTTTCCCTTTTCCACAGGACTTTGGACTTTGGATTGCCTGGTGATAAGCAATGTAATCTGAGAACAGGGTTCTTGGGGAAGGAGGCAGCGTTCCTTACCCCTTCCTGTGTTCAAGGATTTTCTCTCTCCAGATTTTTCTCTGTATTAATCAGAAGCACTACAAGCCCATCCACTCCCCTTAAGAGTAGGTAACATCCACTCTTCACTGTCTCCTTTGAATTTTATCACAGGATCTTGATTTTTATTGAGCCACTGGTTTTCTTGTACTACACATGGAAATTGGGGCTTCCATAGCGAGATGAGGTCATAGGTTGGTGGCTGTCTTCGGTGGTCAGTGTCATCATCTTTCTTGAAATTCCTATGGAAAGGCAGACTGCAAGGAAGCAAAACCCCCATCTTCACAAGGAAACATGAAACATTAGCTATGCCTGACCGTCACAAGCATTTGATATTGCTTCCTGGCAACTACACGGAAGAGAATAAATAGAAATACTTTGCTCCCAGTAGAAAAATGAAGGCAACAGATTTGAAGTCTGCAGGGGTTGTAGAGTCAGGCAGATTCTACAGTGTTAGGTTCTGGTTCTGTGGCTTTCTGGTGGTAGAACTTGGTTAAGTTACTTAACTTCCTTGAGTCTCAATGTTCTCTTGTAAAATGGTGGAAATAGCTCCTCCAGTGTTTGGGGAGGTTTCAAAGAGATATAGCCAGAGAGGAGAACCCACCCTAGATTTTCAACATTGGTCTTCTATTCCCCTCCTCTCATGGAACTCCCCCACTTCCTAGAGAGTGGTCCTCCCCAAAACATCACTTAAAAAATTAAAATATTTGGTGAGAAAAATAACTTTGCAGCAGGTGCTAGTGTTATTTTTATCCTTCTCTGTGAAGACATGACAAGGCCGGACAATCTTTGCTGAAGCCTCATTAGAGTTTTTCCATTACTGTATTTGTGTTTGTTTTTGCTTCTTTTGTTCAAGTTCAGTTTGCAGGCGCCCAAAATGAAATGCTCGCCAAAGAGTCACCCTTTGTAGCAGCGATGACACAAATTACATTGTTCTCTGGGGTTTAAAACACCCAGTCATTAAATTTAACTATGTGAGCTTGGCAAATCTTTTTAAAAAACAAAGCAGCTGTTTCCCTTTTGTTCATTTTTTTTAAAGCCTTGCTCAGCGGCTTAAAGATGTACACACACAGGGAAATACGGTGAAGGAGGCGAATGCATTTGCTGTGGGAAAACTCACAATGAGCCAAAGAACATGAGGGACTTTATTTTTAAGCCACTGAATATTTTCTATCTGTTCAGCAACATTGTGATTATGTCTCAGGCATTATGTAAATAGTTGTTTAGTCCTCAGAAAGTAGGCAATGTTATGAGTCCCACTTTATTGATGGGGAGACTGCCAATCTGACAGTTTACCCAAAATCATGCAGAGCTAATGGACAGAGTTGGGGTTCTTAGACCTAAGGCAGACTGGCTCTCCTATGGCCATGTTTTAACTGGGTTCTTCCACCGCTCATATTCTCCTTTATTCTACTTATCTCAATCACTCCTCATCATGTATTTAATGTCCCTCTACCATTCCTGCTCATTAGTCAAGCCCTTGCTTTCCTTACTGTTAAGACTTCCCTCCTTCAACTAAGATGGCGGACCCTAGTTGGTTGCCCAGTGGAAGGCTTCTCCACAGGCTAGGAAACTCGACGCCGGTGAGTAGCTCACAAGAAGGCACACACTGAGTTGTGGGCAATGTAGTTACAGCCGTGAGGGGCCAGAGCCACAGCACGGTGTGTGGCCCCCACAGCAGTCCTGAGTTGGCTCCTCCCTGCGTGTGACACTCAGTTCCCAGATCTGTTTGGTGCCCACAGTCTAGGACAGTGACTCCAGTGCCACTGGCTAACACAGGGATGCGGAGTCTATCCGTTGGAGGGAATTAGACTTGGGTGCATGAGAGTCTCTGGGTGTGGTTTGTGGGCAAAGAGCACGCTCCTTTGAGTCATTAGTAACTTTCAGATCACCAGCTGCGGTCCTGGTTCCATCTCCAGGTCCTCAAAGTGCAGCTGCTCAATTCTAAGCTAATATTGCCCGAGCACCTACTGAGGCACGGGCCTTGCCAAGTGCAGGATGGCCCAGGAGAACCACACAGGCTCCCCACATCCTCAGCCAAATCCACAGCAATGGGGCTTTCTTAGACAAGGCCCCCCCGGGGCACAGCACTTGGCTCTCAGCAATGAATAAATAGAGAATAAATAAACAAAAGAATGAATGAGCAAATGCAGGTCCCTTAACAAGACAAAGAAGACGCAGATCCCAGGCCAAGGGTAACAGCTTTGTGGGTCTGGGGGATTTTAGCCAAATCTCAAGGCAGGGAGCGTCAGGATTGAAGTGACAGAATCAGCATCAAGATTGTAGTGGGCAAAGAGCAGGAGGGAGCCCTATCCAGAGCCCTATCCAGACACTGGTGCTTCTCAAACTTGTGTAGGATGTCTACAGATTAGCTTGAAATCTGATTCTGATTCAGGAGACCTGGCTGCGGCCTGAGACCCTGTGGTCCTAACAGAGCAGCAAAGCAATGGGAGGAGAAAACCCTTACACACTTAAAGGAGAATAACATGTGTCCGGGCCCTGGTGGTTCGGTAAAAGCTAAATGAAAAAGGATACGAGTCTATGAGTATATGAATGATGATTAAAATTAACACTTTATTTCACCAAGCGTAGAGTAGCTTTTACAAACCAGCCCTGAATGAGGTACCTGATCAGCGTGTTATCTCCCGTAAAACACAGAAGAAAAAGCCCTAGCTTGAGCTGCGTCTCCTTCGACTAAATGCTTAGCAACATCTATCAACAGACCTGAGTAATTCTAAACCGAAATAACCACACTGGAGGTATTACAGGGCAGGAGAGGGACACCCTCAAAACCCCAGACCTGCCCTGTTCTAAATGGGTTCTGCCATCCACCGCATCAATATAAAACATATAGGACCTTTTGTGGAAAGAAACTTTAATACAATTAGAAAAGACAGAAGACAAAGAATATAATATCTAAGTTAAACACCCAGTGTTAACCAACGCCTCATGGGTAAAAGGCCACCCAAATGGGATTGGCCCAAAGCAAGTCTCGAAAGCCTGCCATAAGTCTAGAACAGCTCTTGGCAGGGACCCACACACAAGGGTCAGAAACAGCCAGACAATTCCGAGAGGAACAGAACAAAATAAAACCAAAATCAACACAGCCATCGTTAACTTCCCCACGGGTCTCTCACCCACATCTCTTTCAATCAGTCCAGGCCAGTGCAGCTTCTTCACATGTCTCTCTGCTCCTTGGGCCTCTTCTGGCCTCCATCCTTCTTCCGTCTCCTCCTGTCTTCTGTCTGTGTTCTCTCTTCTCCAGCTTATATCCTGCTCAGCTCCACCCTACCTTGGGTGGGACAGGGAACCTGGGACACACCCTTCCTCCTAGGGACCACCCTGTTAGAGGGACGGCTCAACCAGAACATGTTACCTGTGTGAAGGGTGTTGCTGGTATTTTCACAACATAAGCACATTTTTCCCCCAAATATTTATTTATGCATACAGGCGGGGGTACAGGCCAGAGGCATGGGGCGGTGAGAGGGTTCACCAGAGACAGAGTGGGAAGCAGAACAGGCAGACTGAGGGAAACACATTGCTGAGGGGAGCAGTGGGCAAGGCAGGAGAGGTCTGTTGCACCATGTGGGAATCTCCCTGGCCAGGAGTCGAACTCGCGTCGCCGCTGCCGACAGCTCCACAGCGCAAAGCTTAATTGCTGCGCCACCAGGGAGGCCCATAAGCACATTTTTCTTTGGCTTCAGGGACCCAGGCACTGCTTGGAGACCGTCATTGGGGAAGAAACTTGCTTCAGCTTGAGCTCTCGGTCATCACCCCAACTCCCGAAATAGGGCCCGCTCTCTAATTTTAAAGTCAAAATGACACTTTGCTCTCTCCAGCTAGCCTTGGTATTTTCGGTTCTTTGGAACTAGTGTTTTCAGAGGACAGATAGCTAGAGCAGGACAAGAAACCCGAGGTAGGGAGGAGGGGCTCCAGGAGCTGGCCACTGGCTCCACCAGCCTGAGGAAACGGACCCTCCTTCTGGGGGCCTCCTCCTCCTCCTGTGCTTGCTGAGGGCTGACTTATCAATTCCTCCTGCCTTGTTTACACTGGGAAAGAGGTGTGTGGGGGGAGGGAGCAAAGGAAATAAAAACTGGGGACAAAGCAGCCATGAAAGTGTGCCGCCATGCTGGTACAGCTCATTTCTGTTGAAACCATACCTTCCCCAGAAGAGTTCCAAAGCTCTTACAAACACAGGCTCTTCTGGGAGGTGGAGATGATTCTTGTGCTGTTATGTTCGTATACTAGGGAGGAGCTGACAGAGGGGGAAGGAGGAGCAGTTGCTGGGGTGTTAGACCAATCTGGGGTCAAAGCTCAGGCTAGTCACCGAGTCACACGCCTTGGCACATGCATTCCACCTCTTTCCTCACCATTAAAATGAGGACGATACTACAGAAGACACTTCTGAATGTTCCCTTCATACCATTCCTTTCTTGCTTCTGTCATTTCCCTTTTTGGAGTAAAGGCCTCTTCATTCCACATCAAAGTACCCCACAGACGCAAGGCAGGGCAGGGACACCCGTCACTGCCATCATTTATAGTCATGAACCAACAGTCAAAGCCAATTAGAGGCCCCTCATTAGTGCCTACTCCTGAGTCCCCCAAATTGCCTTGGTCCTTGTTCTTCTGGAAGTCTGTGTGCTTGTTTGTCCCCTTGGCTCTGTGAGCTTAAATTCATTTTTGATTCAATATATAGGTGTGGTTTCTGATGTTTGCCACCAGGAGCCCTAAATGATGCAAATACTTACATCTTAGGATAGCTGCAGTTCAACTGTACAATAAAGGCTAAAAGAGGGGCGGGGGGCTCCACGGTCATCGAGGTGTTTAGGTTGTGCCAGGCGACTTCTGGCATCTGAGGTGGTGAGAGTCACTTGCCTCTGCAGCCACAAAGGTGCTGTGGTGGCTTTCTGATGAGTCCGCTCAGCCAGGCTGAGAGTCACTTCCCAGAAGTCCCTTTCCTGTGTGTTTGGTTTAGGCTGAGCTACCAGGGTCGCTGTGTGGGAGACGATGCGATAAAAGGGCAGCCAGAGCCGTTCGTGAGTGGACCTGCTGACTCACCTCATGGCTCAAGGCAGCAGCTGGGCCTGCAGGTGCTGTGCCCGCCCCCAACCCTCCACCAGCTTCTCCCGCTCCCCTGCCAGGTGTGTTTAGCACCTCGGGCCTCGATGCTGCAGGGTGCCCTTGTCACCAAGGTCCAGACATCCAGCAGGACACAGCTTTTAGTCCATCCTCATGAAACTCACGCTCGTGGGTTCCAGTTTGCCCTTCCCATCCACCTTCCCCTCCTGAAGTGCGGGATCAGTTCCAGCCTCGGAATCAAAGACAAAAGCTCTTCACAAGATGCTTCATTAGTTTAGACAATCACTGAAGGTCAAGTCTCTACAACAGACTATTGAGATAGGTAGATGGATGGAAAGGTGATAGACAGGTAGATAGGTAAATAAATAGGAGACAGCTGTAAACTGGACTGTGCCACCTCAAAATTACTATGTTACAGTCTTAACCCCTTAAACCTCAGGAAGTAGCTGTATTTGGAGAAATAGCCTATAAAGAGGTAATGAGTTCCATGAGGCCTTTTCCTGATGTGCTTAGAGGAGGGGATGGCCTGGGAATCTGGAGAGAAACAGGAGCATATACACAGCGAGAACAGGCCGCGTGAGGACACAATGAGAAGGGACCAGCAGCCAGCCAAGGACAGCCGCCTCAGGAGGAATCAAATCTACCTAGACCTTGATCCTGGACTTCCAGCTTCAGAGTCATGAGAAAATAAGTTTTCTCACAATTGTTTTTAAGCCACCATTTCTTTTTTTTTTTATTTTATTTATTTATGCATACAAGCTGGGGCACAGGCCAGAGGCTTGGGGCGGCGAGAGGGTTCACCAGAGACAGAGTGGGGAGCAGAACAGGCAGATCAGAAATGCACTGCTGAGGGGAGCAGCGGGCGAGGCAGGAGAGGTCTGCCGGCCATGTGGGAATCTCCCCTGCCGGGCGGCGAAGCCACTCACATAGACCACTGCCGACAGCGCCACAGCGCAGCACTTAACCGCTGCACCACCAGGAGGCCCTAAGCCACCAATTCTGTGGTAGTTTGTTATGGCAGTTTTAGCAAATGAATATAGGTAATGATGGATGGATGGAAGGATGGAAACATATACACATGTGTGCACATCTAGGGGTTCTCCAGACAAACAGAACCCGTCTCTCTGTGTGTGTGTCTGTATGCAGACCTGATCACATATGCAGACCCACTCAGCTCTGTGGGTGCACAGTAGATTTATAAGACTCCCCACCTGGCCCCTGCCCTTGGCGTATTTACAATCCAGATGGCGGGAGTAGCACACGTGCTCACAATAGGGGAGCAATCAAGTGCCAAATCAGTGGGGTTACTGGGCAGCTGTTTGGGGAAGAGGCAGATCAGAGTGGGGTCCTCATATTCACTAAAACAATAGTCAAAAACAAGAAGACAGGAATGGGAATGGGAATGGGAACGCCAGCGCAAGTCTACCGGGAGTTCTCACAGACCTCAGAGTAAAGGTGCATCAACCCCAGCTTCAAAATCTGGCCCCGCGTCTATGATGGATGTGACCACAGATGCTCTTTCTTTGACCTCTCCAGGCTTCCTTCTTTCCTAGGTGCAAAAATGAGTCTCATAGCACCAATGCTTAAGAGTGTGAATATTAAAAGTTTTAATGCAAAAAAAAAAAAAAGAAAATCCCTTGGAACGGTGCCTTGTATGTATAAATGCCTTTTTAATTATTTTTTAATTATCATTATGCCTCCCTCTAGTTCCCTATCTGTAAATTGGGACCAGGCTTTATTAACTTGCTTTGAATGAATCAGAGGTCTTGTTCTGATCTTCCTTTAAATAACCTACAAATTGCCATGTCACACAAATGTTTTGCTAGAGCTGAGGGGTTTGGATTTCAATTAAAAACTCTGTCCCCATAGACACAAACCCTGATCTAATAACACTAAAAATTAAAGAGAGATTGAAGTTAAAGTACAGTTGGTTTGTATAATTGAAAATAGCATGAGACGAGAAGATGCATTTTTAAAAAAATCTAACTGCCTGGTCATTGAAAGGTTATGTTTTGTTTGGAAAGGAACAAGAAAAAAACATCATCAAACCATAGCAACCAGACTGGTAAGTGATAGAGAGCAGGCTGGACTGATAACAGCATCTGTGAAAATGTCCACATTTATGAAGCTTTCTAAAAATAAGTTCAAGAAAATAGTGAATGAAAATGAAATGGATCTAATTTTCCTTCCATGACATTTCATGTTTTATTTTTGAAAGATAAACTATTCACTTTGAAAGTGATTTTAACAGTGCCATCTGGTAAAAGACAGTGAAATGTCCTAGACTTTGGACAATAGAAAAATCTGTTAATAAAAGTATAAAACCTCAACATCCTCAGGGCAAACAAACAAATATGTAATCCAAAGTTTGGAGTTCATACTTCCCCCTGCTAAGTCTTCAAAGTAATATCTTTTGAAATCCCTACATGCTTCATAGAAACTAAATTTTTCCCCCACTGTTACTTATTTCTCTTTTTGGGATTTCAAAGTAAATAAGCACTGTCACTTTGCCAGCTTTAAGAGAAAATAGAATTTACAATTATAAATTCCAACATTAGAGGGGTGAGACCCTACCCAAACTCTAACAAGGAAATTGAGGTTTTTAAAGCAGCTGTAATTTAAGAGAAGACCAGCCAGCATCTGTGAAAACAGATTTATGAAAGAACTTGCTTCATGCCTGTAAGTTGATAAAGGAGCATTTGTGTTTTCAGAATAGACCAACACTGAGAAGTGAGCTATAAAGCTGAGCTTAAGCCCAAAAGATACTTGGGTATTTTCATATTTTTCTGTGACCATGACGAACAAAGCATGGAGTTGCTCTCTATGGGGGTCTCATGTTCTGTCATCAGAGATAAAAATGCTGGGTTATACCTTCTGAATCACATCTTCATAAATTCCATTCATTCAACAAAAATAGGACACGTGGCAGGCATTGTGTTCGGTCCTGGAGATGTGAGGATGATAATACATACCCTTCACCCATAAGGACTTTAGGGTTTTAGAGAAGAAATTCAAAGGTGTAGGCAAATACATTTTTATGTGATTTGTGATATAAATATGTAATAGACTCATAGGGGCTCAAGAGAATGTTTGATTCTCCTTGGAAGAGCTAAGGAAGGTCTAATAAAGGGGTGATAATTTGGCTGAGATCTAAAGATTCATAGATTTCACATGTGATTTTGGGTGGGAAGATCATTCAGACCAAGGGATACTACTTGAAGATCACGGAAGGCTGACATGGCAAAGGCTGACATGCATTATGTGTTGGTAGCCTTTGAGGGGCTGCGAGGTAGGGGACCAGGTAGCAGAGGTAGATAAGGACCTCATCCTGCAGGCCTTTGTGTGACAGGCGAAAGAGCGTGTATCTTATCAAATGAGATACATCAAAACAACTACAATTCAGGGGGATTAAGTCAAAGACTAATGTGCTCAAACTTGTATTGATTGGCCTGTGTAGAAATTGACCCCAAGTGGAAAGTAGGTAGCAAAAAGACTAAGAAGGCTTCAACTGTAACGGAGTTGGCTGATGAAGAGAACCTGAGAGAAAGCACTGTAAATTGTCAGTATTGGGGGAGGAGACAGTCAAGGGGAGATGTTGGAAATGAAAGGATTTAAAGGCCACATGTTTACCATGGTGGAGCTAGAGGAGGAGTGGGGGCTGGACATGCTGAGCTATCCCAACTAAGGATCTCTGAGGACAGTGCCATGTCTTGTGTGCCATTTGGTATCATTACCCAGGTCAAATGACTGCAGCAGTTTTCAACAAACATTTAATGAATAGGTGGATGATGGATGAAAAAATGAATGAATACTGAAATCATGCTCAGAAGACATCTTGTAAGCACTGGTATTCAGAGTAGATACATGGACTTGGAGAATTGAGAAGGTGAGAAGCATGCCAAGAAAAAAACCCCAGAGAAATATCAGAATACAAAATTGACAGGGGAAAAAGAGACAGCAGAGATGTGTGAAGAATAGGTGCAAGAATGAGGAAAGAGTCTGTACCTTTGCATCCATTTGTGAAGATATTTTGTGGATATGGATTTTGTTGATTGCTATTTTCTGCTTTTCTGTTTTGGAAGATGTACCTAGTGTCAAAAGCAAAAGAGATTGCAAAAAACTAGTTGAGACTTTGAAAATGTATTTAATCTCTGAACCTCAATTGTTTCATCAGTAAGATATTAGTAGTGATGGTGCCTACCTTAGAGTTCTTTTGAATTAAAGCTAATACCATATGTTAATGTATATAATTCATAGTAAGTGTCAATAAATATCAGTATGTCAATCCCTTCCCCTAAAATACAATATGTACAATATCACCAGGGAACTGGATTTAATAGTTAACGCTTTCAGCTTTTTTAAAACATCTCAAATGTCTGAGACCTGCTGTGGTAGCCTGTCTTTTAGCCAAAACACCAATTTGAATGCAGATGTTAGGAAGTGAACATATGGAAACCAATCACCCAGTTTTCAAAGGTTAAAAAATTCATTGTTTTCTACTCCCCTGGACATCTTTGCCAATTCTTGTCAAATAGTATAAAAGCATCTTAAAAATTAACTATTTGCATACATTTTGAGCTATATAAAGTACCTACTTTATAACAAATAAGAGTTTTATGTGTAGAACTTCTAAGCTAAGTAGCACACTGCAAAATAGACACAGGTAAAAGACACTCAAGTTATTGGAAGGAAAGAATATTCTATACTTACATAGATGTAATCTATTTTAATAATTTATGAATGACTATTGTAATGTGAATTCCGTTTTCTGACAGATTCAATTTCCTTCTCGTTGAAGCACATCTTGCAGTAGTTCCTTCATCAGATCTCAGAAAGGAGAAATCTCTGTCTTTGCTTGTCTCCAAATATTTTTTTTTTTTACCCCCTCAGTTTTGAATGATAGACTAGCTGGGTTCTGAGTTGTTTTTGATATTCCCTCTCTGTCGGTGCTTTGAAGATGCTGTTCTATTGTCATTGTCACTGACTGTTACTGAGGAAAAGAACTTTGTCAGTCTAATTGTTCTGCTGTAAACTCTTTTTTCTCAGGTACCATTTTAGGGTCTTCTTTTTTGCCTTGATATTCTGAAATTCCACTGTGATATATATTGATTGATTGATATCTAACTTGAAGAGGACTTAGATGCTTGTAGTTACAGATTGGGTTCTCTGAAGAGTGAGGCAGACTAGAGAACACAACATGTGTATCAGGGTGCTGAAGCCTGGCAGCTGTTTGGGCATGTGTCATCAAACTCATCGCCATCATCAAACCAAGTTCCATGATAGTCTTTCTCACTGCGAGCGCTGGTCTACAGAAACCCAACATGGAAGGTCTAGTGATACTCAAACCCCTCCCACTAGCACATCCATGTTTTCTTGGTAAACAGTGTGTCATCTAGTTCTATATGAAGAACATAATCATCTGGACAGACATTTAAACAGATGTAAAATAACTATTCCTGCTTGAATGCCTACTTCTTTTAATCCTCTCCATCTATCCTTGGCAATTCTACCTTGCCAATGTCTGTTAGCAATTCTGGTTTTGAAATTCACTAGGCATGGAGCCATAACTCTTCCCATACTTCTAGGAGCCACCTTACAACAAATTACAGCCATTTCTTAAGGTTGTTGGCAGGGTTAAATTTATCCACACTTGATCTCAGGGAAGCATTTCCAAGTAAATACATTTATCTAGCCAATTTTATATGGCGGTCCTCTTCATCAAGTTGCCTCAGAATCCAACCCCACGCAAATTCCAGCTCCTGCCAGAATTTGCTGTGTAGTAAGTCTTGTAACACCATTGTGTTACTGACCCTTTACTCCTTATCAGGCCCAGCACATTACCGACTGGATTGTGCTGCCTCTTAACTCTAACAAATGGTCTTGTGTCCAAGAGGAGATATGGAGGTGTGTCCTCAGGAGAGAGGGAGTACATATTACCTTGGGAGAGAGTTCACAGCACCAATCCCAAGGCACTGGGGAGCAGGATAAGGAGAGTGGGGTACGCTTTTATAATGGGGAAGATTGGCAACTTCTTCAGGTTCAGAAAGCTGCAGGCATCTTAAAGTCAAGCTCTCCAAGACATCTACTTTGGTGTTCCCATGCTGTGTTCACGACCCAGATTCACTGAACTCGGCATACAGACCTGCCCTGGTTGGGCATTTGGCAGTCTTTGAAGTTTAGCCATCATATTCCTAAGTTCTAGGCTCAGTCCTCACTTTCGTCTCCTCTGCTGTGAAAGGAAATGACAGTCATTTGGTTACATACAAAGACACTTTCTACTTAGTTTTCAGGTCCCTCTAATCTACGTATTTCTGTAATGCATCAATGCTGATCTACATATTTCTTTGAACATGAATGCAACTTAGCAAAAATGCCCAATCTGAATATCTACTATTTTATCCATAAATAAATCCCTGAGACATGTAACTCATTAGTGTTCCTTTCCACTGATGATACCTCATTTTATCATCAATGAGATTTTAACATGCCTCTTGTGCCAGGGCTTATAGAAAATAAAAGCAGGAAGAGTTCTGATCTTTCCTATGCTCCATCTGAGACACTCTGCTGACATCTCATTAGTCAATCATTGACTACTGACATTTGGATTTTTCCTAGGAGCTGCTATTATAAGTAACTTCTTTACCCTTAAGCTCAGTTTTGTTGAACAGAAAACTTTTGCCTTCCTGGAGTTCTAAGAAGAGTCAAGAGAGTCCTATAGGAAATTATACACAACATAACCTTTGCCAACAATAATACCATGTACCTTCAGAATGAGGAAATTAGCATTGAAGTGAACTCTATCATAATTTGCACTGTGCATTGTAGATTACTAAGCAAGCACTTACCAGGACACTTAGAAAGACTATCAAAAAGAAAAATGTTCTTAAATGGGTAACATATGCAAATGTTCTGACCCCAACCTGTATTTTTTTAAGTTTTAAATCATGATAATACTGGCCAAAGGAGTGATTATTTGAGCGAAATTGTCAGTAAGCAGAAGGTATGTCTCTCACCATAAGGCAGAACTTCCTAACAATGGCACGGCAGTTGCATTCTCCGCTGTACCAAGCAGAGCTGCACCACTCCATGCAGGTGGAGGGAGCAGCTGCAAGGTGACTTCAAGGACTTGGATGAGTGCACACTTGTGCAGCCCGCAGGAGCTGAGCGTATGGCAAATGGCACAGCCCTCTCTCCAAAGGGAGATTTCAAGTAGGGTATTTTCAATTACCTACTGCCTATTCAACCTTTACAAGGAAATTAATTGGAATAGACAGAGTATTTAAGGGGAATAACTAATGCTATAATAGATTGGTAATGATCAATAGCCAAGAAGAACTGCACAGGATGAACCAGGCTGCTGTCTCAGAATAGTATTTATAATTATAATTTCGCAGCATTCAACACTCTGGAACTTCTAAGAATCTTCACATTCTTTTACAGAGGAGATAGTCTAACAGCTTTATAATTATATATTAACAAATGTTGACAGCGCTGAAAATCAATAGCCTATTTACTCTGTTCCTGTGGATTGGTATTAACGTAAATAGTCCTGTAGTAGATTAACTCTTTGATTTGTCTGAAAAGTATTTTTCATCCTAAGTATAGGCCTAGAGTCAAAACAATGGCCTGGGAGCGCTGTTTCAACATCGGGAGCACACGCTAATGACCCTATTCAGTTTTCGTTTTTGGTATCCTTGTGGAAGGGGCTATCAATTACAATCATGAAGCTGCAGCATGGAAGGGCCCATGTTGCCTGTCTTGTAAATGTGAAAGCAACACATCCATTCAATTATTTTCATGAAGGACAGATCACACTACCATATATAATTTCAGATTCCTTCTAGGAAAGATGTCACGTGAAAGATTTCTCCAGCAACTAAAATGTCACTGAGTTATAAATTATCACATTATATATAAAGCAACACATATCTGCTCACACATTTTGACATCGTTTTCAAGATTACTTGTTGAGTGTTTCTTAATGTATATACATATGAGTAATGGGAGACGGATGGGAATCGTTTTTCTGACTTTTTTACCGTCGTTCTTTGTTTTTCCTTTCATAAGTCATGCCCTAACAGAGGGCTCTCAAGCCACAAACCATAGGTAATTTTATACCCACATTTTCTAAACTTGCCTCTATAATTTAATGTCAGACTTGAAGTGACTAAGTTAAGGATGGAGTGAAAAGGAAAGAGAAAAGAGACAAGAGACATCAAGAAGGTGGGAGAAAAATAGGAAAACCATGAAAGAAATTTGGGGGGGGGGAAATGTGTGTGAGGGGAGAGAAGATGGACGAGGAAACTGTAGAAAGGAAGAAAGCAGAGGTAGAAATGCAAGAAATGATGAGCAAATTTTCCAAGCCCTTAAGTGTCCAGTGGTCACACAACCAATGTTCATTGGATGATCAACTATTTATGCTTCTTCACCTGGTCTTTATCCTTAATCTGTGAACTCAGTAGTCATTATGGCCCCAGGAGAGAAATGATTCTCTAGGTTCCAAACAACAGAACTGTCCCATAGAGAGTAGTTCAAGAGAAGCTGCTTCAGACAAATCCATTCACTTTACAGATGAGTAAGGGAGAAACTAGAGGGCACCAACACCAGCGCCAATGCTATGGACACCAGCGGGGGTGGGGATGGCAGCGCTTGTCTTCCTCACCTATCAGCTCTGTGATTGGACAGGTCTTTTAGGCCCTTCGAACTTCATTTGTAAAATGGTGCTAGGATTCGTACTTCAAAGGATAAGTTATCCTCATTTTATATGAAACCTAGAATTGCACCCGAATGCTCACCTGAAGGTAGTTGTGATGACTACCCATGCCTCCCCTCCTGGTCTTCTGCCAACCGTTATTTCCATTCTCATGCTTAATTTACAAGTCATACGCTAAATGATTGCTAAATTCCTAAAAAGAGTGTGCCACAGGATTAAAGAGTTCTATTCCTTAATCATGTTTAGTGGTCTAGTTACAGTCTGAGTACTTGACAGATACGAGGGGAAATTAGGAAATAAAAATCTAAGTTTTTGAGTCACCGCCAAATGAACATTAATCTGAAGTAAAGTAAAATGGTCCTGAAGAAATAGAGAAATAGAATCTTCCATAATTTATCGGGAATTCATTTGTTATGCAATGAGATTCACACATGTGTTTGCTCTTTATATTTCTTTCAAAATATATGGTGTTAGTGGCATATGGAATAAAGTTAAGCACGTTCTTTCTAGAGAAAAGGTAAATCCTAGCAGAGTAAAAGATTGAGCAGACACATCACAGCAGAAATACCATTTCCAGTGTAAAGTGAAGCTAATAGGAACACTCCCATCTAGGACAAGATTTTCTTCGCCATGCCGACCCCATTGGGGTAGCCTAGGTGAATGAGATTGCAGGCCAGAAGGATACAAGTTGCCCAATGTCCTGTTTGAACAGGTGGGCTAAAACTGCAAACGGACAGGTCCTGTCTAACATCTTGTTTGAACAAGCCGGTCCACCAGGCAGACCAACGGGGGCCATCCCTAGCCAAAGGTGCTAATCCTGACTAGTGATTGTTTCTCAATTTGCTTGGGGCTGGGGGGGTGGTGGCTTGTAGAATATCCCCCATGCACTGTCCGTAAAACCTGACAGAGACTAGAGTCTCATCAGCGTGCTTACATGCTCACCCCATGGAGACTTTAAATGCTAATGAGACCAGAGGCTCCTCTGCGCACACGCCCTTATACCTTGCTCTGGTGAACTAATCCCTCAAGCCCTTCTCCTAGCTTCCCTCGGGGAGCCAGTCCAGAAATTCTGCCCAGGCCTGTCTCTCTTGTCACAAGTTTCATAAAACCTTGCCTGGACGCCATCTGGTTTGCTTCTTGTGAAACTCTTCCACAAGGATCAGAACCTGCAAAGGAAAAGCAGGTGTACAACGAGGGCATGCACGGAATCCAGGGGGAGGGGATAAGACCTGGAGTCCCGGACAGCATGGGGGTTCCATCACCAGCTGCAGCAAGTCCTGGGGTCACCACCACATTGATGGCCCCTCGGCTTCATAGGAGAGGCCTCACTTCACGCTATGAGGACTCGGGGTCCCTGGCAGGTGGGGGCTGGCTTCCGTCTGCCCACCAGGCACAGTCCAGCCCCTCTCTGGCCCACGTGCTAGTCTGAGGCTTGTCACAGCAAGTTTCCACTGGGTGACTTAGAACAACAGACATGTATTGTCTTGCCATTTGGGAAGCTTAAAAGTCTGAAATCAAGGTGTCGGCAGAGCCATGCTCTCTATAGAGGCTCTACAGGGGAATTCTTCCTTGCCCTTTCCTCGCTTCTCGCTGGAATTCCTTGGTGTCCTTGCCTTGTGACTCAGGACTCCAATTTCTGCCTCATCTTCACATGACCATCTTTCCTTGGGTTTGTCTGTGTGTACCCAAGTCTCCCTCTCCTCTCTCTCATAAAGACCACAGTAACTGGATTTAGGGTCCACCCTATTCGACTATAACCTCATCACACTTGCTCATTTCCCCAAAGATGCTATTTCCAAACAAGTTTTCATCCAGAGACTGGGGTTAGAACTTGAACACCTTTGAGAAGGACACAGTTCCCTCCAGTACAATGTTTAAAGTAAAAAATTGTGCTTAGAATATAATAAGGCCAATCTGAGTGATGAGATAGTGGAATCTAGCTTAATACTTCATCAATACAATTTTAATCAGATGTTTGAAGTTTTATAGCATTAAAAAGACTTTCAAAAAGCATTAGTCTGATAAGCATTGATTTTGGTCCTCCAAAATTTACTGATCTAGCTCTTCCTCAAGGGAGACTTGGGTACACACAGACAAACCCAAACATGGGGAGATGCAGCCAAGACAGTGTCCGGAGTCTACTGCTTACTGGAGAAGCTTTCTAATCTGTCTGCAATTTATTGAGTCCCAATATGGAGTTTCACACATTGCTTTTAGCACTTTACGTAAAATATATTTTGCTCTCACTGCAAAAAATAAGTAGGTCCTAGAACAAAGATTTGAGCCCTGATACCTCACAGTGCCTGGGCTTATTTCACCATGATGCTCTTTTCACTTTGAGCTAAATTTTATTGAGCCATTCAAACCCAGAGGTCTCCCAAGAAATCTGTGAATGTTTGGCTCCTTCAGCCTCTACCCTATCCTCCCAGTATGCTTTTTTGTAGTGCAAAGGCTGGAAAACCTAGAACTACATTCCATAGTGGTCTTGCAGGTAAGGCTCAGAATATTTGGCTCCATCACTCAGCTGTCCCCCAGTAAATCCAGAAGATGAGTGGAAAGCAGTCATTTCTTGGCCATGCTGGCTGCCCATCTGCAGCTAAAGATGGGGATTGGGGAGTGAGATTAAGGGGCACTCGCTTTCCAGGACCCAATCTCCAGGTACTTAGGTATTAAGAGGAAACATTCGTAAAGGCAGTGGACACTCTGCCCAGCTACTTTGTCCGTGGGCTGTGTGCAGCCATGGTTCTTGGCCAAGAGATAAAGCTTTCTGGATGGTCAGTTCTGGATTGTGTCAGGACTTGTTCGTGAAAGCTAAGCCTAGAATCCATTCCCCTAGCATTTCCTAGTCTGTCAAACACCTAATAAGTGTAAATAAATTTCTATTTTAAGTACTCCTTGTTAAGTTACATATCAAGGTTAATAATACTTACAGGATTTTTATTTTTTAATTGTTTTAACACATATATTTTTATTATTTATGTCTTTTACATTTTGTACATACAGGCTTTTTAAAAAAGAAAACTGATGGAAAATACATATAAAAATATATCAGTATCTATTCCTGAACTTTCTTGTATACCTCCTTTCTACTCATCATTTCATAAAAACCAAAGGAATGACATCAGCCTGCATGAAATGTACTCAGTACTTTCCCACAAACACATAGCACCATACCAAGGGGCCGTGAACTTGAAAGGCGGGATATTTCTGTCCAATTTTTTTTTCTGTTCTACTGATTTACTTTGGTCTACTTCCTTCACTCACTCAACATTTTTGGACAGCTTGTTATATGCCAAACATTATGTTGTACTTATTTATATAGTAAGGGAGTTTTCTTGATTTAAAAAAAAAGGCATTCCCTATGAGATTGAATTCCCACTGGACACGAACTTCGAATTCTTGACAACACAGAAATATTTGGGGGCTGTGACAGGATGCTCACTCTGTGACCTGAACCCAGCAAACATTTTCTCTGAGGAGCTGGTTCTCAGCATTGTGATGAGAACAGATGGCTAAGGACATACATGCACCCCTTTCGGGAGGACTGTGTCTTCGTGTCTTAGAAAATGGGTTTTTGCTCAGTGCTCAGCTCACTGGTCTGTTCTGCAAGCTGGGTGTCAAAAATAATCCACTAGCAAGCCAAATATCAGTCTGCAGGTGAAAACAAAGGGGGTTCTTCATTGGGGGTCTTTAGGAGAATTGTAATTTGGGAATCACAAACCCTGGCAAGCAGTTACAAATACTCCACCATGGGGAAAAATGCAGTTTATAAAGGCAGAGCCTCTTCCTACAGGTCAAACAGTAGTTCTTGGGGTGGGGCGGGGGCAGATGGCAAACAAAAGGAAGGGGTGCTTGCGAGTGAGTGCAGTGATAGATTGTGCTCTTTCAAGCTGAGGTCCGATAGCATTTGCTGATCCCTCTGGGAAGTCTAGAAGCTTTTCTCCAAACTCCCCACTCCAGGTATCAGGGTGCTGGCTCAGTGGGAGAGGAAGCATGTGCTTGTAACACCAGGTTACTAAGCCATCAGGCGTGGTTAACATGCATAAGCTTCGACCCCAGATAGGCTCCCAAGGGCTTTGCATGCTCCCTTTATCAATCTTGGTTTCATCATTCTCAGCCATCTTTAAAGAAACAGGGAAAGACAGAACACCAGAGGGCAGGAAATATGTCCCCAGGTTCAAAACGACCTAGGACTAGTATAGGCTGTTATTTCCAGGTCCACTGAAGACCCAAGCACCTCTCCTTGGAGGAGAGCACATAGACAGGTTTGCGCCACAATTTTTTTTTACCCAATGGGTGATGAGAAGACCTGTTTATTATGTCAGTCAAATCTCAAGGCAGTCAGAGAGCCAAAGATTTCACTCCATGTCTCACTCGCTGCTCCATCGCACTCCTTCGGCCATTAGTCTGCATATGATGCATTCTAATGGCTGCAAATGACAGTGTTTTGTGTACAAAATGGCTCCATCCCTCAGGAAACCCAAGAGCCTGTGCACCATAACCCTGCTGCTAATAGATAACCAAATGTGCACTGTGACAGAAGCGGGGCCCCATCTCCCTGCCCTCCAATCCATCTTAGGGTCAGATTTACTCACTGATCAGCTCAGAAGTAAGGCTTGGGGTGCAGTTGGGGGTGGCACAGCCTAACAGGACATAAGAGAAGCAAGCAAAAACTCAGGGGAGGTAAAGAAGCCCCACCCACTATACTAACAGAAAGGAGAATGACTGGACCCAAGCTTTCACTAAATACTCTGACCTAAAGAAGCAGGTTTTGTAATCCCATGGATTTGATATCTCAGCTGATCATTAAAATCTCAGTCTTAGACTAGAGCGCTAGCAAGAGACTCAATATCCTCTCCTTTCTGATTCTAATTTTAAAAAAAGCAAAACATAACTGTCGCCTAAGAGCCATGGAGTGGGTAGATCTGCTTTCTGTAAGAGGCAGAGTTGACAATCTAAAACAATAAAGCAAATTTCAGTTCCAAATTAACAAGGTCCACGTTCTTAGCCCACTTTCATTCTTCTCTGAGCAAGAAGGGTTTTGCAAGAGCGCCCTGAGGGATTTTAAGAAATAACAGGCCTGAAACAGGGTCAATTGATGGCAGTAAGTTTTCCCTTGTTACTTTAACATATTGCTCAAAGGACCCATTTGGGTTTGTATTATAGCAGTATCCCCCCTTTGAGAACTTTCAGGGTGCTGCGGATGTCTTAAATCATCTATGTTTATTGCACTTAGTCATATAGTTGGCAATTTCCATGAGAGATAAATAGGAGAGGAAGAAGGGAGGGAAAAAGCGAGGGAGGGAGGAAGGAAAGAAATAGGAGATTAAGAGGAAAGGAAGAATTAAAATAGTATTAGATACATATTTTGAAGCATAGAAGAATTGGTGAAAGTAGCAAGTCCTTTTTCTTTCATTTTTATTTTTTTAAGATTTATTTATTGCATACAAGAACTGGGGTGTAGGCCAGAGGTGTAGGGTGGTGAGGATTCAACAGAGGCAGAGTGGGGAGCTGAATAGGTGGATCTACTGAAATACACTGTTGAGGGGAGCAGCTGGTAAGGCAGGTGGTGCTGCACCATGTGGGAAGCTCCCTGGCCAGGGATCGAACTCGTGCTGCAGTGGCTGCAGATAGCTTCATAGTGCTGAGACTTAACCCCTTGTGCCACCAGGGAGGCCCCCTCTTTCATTTATTCTTACTGGCTTCTTTATGTACAAAAAAACAATACATGATTATTATAACAAGTCAAGAACAAAGGAGCTATGTAAGTACAATGATCTTCCTCTCCCTGCTTCAATCCCAACACTGAGATAACCAATATTAAGTTTTATGAATATAACTTTTTGTTGCATTGCTTTAAGCATACTATCTGCATGCTTACTATAAGTAAATCTATTTAAAGATACAGAAAATTAGGGGATGAGAATCTAGGATTTTGCTTTCACAAAATCACTGTGATCATTACTTAGCCATACACTTTATTTTGTAGTAATATTATGTATTCATTTTTATAGTAATATTATGGATTTCCCTATAGATGTAGTGCAATCTTTTTCAACAACTGCATAATTGTTGATAGCATAAAAGAAACATAATTCATTCAACCATTTCGATTTTTTTCCAGATAATTATCTTTCTGTCACAAACCATGCTGGAATAATGTGCTTGTACATATCCCTACTTACTAGTCATTTGATTTCTCAAGACTAGATGCCTCCAAAATGGAATTTCTGGGTCAAATGGTATTAAATATATTAAATTTTAATAGCTAGGACCAGATTACTTTCCAAAAAAGACTGCAACAATTTAAACCTCTATCAGCAATTGCCATTTACCCCCACCCTTGCCAGTCCTAGAAGCTATACATCTTCAAAATGTTTGCCGATCTGACAGGCAGAAATTGAAATCTCCGTCATTTGATTTCCATTTACTTGACGACTGGGGACTCTGAGCATCTTTTCTTATTTCATTGACCGTTTATATTTCCTTTTCTGTGAATTGCCTGTTCATACTTCATCTAATCTAGCACGGTGTTTGTCTTCCCCATATAAGGGTGTATGCACCAAGGTTATTAAGGATAGAACTTTGTCTGCCTTACCCAGGGCAAATGGTTTTCCCCAAATTCCTTGTCATCTTTTCTTTCTTACTCTGTATGTGAGAAACTGTGGTGTTTGGGACTATATAGACATTTTTGTGGAGTCCAACAAGTACACCTTTTTTTTTTTAATGGCTTTTGAAATATTCTTTCAAGTGAACTTTAGAACCAGCTTAACTTATTCCCTTTAAATATATTCTTTTGAGGTGATGATTGGAATGACATTGAATTTGTAGAATCATTAAAGAAAAATGACCTTATGAAAATAATGAACACCTCCCTCCCCCACATGTAATGATTTTATCTGTTTTTAAACTTTCTTTTATGTCTCTCAGTAATATTTCGTAGTTCTCTTCATTTAGGTCTCAGACTTTTCTTGTTTGGTTGACTCCTGGGAATTTACAATTTGTCTCATGATTGTGAACAGTCATTTGTTCACCCCACTTTCTGGTGTAGATCTAGAAGTGACGGACAGGGGCTTTGGACTCTGTTCCTTGGATGCAAATCCCAGATCTTCCGCTTCTGCCTCTGTGCACTCAGGCAAATTAACTCCTCTCTGAACATGTTTTTCACCTGTGAAATTGGAATGGCAAGTTTGTGGTGAAGATTAAAAGAGATAATAACCTCACCTCTTGAACACAGACTCCAGAACAGAGTTGTCGTGAAATAACAGATGCTAATGTAAACCTTTAACCAGACACCTTCCCTTTCATTGCTTTTGATACCCTCAATATTTCTTGGGTGAAATTCATCTGCTCTCGGGCCTCCCTGGTGGCACCATGGGTTAAGCACAGCGCTGTGGAGCTGTCAGCAGCTGCATCGCAAGTTCCATGCCATGGGGGAGATTCCCACATGGCACAACAGACCTCTCTTGCCTCGCCCGCTGCTCCCCTCAGCAGTGGATTTCGGTGGATCTGCTTGTTCTGCTCCCCACTCTGTCTCTGGTGAACCCTCTCACCTCCCCATACCTCTGGCCTGCACCCCAGCTTGTATGCATAAATAAATGTATCTTAAAAATTAAAAAATAAAATAAAATCATCTACTCTCCTAATAGCTTTGACAATGATAATCCTTTCTCTTCCCCTGTTTGCATATTTGTTCCTTTTTCTATTTAATGACTGGCCTACATGTCCCTGACTGAGCAGAATTGGAGTGGCGAGGGCAACCAGGTGGTACCCTAAGTCTTGGTCTGACTTGGTCCTGAATCTCATGGAAACGCTCTCAGCAGACATTACCAACACCAGCCTGCAGCATGGAGAGGGACGCACTCACATATGGTTGCTGCATCACGGCCACGCCTTATTGTAATGAAGCTATTTGTAGTAGTCTTTCTTCCTGTTCTGTATCCACAGGCATCTATGTCCTCTTTTCCATTTGTCATCCCCACTAACAGTTGGTGAGGGTTCCAGTTTCTCCAAACCCTCACCCACTCTCATTATTATTGCTTGTTAGTCATCTTAGTGGACATGAAGTGGGATCTTTCTGTCGCTTTCGATTCTTCTTCCAGAAGCATGTTATGTAAAAATCCACTGAGGGAGATTTGCTAAATAGTAAATTCTTCCAAGTTTTATTTAATAGCGTAGACTGTCTTTATTTTGCCATGTTCATTTTAGAACTTAGCTGGGTGTAAAGGTCTGCTTTGATTTATTCTGCTGTCTTTCTCACTCCTTTATTGCTGCTGAGAATTCTGCTATGTATTGTGTCTTTGAAGATACCCTTCCTTCTCTTTGATTAATTTTAAGGCTTCTTCCCCTTTGCACTTCTCTGCAGTGTTTTGAAATTTCCTAAGTATTGTTTTAATTTATCATGCTTAGTAGGATTTGTGCTGCCCAAATCTGAGAACTCATAGCTTTCAACACTTCGAGGAAATTCAGACATATTCCTTGTGTTATAGCCTCTACCTCGTTCTTTTTGTTCTCTTCTTCAACCTGCCACTTAAATCTTCTACCTTTTTGTATTCATAATGTGTTCTGGACAACTTCCTCTAGTATATTTTATTCTAATTTACCAACTCAGCTAATCTATGTTTAACTTGTCTAATCTGTGTTTGTCATTGAATTTTTTTATATCAATAGTTTATTTTCCTTTTCTAAGAGTTATACCTGGCTCTTTTTCAAATATGCCTGCACTTTATCCTCTCTCTCTCTCTCTCTCTCTCTCTCTCTCTTTCTCTCTCTCTCTCATTTTTCTTGTTCTTTTCTCAGGTCTTAATACCTTTTTAATAGTTTTACTTATCTTAAACATGCATCATTCACAGCATTTTTCTGCTCTTATTCTGTGATGTGAATTCCTTGGGGACCTAATTCTCTAAAGTTTGCTTCTTGTATTAGTCACTCATTCCCAACCCCACCATGTTTTGTAATATTGGATTGAAGCCCTTCATCAGAGCACTCACACAAAATTTACATCTCCTCTAGCATAAGCAGAGTGAAACTTGGGTAATACCTCTGGGGTGCCTGGCAAAATAAATTCCAGCATGGACACCCCAAACCCATATACAAAGAATCATCACAGATGAAGCATCTCGCCCTTGATTCACTCCTTTTTCTCCTCTTTCATAGCTATCCCTTTCAAGACCCACCTCCTACCCGTCCTCCGGCTTCTAGTCTGACCTTTGTCCAAACCACACTGTACTCGCAATCAGAGTAATCTTTTAGAATTGCATGTCACATCATACAACTCTTCTGGCTGAAAATATTTTGTGACCACCCTCTGCTCTTACTACAAAATTCAGATTCTTGGCCCTGTACGTCTCTACCAACTTCTGCTCCTATGTTCCCCATCACTCACCAGGTCTCCGTCATTCACAAAACTGCAGCCACACGGTCTCCTTAGTCTTAAATGAAGCCAACAACCAACAGGGGAGCCCACGTAGGAGGGAGCAGCAAGGAGGAGGGGAGTGGGGAACTAAAGGCATTTCACTGACATCATTGAGATACTGGATCAAATCTTGCCTGAAGTCTACTTTAGCTCTGGACTTTGCAAGAATGTCTCCTTTCTTTTCTTACCTCATTCCTTCCTTCCTAGTAACCATTCTCACACCCAGTCATTTTTTTACCAAGTTGAGCTATAAGAAAATGCTGCATTATTTGTTAGTGTTATACTTTATTGACCAGCTTCCAGAGACTTGTACAAAAAAGTATTACAACCAAATGCTAATGTTACAGTTAAGTTTACTTTACACTGAACTTGATCCTATTTCGGGATCCAGAAAGAGTTGATGAACTACTGTTAATATCTCCTAGGAGACTTCACATTTCCCAGTATTCAAGAAGCATACAATTTCTGGAATTCAATGGACAAGAGTTCTCTCACTCAATTTGCATTCTGTTCGATAGGCTAAGCTCATTTTTCAACTGCATTATACCTGGATATTCACTTTTAATTAACTCAGTGACATTTCACAAGCATGAAGCACGCACCTTCAGAGTGCCAGTCAATATGACATCATAGGATCACACCATTCACTCAGACCATTGGGAAGACAAATTTTTTTTTTATGACCTGGCAAAAATACTGGCAACACTTTAAGCACTTGCCATGATTTCTCCATTCAAAACATGCTAAAACAAGTCAGGGAAAAGTGCAGTTTGTCACCATCCATCACAAACGCCCTTTGATTGTGTCAGAGAGTTTGAGCATACACGATTGCATCAACTCTAATAGCAACGCTTCGGTCCGCAATGGAGGTACTGAAAGGACCAGCCTGGTTTTATAGCTGATGGGATGACAATGAGAGAAAGGAAACAAATACCCATTGAGAAGCTGTGCACAGAGCAGTCGCTTCACGCACGGAGTTTAAATACGTTATCTGCCCGGGTCAGCTCAAGTAGTGCAGCCTCTTCCCTGGATCACATAGTAAGTGCCAGAGGCAGGATGCAGACATGGTCTGCAGAGCCACTTGCTTCTTCAGTTCAACATCCAGGGAAGCGTCTTTACGCAGGGATGGGGCTGAACGTGACTTACCCTCAGGAGCACACACAGCACTCTCGCTCTGTCCTTGACTCCTTGTGCGTGGAACTGAGTCCAGATCTTCATTACATTCAAATGACAGAATGAAGTCAGCAATTCTTAACATTAAGTTACTTATTGACTATATATCGTCCCCTAGAATGCTTTAATGTTGGACCCTTAGGCATCAATCCTATTTCAGTGACATCCTGTGTTGGACAGAAGCATTTTCTGGTGAGAGAGAGAAAAGAGATTTCAAAATACGGACTTCCTATCAAACTCTGAAATCACCTGATTCCTTGTGGAAATCAGTTCAGCCAAACAGGCTAAGGTCAGAGCTGAGGAAATCGCTCACTGCTCCCACCTTACCCCTCAGTCCTCTTACTCTCCTCAAACGGACCCAGGTGTGCGCCTCCTTCGGGAGCCTCACCCTTCCTTTCCCTGCAAATTCCTCTTGGTGGCTCCTTGACTTTTTTCGTGTCTCTACCCAAACTCCATTTTATCCGGATGTCCCTCCTTCCCCCGCCACACTTCCTAAAATAGCAGTTCCAGTCTGTCCACCCTGGGAACCCCCTAACCTTGCTTTATCTTTCTGCACCTTCCTGTCACCTGCTCACCTACTGTGTGCCTTACTGTCTCCCATGTGAGAATGTGAAGTTGCTGTGGCCAGGGATTTTGTCTTTTGCTGCTCTATTCCCCGCATCTGGAGCAGTGTCCAGAACATGGTAGATACGTGGGCAGATTCCAAGTTTTGTGAGACCTGAAAGCTGTCATCCTGGGGGGAGGGGAGCTCCTTAGAAAAAGATGCAAAACTGCAAATATGAAAATTGGATGGAGCCTAATCAGCACCCTGGTTTTGATACTCTGCTCTAGTTTCACAAGCTGTTACACGGGGGCCACAGGCGAAGGAGCCACAGGTTCTCTGCAGTATTCCTTGCAACTGCACAAGAATAGGCAATGCTTACAAAACCAAAAGTTTAATGAAATGTGTCATATGGAAGTAAATATTTATTTAGAAAAATATCACCACAAATTAAAATGATAAAAACCTAACAAATGATGCATCATAACATCTACAAAAATGTCTCTGTGAATTCCTCTCCAGCAAGTTTTGATACTTATTGTGGGCTGTGCCTACTTCGATCACTTCTTTCCATACAAATGCTTTGTAATATCACTTTCTATGTAGAGCATAGAAAAATGTCAATTTCTCTCTAATGCTGTTGACTGAATTAAGTTAAAGATAGTTTTTCAACTTTGCACTCCTTTTAATGCCACTTAAATATTTAGGATTGCTGTCAAATTTTGAAAATATCAACTTCTTGCAAGTTTCCTTGTACAGTGACTAACATTAAGGATAGTCTTTTAAAAGTATATAACCAGTTTGTCACTGATGTCCCGAGTTTAGTAGGGGTTTAATGTTGGCTGTCTGTAGCGACAGTTCATGTCAAATGAATGATAATCTGTGTAGAGAGGACTGAGAGGCCATTTCAGGGGGAGGGAAAAGTATGTGCACGAACAGGGACTCCAGGTGGATTGAGGGTGATGTGTAAGGTGAACATGAGGGGATGGGGGTGATAAGCCAAGGAAAAGATGTTGGAGGATTAGCTGGCATGTGTGCCAGCAAGTGTCAGGATGGGGAGTGTCCCAGTTACAGAATCCAAGTCGAATGGACAAACCACTGAGAGAGTGAAAGGTAATAAGGAAAAGTGTTCATGTCATCAGCAATGGCCTTGAGTTTTGCCCCTTGTCCTGTCATGAATCCGAGATAGCCGTGAAATAGATGCCCATATAAACATATCCCCCTAAGCTCAAATCAAGTGACTCCCCACTCAACTTCCTCTTGGGCAGCTCTCAAAATTCCCTGAAGTTCTTCTAACCTACCCAACACGAGAGGAAGTGTTGCATCAGAGGAGACATCAGCAGAAAGCAACAAGCTTTTAACCAATTGTGGTTAAAATAAGTTATTTTAGCAAATTTTACAAAATCACATGAGTATGTGAATGTATTAGCAGACTCGGGAAGAGATAGCAATGAGCTGCACTGAGCTTTAACATTTGTAGTTTCACACCAAATCTGACTTTGTTGGGCCTTCATTTGTCAAATAAATGAGTGAATGCATATTTGAGTGCCTGGATGTAAGGTTGAAGCATTCAATAATGAGCATATCCCAAGATACCTCTGAATGACACCAGTAATTTTTTAACACCAAACTGAACCCAGAGCAACCCAACAAGATCACCTGACCAGACTCATTATACGATCTGGCCCAAAACCTGTCCACCCCTCCTGTCCAACCAACCTGGTCGCCCAGGTGCAGACTCAACTCCAAAACCATAGACTTGGCCTCAAAGGCTGCTAAAGCCCCACAGACCTGGTTCTCATCCCCCCACCCCAAACCTAGCAGCCCACAGACAGCTATGCATAATTCAACCAGCGTTGCAATCTGGCCCTGGACAGTGAGGGAAGTTTCACCCAAGGCCAACACCTGGTTGCTCTGCCCTGTCCTTGACACCTGTGATTTTTAAACAAACCAAGAAATAAAAGAATAAGACCTTAGCATCAGAAATACTGATGAAACATGAAATATCAGGTTACAAAACCAAACCTCCCTGAGGAGATAGTAGAGTAGGAGCCTCATCTATGAGATAAACTCCGAACAGTTTCCTCCCGGGGCCAAGCAGAAGAACATCAGTTTCTCCAGAATCAAAAGGATGTGGTCAAAAAACTCTTTGAAACTAAAAAATAATTAAAATCCTGTCAGCACAAGGTCTATTGAGAGACTCCATGACAACACAGGATGGGACAGATATTTTCAATTGAGATTGTTTCCCTCCCTTCCCCTTAACCCACTGGGGGTTAAGAAACACACCAGCCTGTCTCAAAGGACTCCCAGGCTGGCTGGAAGTGATGCCCTCCGGACTTTGCAGGGCTCCGGAAGAATGGCCTCCAAGCTACTCTGTCCCAGAAGCAGGTCTTCTTGATGGCAGGGCTTGTATATTACCTGCCTTCCATCTGTTGCTGTTCGTTTGAAGGCAGAAGTGTGATTGGCAGAAGGAGCTCTAGAAAAATTGCAGACACATGAAATTAATGTAAAATCCTCCCCAGCACTGAGACAACTGTAGAAATAAAGATCAACCAATGAGACCAGACAAAGGCTAGTGATTCAGCGCCACCATAGCAATGGACGCAGCCACCATGGAAGAGATCTGCAGACAGGAGGAAGCAGGGAGACTCATTGTGCCTGCTTGGGGGGAGGGGAGGATGCAGCTTGATTAGATGGCGGCCACCCTCTGGGATGGGCTAAGGGTGCTTATTTAATGCTTTCTGGTTGGTCCCAGGTTGGAAGCAGGGGCAAAAGTTAGGGAGGTTGTCTGTTAACGTCAAAGTCCTGAGCCTTTGGTTGGATTGTTGTTGGGGAGGAAGCTAATCTTTTACCTTCTGTCTTTGGCTCCCAAGTTACATAAATTATTATTTAGTTTCCTGGCTTGTCAGTAGAGATAACAATCTGACTTCCTGCACGTCTGATAGCAGGCTGGCTTCCTGGCTTGCTGTGCGGAGGGGGTGGGTGCTCTGGGCAAGCTGCTGCAGGCTGTGGGTCAGAGTTCTGTCTGCCCACATGACCCAGCCATTGCCTGTTCTGTTATTCTGTCTCTGGTACAATATTTGGTGTCAAAGAAGCTTTCTGCAGATGCAAGAAAATGCAAGCAGTTGTATGTGTTCATACGAGTTGTTTTTCTTAGACAAGAACTGTTAGTAGGGCCTCCCCGGTGGCGCAGCGGTTAAGCGCTGCGCTGTGGAGCTGTCG